>CM060688.1:66896500-67166500 GCA_030686995.1 Artemisia argyi
ATCCAAAAGAAATAAAACAATGCATACAAAAGAAAAAAAAAACAGAATTTACAAACCCTAATTGAATAATTGTAATATCTTTGCTGTATATCATGAGATAAAAGATCATAGTTTTTATTTTTCACTACAATATATGAAAACATATTATGAGTTTTTGATGTTTAGAGCCACAACATAGAAGAAAGAAAGAAACACCCAACTTAGTAAAGGTATTTAAATCAAACATTGATCATATTTAGTACAATATATGAACACATGCTATGAGCTCTTGATGAATGTTTTAATGCCATATGTTCCAAACCCTGATCTCATCTTTTCCAGCCATCTCCGGTCACATCAAGGTTCGCTTGCTTACATAGATGAGATTAATGTTTACGTTTCATGTGTTTTAAAGGTTGGGTTTTTAGAACCCAATTTCAGGTTAGTTGTTCTACACGATATAAGTATTTTACTTGCAACGATTAATTTAAATAATCATTATGATAGCTTCATCCATCATGCTTTTGTTATTGAACTATCTTATTTATGTAAATTTTAATAATTTACTATGTCACAAGGAGATGTGAATTGTATTTACTCGCTGAGAAACAAGTAATCTTATTACTACTCATCGAAATTGTGCCATTTACTTATTAATTTCCTAAGTTTTTGTTAACACGTTTTAAGGGATGCCTTTGTTGATTACTGGATTCCCAACAACATGCTGAAAAAATATATAGCTACCCGGATATTTACAATATTGAAATCATTGTGGGAAATATGTACCGTTATGAAAGACGATCCTAATCTGAAGAGTGTATGCATTTGCTAAATGTCAGTTGCAGCTAAGTACCAAAATTTATAACTTTGTCTCATATATTATTAAGGTTTTATACCCATTGACTATATGTGCTGGAGTTAAAATTATCTGTTATCCATATTATGTTTGATCAACAGTGAAAGTGTAGATAAGTTTTTAGTGTTTGACGAAGATAATCAAGATGATTCAACAACGAGAAAGAAGAAAAAGCGAAGACGTGAATGAGTGCATTAGTGTTTATGGTTCATGTTAGTTCAATGTTAACAGTGATTTAAGTGCCAGAAAATCATTCAAGCCACCGCTATCTGGCTGAGGACTGGGAAGGGTGAATGATCGATGGACTCCTTTACTTTTAGAATGATTTGGCTTTAGTAAACAAAAGTTTTCAAAAGAACCATATAAAATACCATGTAACATATATACTTAATTTATTGCTAATGATTTATGGGGTGTTTGGGTTAGGTTTTTAAACAAGAGTTTATGTTGTGCTCTTGGGTTAGCTATGGTAATTAACCTGAATAAGTTTTAGGATATTGAAGCTTTTCTCAATAGCGTGAATTGGGAAATAACTGTTACTAATGGGACTCTTCTTCAAAAAGTAAAGAATTAGTAGGGGTTATGATCTGTGAACTATACGAGGCAGATAAATTTTTAGTGGGGATCGGCCAGGAGGTTCAAAGGTATGTTTTACCTTTTTAGCTTTCTATGTTTTTGAAATGTGGTAAAATATTGTGGTTTGTAATGGTTTTTTGTTTCTTTTAACATTTCAAGGCAATTGAAAACCAGGAAATGGTGCCAGCTTGATGTATTGTCTTCATTTAGTGGAATACTAAGATGATAATCTTTTGATGTATGTTGTAAGATCTATATCACCACTTGCTCACCCTAGCAAAACTCCGGTGGTAGCTACGAGATTTGGAACCATTCTACTGTGGTGGGTCAGGTAATATGAGTTTACCTTCAAGCACTCTGTTACTGATTTTCATTTAGCAATATTAGCTTAGAGATTGCCAAACCAATTCAGCAAACTAATTGTGTTGGTTCGAAATGACCCAAATTGTGTTTTAAAATGTGTCTGAAAATATTGTTTCGAGATTACATTTGCATAAACTATAATTGGATCATGTATGATGATGAACTACCCCGGTCAGTGGTTGACGCAAGGAGAGTAAATAGCAGTCACAATAAAGGTGGCAAAATGGATGGGCTGAGTAATTGTTTGAAAAAGGCCATGTTTGGTACCCCGGAACATCATTTTCCAAAACATTTTAACATTATATTGAACCATAAACCCTCAAACATGTTAAATATTCGATTTATGTTTGTGAGCTTACCATCAAAATGTTGACCAGTGTTGACCCTTTTTACATGAAGCTGACTAAATGGTTACTTCGTATCAATGCTTTACCTTAAACCAGAACTTTTACACGGATTACATTTTTTTGGTTAAATTGTCGATAGTTACCTGAACTATTAATAAAAATGGGTCAAAACAGGTCAAGTGGGTCAAATATATACGGAATACCTTTTTAGCTAAAAGATGAAGATGTCAAATGGATTGAAAATCCCCCAAAGTCTATTTTTACAAAAGCTATGGAAAGAGTTTTACATTTAATGGTATTATCAATATTCATGCTGTTGTTGCGATCACCCTATTATCTAAGACGTTGATAAGGTGTGCGATAAATTTGAGTGCTTTTCATTTATTGATTTTTTTAATCAAGTTTGAAACTTTATGGGTTATTATGTTGTGTGTTGTAGTTGGATCTTTATTTATTATCCGAGAAACGGAAGGAGCTTGTGGAGAAAGCAAGGTCCAAGCAACTTCAGCCCCATGAGTACAATTCAGGTAAATGCTAAATAATATTAGCTTTCAATGGTACTTTGGATCACGTTTATTTACATAAAATATTATTGAGTTGTGTGGCTTTCAATAATAATAACTATAAAGACACTGGGCTATTTGCTATCTACGTTTTGCTAAGGTAAGTTATAATACTAATTACAGAAATATCATGCCTAAGTTGTTAATCATTAATTACTTTTTATTTGGAAAATTTGCATAGGTCAAACTAAAGCATAGGTATATATTTCTAAGCACATTTTCATCAGATTTCAAGGATTCCCCTTGCTCTAAGTATATCGATTTATCATAAATATCTCAAGAACCCAGTGATTTGTTGTTATACTGATCTCTGCTGAATGTGAATTGAGGTGTGTCTGTTTGTTGCAGATAACTTACAGTGTGCCATTCTCCATCATAGTAGATTTGACTGCTGATACAGGAGGTGGTCAAGGTATGTATTTACTCTATAGATTCTATTATCTTATGGGGATGAATTAAAGCTTAATTTGCGCTAACAATTTTTTTTTCTTTTTTCATTTGTGTTGTTTTCCTATGTAGGATTGGCAATTGGAGTTTTGAACCTCGCAATAGTAATACCACAGGTAATTTACTGCTCAACTATAGATACTAAACTAAGAGTAGCTATCTGGATAATTGAGATGCATTCATTCCAACTTGCTTTAACTACTTCGCTGTGCTTTTAGCCTTTTCACCATAAAATGTCAACTCAACAACTATTTGTAAAGCTCTGGCTACAAATATATGTTTGTTTAAATGTTTAAATTCAAGGATCAAATGCTATATGAATAGATATAGGTTGTGCCAATGACTTCTTAATTTGAGCTTAGGGTTGATCTCTATGTTCTCATGATATAAGACTAAAGTTTTGTTTTTAGTTTTTTTACATTCAATTCTTCATAATATCGTTGTTAAATTGAGACTCATTGAAGGGTACGTTGACTGTGAAATAGATAAGGGGTGTTTGGGATTGCTTTATTTAAACTGTTTTTCTTTTCCAGTCCACCACTAAATTCATGACCATCAATCGCGACTACTATAGGCTTTCTTGCAGATATGGTCAGGAAAATAACCTCAGTTATGAGTGTTTTGACACTCATAATTTTAATAAAATGTCCAATGTGTGTGTTTTTGTATGTGATTACTTACTTCCCTTGCGATACAAGTTGAATAGGTGGGCGATAGAGGATGACCTACTTAGGCTCCTTTAAGCGATAACTAATGCTCATAACTTCTAAGTTACAAGATTTGGGATAAGGCATCTGACTAAGCTCGATCGGTTGAGACTGAGGCTAAAGCTTTTATCAGTTTTAAATGAACAAGTAATTAATTTCCCTGAACCATTTATATTTACTAATTTAAATTTTCATATTGATGTTATATTATTGATATTTGTATTTGTTTGGTTCAGATGGATTACCTCAACTTATGACCTTCAATAGAAAAAGAGCACGGTCTTTCTTTGTCTGGTGCTATTAAAGAACTAGAACTTATCCGTTTTGATCATTTATCCAACCTGTGCGCCTCTACTTATTATGGTCCACAAAATTTGGCTGACAGCCTATGTTCTGTTTAACTCCAGCTTCTATTTCTTTAAATTCTTAAACTCTTACTGACATGCCAAGGAAACTCTCAAATACTGTGGATGTAACCCAGAAACCGAAGAAACCATAGACCGTCTTATACAAGTTGTGGAAACTGATCACCTAAAACAGACCTGCAATAGCAGCAAAGAAAGTACTCGAGTTAGAAACTAATGATGATGGAGTTTGCATATTTTGTAATGCAATTTTATTTATTATTTTTTGTGTGAGAAGATGTTAGGTTTCGATGCTTTTGCAGATACCATGGTAGGGGATCAAATGATTAGGGGATATCCGGTGGGCAAAAGAAACCTGTTACAACACGTAATATCATTGAATCATTAAATTGCATACGTTTTAAATCACGTACGTTTTGAAATATACTTTTTTCTTTCATGACAGTTAGGTTCATACTTATAACGTTACATTTATAGGTGAAATGATAGTTGGACCATCGAACCTTCTTCTCATGGATGAGATTTCAACTGCTGTTATTTCTCTTCTCCAACCAGCACCTGAGACATAATTTATTTGATGACATTATACTTTTTACTGAGGGGAACATAGTGTACCAAGGACCACGTGACAATGTGCTAGAGTTTTTTGAATTTATGGGGTTCAAATGCCCCGAGAGGAAAGGCGTTGCTGATTTTTTGCAAGAAGTATTAACAATTTTTTTCCCATGATTGGCTTGAAATTACTAATTGTAACAATTCAAGCCTAAATTAAATGCTAGCCCAGTAACACTTCGATTAACTTAACACACCTTTAGGCTTATAAATGTGCTAAAGTTTCCTTTATTTATTTATTTGAGCTAATTGCATAAAAGCTAACTAATTAACATTAAAGTTTCAATTAATTTTACCTGTAGTAACTGAATTTCAGAATTTTCATCTGAAAATTAACCCATCAAAATGATGAAATGTTGGTAACTTCAGAGCATGTTGAGTTTTTTTTGACGTGGATTCTGGATGTTAGTTATAATAGGTAATCAAGAAAGAGAAGTACGGTTTAAATAGAAAAGAGCTCTTGAAAGCTTGCATCAAGAAAGAGATCTTGCTTATGAAGAGAAACTCATTTGTTTATGATAACGCTCAAATTGTGCATGTTTTTAGTGGCATTATTCGTATGTTATTCGGCTATTTTTAAATGCTTTTGTCCCATAATCGTATCAAAGTATGTTTGCAAGCATTTGTAGCAAAAAACAGGAAAAAGTGAAGAAAATGAAGGAAATGTCATTCTCATCTCGAGATTCAATTCATTTAAGCATTTCACAAAGAAGAATCCAAGTTTTCATCATTCCAAAGAATGTTGACAAGGAATAATCAAGTTTGGACAAAGAACGAAGAGCCAAGTAAAGATCAAGTTTGTTGCTGTCAGAACAAAAGCAACCGATCGGTATTCAATCTAACCGATCGGTTAGAAAAATTTGTCACATCCAACCGATCGGTTATAACTCCAACCGACCGGTTAGTCGCAGAGGTCACAACCAACCGATCGGTCAGAGCCCCATACCGATCGGTTGGTCAGCTCGTTAAAGTTTTGCAAGATGTTTTCTATCTCATTCTACCCGATTCTAGGAACTTCTCTCTGCCATTCTAGGTTCTTCTGTTCACCTTGGAGGCCAAGTTGTTGCATTGATGAGCCTAGGCTTGATGATTAGTATAAATAGTGGCTTTGCAATCTCATTTCAACACACAATTCATCACAACTATTACAACTCAATACACCAACAACAAAGCAATCCTTTACTAGTATCACAAGTCTCAAATTCGTCCATAAAAGTTCAGGAAGCATTGGAAGTCCAAAAAGTCAACATCCGGAGGTCAAATTCTCAAGAAGTCAACACCAACACTTAGGAAATCATTTCCTATTCATTTGTAATTATATTCCAAACATTTGTAAGACTTAATTATGATTTCTATTGTTCAATATTCTGAGTTTATGTTCATGTTTGCTATGAGTGGCTAGTAACCTTTTTTCATTTGCTTAGATGATGTTAATTACTAACTGATTAGTCTATGATTGTGATAACATGTTTTAATTCAATTTCAAGTCAATTCTAAAACCCAATTAGACTAAAGTTTCATAGTGACATTTGTTGAGTCAAGTTTAACTAGTTTCTTATAATATCATTGGCCGAAAGGGTTGTTATCATTCAACTAGTTATAATCTTTTGTCTATAAAAGATTGTTTTTCACCATAATTATTCTTGACTAAACAAAGGAACTAAGGTATAATTGTAATGAGGATACTTTTTGTTAATCAAATCAGATTGGTTATAAATGCCTAATTGGTCGAAAGTTTTAGTAGTTTATAATCAATTGTAACCTTGTTGTCTATGATTCGGTTACCTTTTGTATTGACCATTTCTTAAGAGTATTTGATTAAACAAGAAACTATTTTTGTGATTAAGATTGTTAATTCAACTTTATGAACCTTGAATTGATTGGTCCAAACCTAATGCTTGTTTTTATAAACTAAAATCTTGACGAAGATTTAACTTGTAGAAACGATAAATTAGAACACCAACTAATTCTAATTACCAACATGTTAAGGAAGTTATCACAATCATGCTTTTCTTATGAGTAGTTAACTAGTCTAAGTAAGTGTAGTTTTTAATCATTTGAATTATCTTATAATCATTATCGCTAGAATTAGAGATTTAATTTTAAACTTACGCTTAGATTCACTCACAAATCCCTGCGAACGATCCCGACTTACCAAACCAATCTTGCTATAGCGGACGAGTTCGCTTGCTCGTATGTGTTATTTCTAGATCCGGTAATCGTGTTTATAAATTTAAAACTTGTACACACATTTAGCACATCAAGTTTTTGGCGCTGTTGCTGGGGATTTTGATTGTGTTTTCTGTAAGTTTTAAAGTTCCATTTCTTTTCTTGTTCGTTTTCTAAAAAAAAATCGGAGCCAACAAATCGATCGGTCACTCATCTAATCGATCGGCATTTCAAATTGTTCAATCCAACCGATCAGTATTCAATCTAACCGATCGGTTCCTTTTTATCTGATTTTCCAAATTGTTTCCATTCTTTGCTCGTCTGTTCCAAAGTTTCTGAGATTCACTCGGTAATTGTATGAACACTTGATCAACCGGAGTAGAACCAATTTCACCTTTTTCTAATCCCGAAAGTCTGATTCGTAGACCAAGAAGAAGAAGAACACCTTTTGTTCCACCAAACAACCGTGTACCAAGAGTACCAAACCCACCTTTTGATAACCTTTCCGAAGCTTTAGTTGTTTATAACCTATTCATCAATCAACCATTTCCAATGGCCGATGACCAACCCATGTGGGCCACAAACCGAACCGTAGCACCCACTCCTGGAGCTGATATTGTTGCCGTTAACCTTGGTGATAACTTCACCGTGAAGGGACACCATCTTTCTATGATCAAAGACCGTCAATTCGATGGCCGTTCGAGGGCCGATCCTCACAAACACATCGCCGAATTCATTGAAATTTGTGGCATGTTTCGATATGGAAACACCGATGTCGATGCCATTAAGCTCCAAACTTTTTCCATCATCACTCGCCGGAGATGCCAAAGTGTGGTATAACGAATTAATCCCAGGAATTATCAATACTTAGGAGGAGATGAGGCAAGCTTTTGTAAGCCGATTGTTTCCACCTACCATGTTTGATCGTCTCATGGGAGAAATTCGTGCTTTTTCATAAAACCCCAATGAATCTCTTGTCGAAGCTTGGCTTCGTATGAAAGATTTACTTCGTAGTTGTCATGGACATGGTTTAGGACGAGGAACCATTATCCAAATCTTCTACCATGGACTTGATGAAACATCTCAAGGAATTCTTGATGCTGGAGGAATTTTTCTTTATAAAACTCCCAACGAGGCATATCAATTGCTCGAAGATCGAGTGCTTCTTAAACTCGATTGGTCAAAAGATTCCAAAACCAAACCTTTACGAAAGACCGTTGCTTTTGCTGAAAGTTTCGATACTTCTAAACTCATGGAGAAAATGGAAGCCTTAACTTCCAAAATCGACTCGCAATATAAAGATATCAAAGGAGAAATGAAAGAAATGCGAGAAAGTTGTAACAACTATGGAGGTAATCACACTTCATCCGAATGTGACGACTAACCCATGGTTAGATCCAATGAAGGGGAAGTCAATTATGTTCATGGAGGATACCGTGGAGGAGGTTTTCATGGTAATCATTACGGAAGAAATTCTGGAAATTGGCAAGATCGCCAAAGGGATAACAACCATGATTCTCAACCATGAGTAGACAATCCAAATCCACCAAATTCTGACAAAAAACCAGAAGAACCCGAGTTTGAAAAAATGATGCGAGATTTCGTGACTGCTCAAAGATCCACAAATGAATTTGTTAAAAACCAATTTTTAAATCTCAAAACCGAAGTTGAGCAAGGTCAGAAAAATCATCAAGCTTCTATTCAGGATCTTGAACAAAAATTTGGTAGACTCTCTGATCAATTTTCTTCACGAACACCTGGAACATTACCAAGTAATACCCAATCCAACCCAAAGCCTTCTGGATCAAATGACAAAACGTATCGTCCACCACAAACCAGAAATGAGCATATCAATGCTATATTCACAAGAAGTGGCCTTTCTTACGACCCACCACCCAATCCCAATGAAACTCAAGTCATCAATGATGATAGTGAATAAGAAGAAGAAGCTGAAGCAGAAAAGAAAGATATTCCTGAAACACCAACCCAAGAAACAACCCAACCAATCAAAGCATACACTCCAAAAATTCCGTACCCACAAGCTCTTAGAAAAGAGAAAAAGGAGGAGCATTTTAAGAAGTTTGTTGAAATGATCAAAGAAGTTAGACTCAATATACCTCTTGTTGATGTTCTAGCTGGAATGCCCAAATATGGGAAATTTTTGAAAGAACTTCTTAATAACAGAAATAAGTTAGAGCAAATATCTGCTGCTTTCCTCAATGAAGAATGTTCAGCCATTATTGAAAACAAAGTTCCACCGAAACTAGGAGATCTCGGAAGTTTTTTAATCCCATGCACGTTAGGAAACAACATCACATGCGATGCTTTAGTCGATCTCGGTGCGGGTATTAATTTGATGCCCTATTCGTTGTATTCTAAACTTTACATCAATACTTTGAAACCTACAAAGATGAGTATTCGATTAGCCAACCATACATACCAATATCCTGTTGGGGTTGCTGAAAACATGCTTGTCCAAGTTGGTAAATTTGTTTTCCCAGTAGATTTTGTAATTCTAGAAATGGAGGAAGACAGACAAGTACCTTTAATCTTAGGAAGACCTTTCCTAAACACCGCTGATGCCATAATCAAAGTTAAAGGTAAAGAACTCAATTTAGGAGTTGGAGAAGATAGAATTACCTTTCTAATCGACAAAGCAATGAAATATCTATATACCAGTGATGACACTTGTTTTAACATTGATGTAATCGATGAAGTCACTGAGGAAGAGTTGGATGCATTACTTGACGATTCTGATCCTTTCACAACCACTTCTGAGAAAATAAATGAAATAAATTTTGATAAAGAGTTCGCTGAATTTATGGAAGTTAAATTTGAAGAAGATGATGAAGAAGTTGAGGAAGGAGAAATAGTTGAGGAGAATTTCGAGGAAATTATGATTAATGATCAAATGAGGATCAAGACATCTCTTCAAGAACCACCCACCGATCTTGAGCTTAAATCACTTCCAAATAATCTCGAATATGCTTACTTGGAGGAGAATTCACTTCTCCCTGTAGTCATATCTTCGTTGCTCAAAGATGATGAAAAAGAAAAACTCGTTTCAGTCCTTAAGAAGCATAAACGCGCTTTTGCGTGGAAAACTTCTGATATCCCGGGAATTAGTCCTGATTTCTGTAAATACAAAATCAATTTCGAAGAAGGTGCTAAACATGTTGTTGAAAGACAATGTCGACTTAATCCCAACATGAAAGAAGTTGTCAAGAAAGAAATCATTAAACTTCTTGACGCTGGAATCATATACCCCATAGAAGATAGTCCTTGGGTGAGTCCTGTTCATTGTGTTCCCAAGAAAGGAGGAATGACTGTAGTGACCAACAAACGGAATGAATTAGTTCCTACTAGAACAGTCACTGGATGGCGAGTATGTATTGATTATAGAAAATTGAACAAAGCCACCAGGAAAGATCATTTTTCTCTCATATTCATGGATCAAATGCTTGAAAGATTAGCAGGCAACAAATACTTTTGTTTCCTCGATGGTTTGTCAGGTTATTTCCAAATTCCCGTTGATCCTTCTGATCAAGAAAAGACCACATTCACATGTCCTTTTGGAACCTACGCTTATCGGCGTATGCCTTTTGGTCTTTGTAATGCACCTGCTACTTTTCAAAGGTGTATGATTGCTATATTCCAAGATATGCTTGAGACATCTATGAAAGTTTTCATAGATGATTTTTCAGTATTTGGAGATTCTTTAGAAGCTTGTCTTTCAAATCTAGACAAAATGCTTGAAAGATGTGAATCTGCACATCTTGTTCTCAATTGGGAAAAATGCCATTTTATGGTAACCGAAGGAATTGTGCTAGGACACAAAATGTCAAGTTCAGGAATGGAGGTTGATAAAGCAAAAATTGATGTTATCACCTAATTACCACCTCCAACTAACTTTAAAGCCGTTAGAAGTTTTTTAGGACATGCCGGTTTCTACCGTCGTTTCATAAAGGATTTTTCAAAAATATCTCGTCCTATGACAAAACTTCTTGAAAAAGATTCTATTTTTGATTTCAATGCAGATTGCATTAAAGCTTTTGAAACACTAAGGAGTCAATTGACGAGTGCCCCGATTATGGTTTCACCTAATTGGTCACTACCCTTTGAGCTTATGTGCGACACAAGCGATTTTGCTGTTGGTGCTGTTTAGGACAACGTGAAGGAAAACATTTTCGTCCTATATACTTTGCTAGCAAAACACTTAACAATGCCCAACAAAATTATACGGTTACGGAGAAAGAAATATTAGCCGTAGTTTTTGCTTTTGACAAATTCAGATCTTATCTCGTGCTTTCCAAAATAGTTGTTTTCACCGATCACTCAGCACTCAAATATCTGTTTGCTGAACAAGATGCAAAACCGCGTCTTATTCGCTGGATTTTACTACTCCAAGAATTCGATATCAAAATAAAAGATAAGAAAGGAGCAGAAAATCTTGCTGCCGATCATTTGTCTCGTCTTGAGAACCCAAATTTGGAAGAATTAAAGGAAGACGAAATTGATGATTATTTTCCCGATGAAACTCTTATGACCATCGATAAAATTGATGAAAAGGAAATACCGTGGTTTGCAGACTTTGCAAATTATTTTGGTGGAAACATTCTCAAGAAAGGATTAACTCATGCTCAAAGAAGTAAATTCTTTTCGGATTTAAAACACTATTATTGGGAAGAACCTTTTCTTCTCAAAATGTGTCCCGATGGAATGATCCGAAGATGTGTTTCTGGAGCAGAAACAAGGAAAATTCTTGATGAATGCCATCATGGCCCAACAGGGGGACATTACGGTCCTACCACCATAGCCAAAAAAGTTTTTGATGCTGGATTCTATTGGCCAACAATTTTCAAAGAAGCTCATACTCTTGTTCAAAACTGCGATGCGTGCCAAAAATCCGGTAGTCTTTCTCGTAAAGATGAAATGCCTCAGAAGAGCATTCAAGTCTGCGAAATATTCGATATTTGGGGAATCGATTTTATGGGACCATTTCCTAAATCCCACAAATATGAATATATTCTCGTTGCAATCGATTATGTTTCCAAATGGGCTGAAGCTGAAACCTTACCTACAAATGATGCACGAGTTGTTGTCAATTTTCTCAAAAAGCTTTTTGCTCGATATGGAATCCCTAAAGTTTAATAAGTGATAGAGGAACCCATTTCTGTAATAAACAAATGGAGAAAATCATGAAACGATATGGAGTTCATCATCGTTTTGCCATAGCATATCATCCAAAAACCAGTGGACAAGTCGAAAATACTAATAAAGCATTAAAAAGAATACTAGAAAAAACGGTTAAAGAAAATCCTTCTGTTTGGTCTAGGAAACTCGATGACGCTCTATGAGCCTTTCGTACAGCTTATAAAACTAAAATTGGAACAACACCATATAGACTCCTGTATGGAAAAACATGTCATTTGCCGTTCGAAATCGAACATCGTGCTTACTGGGCATTATGAAATTGAAACCCCGATCTGAAAATAGCTGGAGAGAAAAGATTCTTGCAATTGCATGAACTCGATGAATTGAGGCTCCAAGCCTATGAAAATTCTAAGCTATACAAAGCCAGAACCAAAGCTTATCATGACCGAAAGCTTAGAATCAGAAAAGAATTCAAAGCTGGAGATAAAGTTCTGCTTTTCAATATGAAATACAAGTTCAAAGCTGCTAAGCTCAAACCCAAATGGATGGGACCGTATATAGTGAAACATGGATTTCCATCTGGATATGTCAAACTTTATGACAAGCATGGTGGAAGTTTCATTGTTAATTGTCACCGCATTAAGTTGTATTATGATAAGGAGCAAATGAGTAAAATTTCTATAGAATATCCATCCGTATCGGAATACGAAGCTATCACATTCATGGCACCTCATATGAAAACTATACCATGGGCCCATGAAAAAGGTTTTATCTATGATGCTCTTCCTAGAGCATAGGAAAAAGTCGAATTGGAAGATATAGATGAAACTGGAGAAGGAATTGTGGTAGAAAACGTATTGTTCATACCAAAATATCCGAAGAAGAAATCCCAAACCGCATCAACGTAGTTCTTGTGAAGTTTGAGTCAGGCCGATGACTCGTAAATAAAACAAGCGCTTCTCGGGAGGCAACCCGTGTGTTTCTTATTTTATTTTTAATTCTTAGTTTATTTTCAGTGATTATACCCCAAAGTTTAAACCACTTGGTTGAACTTAAGTGTGGGGGTGTTTCACTAATTTTAATAAAACATATAGACTTGTGTTTGTTTATTTTATGATTACTGCAGGAAATGATGAAGAAACTTGGACACTTGGAATAAAGAACCACAAAGGAAAAATACGGTTCATTATCTTATTTCCCTATTTTCATACCTTGAAGTTCGTTTATCACATTGAGGACAATGCTTAACTTAAGTGTGGGGGGAGGGGGTGAATAGGTAAATAAGAATTCTGCTGCCCTGGTGATCTAAGTTGTTTTCACGCTTTTAGGGTAATATATTAGAATAACTGGATTCATCCACTGGTAAAAATGGTAATTTTTGAAATTTGAGATGTGTCCTGATTAATATTGCAATCCATTCTGGGATCGATAACTTTAGCTAGCACATATTGTAACCCTTTCCACTAAATTGTGAGGATTTGAGCCTATTTTTTTTTATATAGCATACATCTTTTATGCTTAAATCTTTTGTTATGAGTGTGCCAGTGATTTTATTTATTCTAGAACTTGTGCTTGTAAATCATTTTGAGATCGTTGTGAGATTACATTTCTTGTGATATAAGTATGCATATGTGATAAGAGGCAATCTTAGGATCTAACCCAAATAGCCTTCAATTTTAATTTTTAGCTAGTTTCATTGACTAGTTAACCAACAACATAACCCTTTATGTTAGCATTCATTTTTAATGCTAGATACCCCTAGTCACACCTTCTGAGCCTATCTTTTCTTTTGATTAAATCCAGAAAAATACAAAAAGATTTTACATTTTTTAGCCTAGCCTTACCCTTAGTCAAGTCTTAGTTGGTTGCTAGCTATATGACAAGTTGGATGTTATGTGGGAAATCATGAAGTATAAAGAAAGTAGTAATTCCAGAAGCAGCAATCAAAGCAAGTTAAGAATAAGTCATCAAAATTGATGGTGACAAGTGAATGATGTTCAAAAAAAAAAAAAAAAAAGGTATATATCGAATAAAATAGCCAATGAGCTATAGTGTGTAGTATTGATTGATCAAGAATGGAGTTCTAAAGAATACATGATAGTGGTTCAAGAATAGCTAGCAACATTTGGTTAGTAGACTTTGACTATTTTTGTATATTCTTTATCATTTACACTCTATAAACTTATCCCATGTCTTATTCCTACCCTTGACTCAAGTAAAATTATCAAGTGTTTAACATATAGTGACCACCCATTGTGTTGATACAAGAATTCGCGCCACCGATCTATTTTGTTTTACATAAGATAGTTGAACGGAAGTCTTTATTATCCCTTTTTAGCCTTAAACCCAAATAAAAGCCCTCTTTGATATGAAAACTTGGTACTTACGCCTTTACGGTGTAGTTATGCTTCTTGTACAAGCGTATGGTAATATTTAAATCATGACTGAGCAATGAGTGTGATTTATCTTATACTTCACCCAAAAATGAGTGTTTCGAGTGAATTATATCTTATTCCTTTTTCGTGAGGTGATTAGTAATGTTTATCTAGCAAGAAAATCATTTGGGTATTGTCAAACATCTCAAAGTTTCAACCATCTAAGCTTAAAATGATGGATCTAACTTGTACTTGTACTTGTACTTGTACTTGTACTTGGAAGATTTGCATCACATTTTTCCAAAACATCTTTGAAATACCATGTGGATGATATTTTATTTCTAGATTTGCTTGAGGGCAAGCAAAGTTCAAGTGTGGGGGATTTGATAACGCTCAAATTGTGCATGTTTTTAGTGGCGTTATTCGTATGTTTTTCGGCAATTTTTCTATGCTTTTGTCCCATAATCGTATCAAAGTGTGTTTGCAAGCATTTGTAGCCAAAAACAGGAAAAAGTGAAGAAAATGAAGGAAATGTCATTCTCATCTTGAGATTCAATTCATTCAAGCATTTCACAAAGAAGAATCCAAGTTTTCATCATTCCAAAGAATGTTGACAAGGAATAATCAAGTTTGGACAAAGAACGAAGAGCCAAGTAAAGATCAAGTTTGTTGCTGTCAGAACAAAAGCAACCGATCGGTATTCAATCTAACCGATCGGTCAGAGGAATTTGTCACATCCAATCGATCGGTTATAACTCCAACCGACCGGTTAGTCGCAGAGTTCACAACCAACCGATCGGTCAGAGCCCGATACTGATTGGTTGGTCAGCTAGTTAAAGTTTTGCAAGATGTTTTCTATCTCATTCTACCCGATTCTAGGCCCTTCTCTCTGCCATTCTAGGTCCTTCTATTCACCTTGGAGGCCAAGTTGTTACATTGATGAGCCTAGGCTTGATGATTAGTATAAATAGTGGCTTTACAATCTCATTTCAACACACAATTCATCACAACTATTACAACTCAATACACCAACAACAAAGCAATCCTTTACTAGTCTCACAAGTCTCAAATTCGTCCATAAAAGTTCAGGAAGCATTGGAAGTCCAAAAAGTCAACATCCGGAGGTCAAATTCTCAAGAAGTCAACATCAACACTTAGGAAATCATTTCCTATTCATTTGTAATTATATTCCAAACATTTGTAAGACTTTAATTATGATTTCTAATGTTCAATATTCTGAGTTTATGTTCATGTTTGCTATGAGTGGCTAGTAACCTTTTTGCATTTGCTTAGATGATGTTAATTACTAAATGATTAGTCTATGATTGTGATAACATGTTTTAATTCAATTTCAAGTCAATTCTAAAACCCAATTAGACTAAAGTTTCATAGTGACATTTGTTGAGTCAAGTTTAACTAGTTGCTTATAATATCATTGGCCGAAAGGGTTGTTATCATTCAACTAGTTATAATCTTTTGTCTATAAATGATTGTTTTTCACCATAATTATTCTAAACTAAACAAAGGAACTAAGGTATAATTGTAATGAGGATACTTTTTGTTAATCAAATCGGATTGGTTATAAATGCCTAATTGGTCGAAAGTTTTAGTAGTTTATAATCAATTGTAACCTTGTTGTCTATGATTCGGTTACCTTTTGTATTGACCATTTCTTAAGAGTATTTGATTAAACAAGAACCTATTTTTGTGTTTAAGGTTGTTAATTCAACTTTATGAACCTTGAATTGATTGGTCCAAACCTAATGCTTGTTTTTATAAACTAAAATCTTGACGAAGATTTAACTTGTAGAAACGATAGATTAGAACACCAACTAATTCTAATTATCAACATGTTAAGGAAGTTATCACAATCATGCTTTTCTTATGAGTAGTTAACTAGTCTAAGTAAGTGTAGCTTTTAATCATTTGAATTATTTTATAATCATTATCGCTAGAATTAGAGATTTAATTTTAAACTTACGTTTAGATTCACTCACAAATCCCTGCGAACGATCCCTACTTACCAAACCAATCTTGCTATAGCGGACGAGTTCACTTGCTCGTATGTGTTATTTCTAGATCCGGTAATCGTGTTTATAAATTTAAAACTTGTACACACATTTAGCACATAAGTTTACTACATCAAATTGTTCAAAGTAAGTTTCTTACATGTTTGCTACAAATGTTTAATTTTTTATAATCAGCTCTAATCAAGATTATTTATCTCGATTTTAGACAATAAGTGGGAAGATGCATTTAAGACGATAAAGCTGATGAAAACTCAGAATATCAGGAAAACGCCTGGGTGTACTTCGGTCGAGATCAATGGTTTTGTTCATGAATTTACTACATTGAACACAATGTATAAGCTTGCCACTAATATGCAGACTGTTTTAGAAGTTTTAGCTGAGAAATTGAGATCTAAACGAAATAACCAGGTCCGTACCCCTTGCAACTGGTGATCATGGGGGTAGGGTGGTATTATTTGAGAGAAAAAATATGAAGGAGGTCATTAAGTCATAGTATACTATTCACATTTTTGTTGAGATTTTGTATCAAATTTACAAGTGTTTTTTTTTTGCATTTTGTGCATCTACTTTCTTTGTTCCTTGAAGTTTGTTATGCTAATTGCATATTATGAATTTACTGCATTGTGTAGCATGGTGAAAGTAGAAGGGAATTAGAGAAGACTGATTATATTTCAATTAGGCATCCAGAGTTCAGCGATAAAACCGAGTTCCAATGACATGAACCTGAGGTTTATTTGAAATTTTTATTTGCCATTTTCTTTCATGTTGTTTATATATCACTTATTTAACACTACATCTCCAACTTTTGTTTTCAGTTTGATTATTTAAAGAGTTTGGTTAGCGAGGAGAAAATTAAGAAAATTATATGGTGCCAATGAATACAAGTTTCCTCTAGGAGGCATCCCACCACTGCGTCTACCTGTGGTAATAAATGTTAACCTTCATAGTCAAGTCATGGTTGATCATTTTGGTTATGCTTTGTGTTTAGGATTATAGAGGATAAAGATGATCACGTGACTGGTAGAGTTATGGGTCAAAGGGGGTTGAAGCAGAAACGGTCTGATTTTAGCACAGGAGCTATTGTCCTATTTTCTTTTTTCTTCTCGATGAGAGGCTTTCCCAACAGCACTGAACAAGTTGGGTAAGGATGACCCACACATAATCTCTAATTTATTTATGTTTGGTTCTTAATTCATATGGATCATCCAAAATTTTGGTTTCCTTTCAGTGGGGAATTCAACACAAAACATCATGTTCCATATAGAATGAGTTTGTCTTGGGTTTATTTTTTATTACATAAAGTTCATCGATATACGTTTTGGATTTTAATTTGTGCCTTCGTAGCCCTTTACGGTTGTAATCTGGATTCCTCAACAAATTTATTTTATAGAATATGAACGGACGTCATAAAATGCGAACGATGAAATAGAGTTAAATGGTGTCAATGTTGTTTATTGTGAATAACACTAGCGTTCCATTCTGGATGTCTATATGAATTTTATTTTTACCTTTTTAGTGATAAAAAGTCGAATATTTTAGTAATGATAAATGTGTCGTTTTAAGATACATGTGTTCTCACTTTTGTAGTGTCCATAACTTTCATTTTCAAATTTCATTAGGCTTAGTAGGGAACTTGATGTATCAAGGAATGGGTTTCCAACAATGTGGGATTAGATACTAATCTATCTGGATCTTCATGAGGTATTTTTAATCAAGTTGAACATTATTGGATATTTATGTAACACTGTCATCAATTGCCCACTTATAAAATTCCTTACACTTTCTCATGTACGCATCAATAGCATTACTAAAATGAGGACCAACTGTGATGTTTGTAAATTGTAGCAAATAAGAAGAATTGGTATATTGCTTCGCGGACAAAGCTACACTGTTTTGCTACCGCGATCACCGGATGGTATATTCTGAACTCTAGCAGATCGAGCCATGGGCCGAATAGTTCCAGTAGCATATCTGGGTATTTGATTGAGACAATACCCGGATGGCATGTTGAAGATTTCTTTGATTCTCCTCCCACTTTCACTAATGTTTGTACTTTTCATATGTTTTTTGTTAATGTATTTATAAATACATGACAAAATACCCCGTTAAAAAGTTCTACTTGAGAAAAGCTTGCAGTTTGGTGCTTTGTGTTGTATTCAGGTATGTCTCATCTTTTAAAGTAAAAAGATATTGCAATTTTAATCTAAACCTATTGTTGGTACATGTGGGATTTAGTATTTTAACTTAACAAATCAAAGTTTACTAAAACTAAAACGGGAAAATGGGTCGAAATTCATTTAACAATTGTTTAGGGGATGCTTATTAAATGAAAACTAGATAAGATTAGAAACAGCCTTAAATGTGCATTTTCAGGAGATGAGAACATTATTTTCAACAGCTGAGAGTGAAGTGGAGTCTTCGGCCGTGTTAGCCACTTCATTGGGCCACCCGAGTTTTATAAAATCAGAGTTTGAAAAGATATGTTTCTTAGATAACCCAGTGACTCACACACATGTCAAACTAATTGCTATGTCCATGTATAAATTACTTTGCTAACATTTAATGTGTAAAAATTTCTTTTTCGATGTCCAAAGTAATTGCATTAATGATGTTCTAATTGATATATTCTAAAAGGTTATGAACTGAACTAAAATTTAAAAAGATGGTTGAGGAATTTCTCATGTAAATCTTTTATATCACACTAAAGTGGTTGTGTGCTTTATCATGTGCATGTTTAGTTCTTATAAGACTATTACATATAATTATTAGTTTGCCATGTTCTAAAATTTTGTTCCATTTAGTCCGTCTATTAAACTTCTTAAAAGGAAATCACATAACCTGTAGTTATATTAGACTATTTTTAAATGACGAAAAAAAGAATATGTTATGTACGCTTTAAGTGGTGTAAGAGTTGGAGATTATTTGATTTTTGTAAGTGTTCATTTTCGTTGTTGGTCAGTGTTGCAATGACAATGATATGCCACATTAAAATTATATGTAATAAGGTGAAGTTACCAAAGGGGTTGAATGGGTTTAAATAGGTATCCAAAGTCTAACTTATTGAATTCAAACTCCTAAATCATCTATTATTATTCAAGTTCATATTAGTGTTGTTAAAGGTTCATTCAATAGTCCCACAACAAGTTATCTTTTTAATATGTCTCTTTGATCACTTATAAATAAGTATATTTTTTTCCAGGAAAGTGTAAGCTTTGGACTTTCGTCAGCACAATGATATGCTGTGTTTAATTTGCCTTTCTTATTGTATAACAATCTACTTTATTAATAAAAACTTTTTTCGCATGGTCACCCTTATCATATTTAATTGCTTTATTTTTGTGGAACCTTTTAGAATAAGAATGTGTTACATTTTGTTGGTCATATTTTACTTACAAGAAGCTGTTAGTTGCTTAATAGTGTACGAACATACCTTAGCAATATTGAGATAAATTTTACTCTTAAATTTGAACCTTGTTATTTGTTATGGAATTGAGTTATTTGAGTCATTTTAATAGCTATTATATCATAGATCTCAAAGGTAATTGGTTGAGGTTTGAATGCCCTTACAATTTCTATCTTCTTTGAATAACACTTAAGGTAATACATATTAAACTTAGATATTTTTAAGTTCCTTTCAATTTTATACAAGTCATGTCCACACGTTGGGTGAATAAATTAGAAATAACTGTAAAAAATCACTATTATCCATACATGATTAAATTATAATGTAAAATTACAAGTCAAACACTAAAAATTGCTAAAAGAGAAACATATCATATTAGAAGTCTTGGTAGTTTAGTTTGACTATTTGAAGTTAAGCTTTAATTCTACCCGGTGAACTAATTCGATGTATGCTATTTCTAAGTTTTTTTAATTAAACTCAAAACAACATTAATAATTTCTATTCCTATATTAACATGAAAGTAATAGGATTAATATTGATTACAAATAATGCATAGTTGTTTAAAGTTCATGGAAAGATGGTCTTATGCACACTTGAAACACAAGATGGACTTCTATTATTAAGAACTATTTTGTTTCACCCATGGACTTCTATTACAGAAATTAATCTACTGTTTGGATAGCAAAATAGGGCTGTTTGGATACAGCTTTTTACAGGTTTTTATGCTATTTTTTTACAGCTTCAATATGCTGTTTGGATAGAAGAAATTGGGTTTTTTGGACACATGTTTTTTAGAGGTTTGTATGTTGTTTTTTACAGCATGTGAATGTTGTCACGAGAGAAACAAGAAAAAATTCAGGTAGTGTTCATGATGACACTAAAACAAAGGCTTCTCTTTGCAAAGCACTTGACTTCTTTTCTTTTTCCTTTTGTTCAATATATTGGTTATTGTTTAATAAAGGTTGCTTCATGTGATAATATATCCTATGTTTTGGTCATGTAGTTCAATATATCCTATGCTTGAAGATCTTACCAAGGTTGATCTTGATAATTCATTATAAAATAAATGTCATTATGCACTACGTTAATCTACAACTAATAATATGTGAATTTAATATTTGGCTCATGAACTAAACCAAAATTTTAGTTGATCATATTCAACCAGATGTCTAATTCTTAGTGGTTTTGCTCATACAATTCATTCACGAATTTCTATTATAAAAATTTACAGTCTACTTGAAATATATATTGTGACCTATAATTACTTTTTTTTTTTGTTTTTTAATTTATTACTCCGTAATAACAAATGGGTCTGAATGCACATAGTAGAAACATCACAAAAAAGCTAGAAACAAAAGAACAAAGGGGTGTAGACGCAACAAGTACATGAAGGAATGCTTCCTGATTATGCACATAGCTTTTTTTTTTTTGTTAACTTAAGTTTTTAAACGATATTTATAAGGCTTGCTCGCCCATCGAACGGGCTATGCTTTGATACTTTGTTCTTGCGTACCACTTTGAAACTTTTTTCTCTCATATTCGATAACCGTTTATGTCTTTTCGTTCTTAATGCATTCAATAAAACATTTGGTACATTTATATCTTATTTTTCGTTAACTTATTTTTTCAAAATGACAATTATAAGTCATGTCTGCCCATCGGGCGGGCTTAGAAAACTAGTATATATATATATATATATATATATATATATATATATATATATATATAAAGCATACAAGTAAACAAGCAAAACAGAGAAAAAACAAAAAAGCAAAAGCGAGACAACAAGCAAAAAAGCAAGAAGGAAAAGAAAGCAAAAGACAGACCATACAACCCAAAAACCACGCCAAAAGAGACACCAGAAAAGAAAGAAAAAAGCGAGCAAACAAGCCAACAAAGCAAACATGCAAGGAAAGAAAAAGCGCTAAAAAGGGCAAGGCCAAAAAAGCAACAGAGAACAAAGAAAGCAACGCAAAGAGCCTAAAGCTATGGCAAAGCAAACGGGGCAAAGCAAGGGAACAAGCACCGGGGCCTAAAGCCTAAAGACTAAGCAAAGCAAAGCACCGGGGCAAAGCAAGGGAACACACAGCCCTTGAAGAATATAATTCATACTACTGGTTCTATAGGTTTATGGTGATATACGTATTGCTTGCTTATTGGTTACTGAATACAGTTCCATCCAAGGTTTTCAAGATCGTGATCGTAAGATCGGATCGGGATCTTAAGATCCTACTCTATTGTTATTTCTTAATTCTTTCTGTAATATTATGCAAATCTACAAATTATTATACATTATAAACACAAAATCTTATTATTGTTTCATAGAAATATTGTCAAATTAAGATTATGAAATGTTTAAAAAGATTAACAAGTTGTTTTTTGAATTTTGCAAAAAAAAAAAAAAAAAACATAAATTTATGGTTTTTTAGTTTGTAATTCGAGAACAGTAAGATCGGATCAGATTAGATCTTAAGATCGTATGGTCAAAATCGGGATCCTATAAGATCTTAAGCTTGCAAAGATCCTATGTAGGATCCGGATTGTTTTTTCTTTGCAGTATCGTAAAATCGTAAGATCCTAAGATCAGGATCGGGTGACACTCGTGGTTGATGATGGAACTGAATGTTTAGTATCATATAATATTTAGAAATGACATTCTGCCAATTTTTTTATCTAGGTCTCGGGTGACACTCGCGGTTGACGATGGAACTGAAAGCATACAGGCCACTATATCAACGCCTAATGTGGAGATATTTATACCGTTCAATTCACTAGAGCTCAAAAAGGCGGAAAATGAGGTGAGATGAAACCCTACTTATTTCACCCACACCTCATTTATCAGACCAAATTGATGTTAACCCATCTCATTAGCTTTTTATACATACGGTTTTTTTAGCTTTAAAAAAAAAAAAAAAAAAAAAAAAAAAAAAAAAAAAAAAAGTAGCGACAGTTTTTAACCGCAATGCAACAGACATATTGTAAATCCGATAAAAATGTGGTGATATAAATTTATGAATTTACACCAGAAAGACTTGGCCTTCTAATGCCAAGACTAATTGACATTACGTTCTACTGGTCAAGCAATTAGATGTATTACCCTCTCCAATGATGGAAACACCCATTTATTTGCACACGTATATTACAGGGTAGTGATATTAGGGGGTCAATTACTACATCAGTTCGAGGACAGAGAATTGTTGCCTTTATATGCCACGATGAGATTGAATTTTGTGGTCAAACAGAGACTAACATACATGTGCTAACAAGTACAAACAAAGAGGCATGTCGGTTCTTAGAAGTTTACCACGGAAAACCTCCACTCCTCTTAATCCACCATTCTGCCTAAAATGAAAGACTAGCTTATACCAGCAACCCATTATACCAGCAACCCCTGCTAAAAAGGCAACTGCACAATCCCTCAACGATGTTCACAAAAAGAAACTAGCTCCTGCAACTTGTTTTTTGGGTAAAGGGGAGTAATCCTGCACCCTGGTAAAATATATTAACCAAAAAACATTGAAGTACAACGGATGAGAGTGAATCCCTCATCTCAGTCTCTTAGGACACATACATAACCACTATATAAGAATGACATGCCATTCTTATAACTTACATATCCAAATACATCTAACAATGACAAAAAATAAAAATACAATAAATCATAACTCAAGTAAACACTTGAGTCTTCTTAGTCATCATAACGATCAAGAACGCGCACATGGAGAGACCCATAACCAAATTTACCCGCCTTCCAAGTAGTACTCCACACCATGAAAACTTGTGTATTCAAGGGATTCATACCAACAATAGGGTTTAACCCTAACTTCCAATAACGTTCGCTCGAGATTTTTGAATAAAGACCTACAAAATTTAACCTCCAAGCGAACAGCAGCATACTCCATAACTTCCAGCCAAGAATCAACAGCAGCATCTCCAAAATAGAGCGTAAATACAGCCGCTTAAGACCTTTGTAAAAATCCAAGCTAGATCAAGCTAGATCATATCAGGTAACTAGAAACATATAATGCTTTTGTAATAGCTTTGTAGATAATAACGAGGAAAGTGAGAGTGAAGGTGAAGTGGAAGAGATCTATGATGAAACTCCATTTTTGTGGCATCTACAAGTTTCAAGGTTAATAATGTTTCTAAAAGTGGCTGTAGTGGTGGGAATAAAAGCATGTTTGAAAAATGGAAGGAGATTTATGATGAAGACCCATACAATGATGATGACTTTGACGACTGCGGCTTGACTGAGGATCAATTGGCGTTTGCTAAAGCTTATGATATTAGTCTCCGTGGTCATCTTAGATGTTGGGTCTAGTAAATTTGGCATGTCTTTCATATAATAGTTTAGATTTGAAGCACATTTGGTGTGCTTCTTTTGCCTAGTTTTGGGCTGAGATGTGGGAGTCACCCATATCCGTTATACTTATTTGTTTTTTGACGTAATAATATTTATTCAGAAACCCTTTATCCAAAGGAGAAGAAATAAAATAATAAAAAAAACAAGCTTTGTAGATAGACAAACTTGAGTGAAGCTATAGCCTAATGTATTAGAAGTTTGTGTATCCTCGAATGTTCAGTTAACCTGCTTCGGCTACTGGTCCAATGGTCACTGTATTATTTTGGTCATAAACGATGATCAATGGTCTGATGCATTTAGCCATTCACCTTTCTGCCTGGAGTTTACAAAATGCACATGTTTATTCTAACCTTATACAATAGCAAGAACCATTCAGGGCTATGCTTTAGCACAACTGAAACTTTTCATAGTCATTCTTATAATAAGACTTTGTTTTTTATTGTTAATATAATTAAAGCTCATAACTCTAATTAAGGTTATATTGTTTTTCTATAAAATTGGTGACTGGAAAAAACACGTGCTGGACCACTAGCGCCAAGCCAGCATGCCAGACGACTATCTTTGTTCTTTTGGCCTATATATACCCCACCTTTTGGCATTCTTGAATTATACATCTTGCCAATTAAGTCTCTCCTCTTACTTCTCTCTAAGTTTTTCATAAACAATTTGTGATTAAAATCTTAATCTTTATATTGAAAACAAATTATTAAGTAAGAGAGGAACATCACAAGAGCTTGATCATCTCATTATTTGTTATCACCAAGAGTCATCTTCATCACCATCTATATTGTGTCCTACCTTTGTAACAACATAACTCTCCTTTTTTATTTTTAACTAATTGTCAAGTCTTGCTCTTTATGCGGACAAACATACTGTGTAAAAGTCTTGCTTCGGTGGCAGACAAGCAAAGAGTATAAAAGTCTTGCTTCGTGTGCGGACAAGCATATCGTTATCTTCCTTCCTTGTGTGGAAGTACTTGGGTGCGAGTGTAGAATTCATTTAGTCTTTGTGGGTGGTTCCTAGGTAAGGAATCCGAATTAGTTTGGGTCTAGGTGTAGAGGAAAAGTTATTGTACAGTTTATCCACCATAAGGATTTGTTACTAGTGAATGGTAATCAATGTTGTGGATTCGAAATTGGACATACGAATGATATAAACCCCACATCTTAAGCCACTATATGTCGATGTGTTTGTTCTTTCTTCCCTTAACTCTTTTAATACTTTACTTACTTGCACATTGTCATATATTGCTTGCATTCTTATACTCACATGTTAATTAACTTGACACTTATTCTACTTAGAGTTTAAAAGAACATAAAAGAACATATTCAACCCTCCCCCCTCTTCCATCCTGTCTACAGTTCTACAAAGAAACTTAAATACCTGATTTTATTAGCAGATGCTTCTAATGACTTAAAATTTGACAATGAATGATTGATGAAGATGTTAGTTTGTGCATATAAAATTTATAAAGTATGACCGGATTCAAACACGAGACTTCGGGATTGCACACATTACGTATAAGTTTTAATGTTTTTAATAATTAATATGTTAAGTTATGATTAATTATTAAATTCACAAATAAACCCATAATGGTCGTTAGTACTTAACGGGAATTGATTAACGGTCGTTAGAGAGACGAATATACGGAAATAAGCCAAGAAGGATCCGGAATCCTTCTTGGATCCCTATGGTCGGTCGATCAAAGGTGAAGGGGAAGTCCTACCCTAACTTGGACTCCAAGTTTGCATTAGTATAAATACAAGGCCTCTTGTATTCATTCTTTTCACTCTTTGTTCCTTGCAAACCCTAACTTCTCTTATTCTCTCCTCCCTTTGTGCTCAAACCAATCGATCACCACCCAAAACCCTTAGGGTCGATTTCCTTGAGCTCAAACACAAGTGTTTGGTTTGTTTGTGATTCAAGAACCTAGCTTTTCCCATTAAAACATTAGTAATACGTATGTACAAGAACGAAGGACAAACATTCTTTTGTTTGTGATCTTTTCCCATTTGGCTTAGGCGTTAGTCGAATTTTACTAAACCCTAACTTAGGTTCTTGTTTGTTTGATTTCTTGTTTCGCTAGAAATCATTAAGGTACACATATTCTTTTAATTCGGTTAACAAATTACATGTATTATGATTCTTACTTCTGCTAAATGCTTTGATGATGTTTACATGTTTGTGTAATTGTTATGATATTAATATTCCAACAGTGGCATCACGAGCCGTTAATGTTGTGTAATTAATTACCGAAACATATAAAATTGGATCTTTGATGATTATTACATGTTTATGGTTTTCTAGTGTTTTAAAAATTTGTAAACCCTAATTTTTATATATATAGGTCGATTACCCTTTTTTTTTTTTAAATTAGGTTTTAGTTTTGTAAAACTTGTAGAAACCCTAGGTTACATGTAAACTTTTATGTGTTTATTAATGGATATTTGTTATATGTCATTAATTGATATGCGATCCTTATGACTTGATTATTGTTATAATAAGTGCTATGTGGGAATCCATGACGAAACATGCATGTTTTGTCATGGATTATAATGTATTTGATATGATTTGTTATAATTGTTACATGTTTTACATGCTAATTATGCGATTGGTATTAATTAATTAGGGTTTTAGTAATAAAATTTTTAGACATGTTTAATTACTAAAAATTAATTAATTATATAATTAGGGAAGACCTAAAATTGAGGAAGACCCATATAAATCGTTGGTGTTAAATCAATTATGTGTGTTATTGATTTTTAGCATGTACATTATTTAAGCCGTTTTTTTTTATTATTATTAATTGCGTATTTGTTTATATATGTTTATGACATGATTGTAAGCAAAAGGTTAATTTTTTGGAATAAAAATTAGAAACTGAACTTAATAATGGTGAAATATTATTTTAAGCTTTAAAATCTTAAACTTTTAATTGATTGATGCGACTGTACAAATGGTCGGACGGCGAACTTAATTTGACAAACTATAAGGTGGGTATAAGTTTGGTTTCGCATTAAATTGCGGTCTCAAAGAGACTCATTCTGTCTCTCTGCTCGCTTGTGCGTCAAATTAAACTTACCAAGTACAACCATTATATACGTACGAAGCATCTTAAGGCAAAGTTGTAAGTTTCTCAATGCCTCAATTAAAACTTTTTTGATTTATGCTTAGTTAAGAAACTAATGAGTAAAAGTTTTTTAAGATAAAAAATATGATACAAAGATAAATGCATGACATCTTTGTACATATTTTTTTCATTACATACATCAAAACTAGTACCCTTTAATTTAAGTTATATGCCATCCAATGAAACGGAAACACCTGAGGTTACTATTTACGTTATTGTGAGACTTAGCTAGATGGTAATCAAAGGGTAAATCTCCATTTGTCGTAGGACGGACATGGATGAATGTGCAGTTTCTTAAGTTGGTTAACTTAATTGATTTGATACTGAGAACTGATCACTCAAGGCATGAGATGGGGATAAAACATGCTTACATTGCAACTAAATTTGGCAAATATGTAAATCCCATCATTTCTAGGAATTGCAATTGAATATTGGCAATTGAGGTTCGACTCATACCTTATTGAATACGTTCATCACTAGCAAATCAACTGATGTGATGAAACTATGTCAATTTGAATCCTAGTTTTTCAGTGAAAATTAAATGGTTATGTGTATATTTACCATGGGTATTTAATTTTCTTAAAATTTTATTAACGAAAGTACTAACTTTTGAATTTTTTCTATAGAAATGGCTCTACCCGAAAACACTAATATGAACAACATGAGTTCTGCTTTCAAGCAAATGATTGATAGAAAAAAGTTGACTGGTACATATTTCAATGATTGGCATCATTCCTTGAGAATTGTTTTGAGGATGGCCAAAAGACTTGATTATTTAGTAAGCCTCTTCCTATTGCTCCTGCTGGTACTGCATCAACTACGGAACATGAAGCTTATAACATTGAGTATGAAAAGCACAATCATGTGGCTTATCTTATGTTAGCTGGGATGGACACTCAATTGCAAAAACAATTTGAGCACTTTGGTCCCATGGACATGATCAATGAACTCAAACGGATGTTTGAGAAACCACTTGCTGCAGAATTATATGATTTGATAGAATCTATGCACAGTTGTAAGCAGGATGCTGGAAAATCAGTGAGTGCCCATGTATTGGTGATGAAAAGTTATTTGGACCAATTAGAGCTACTCGGCTATGGTTATGAGCAAAATGTATGTGTTAGCCTCATCATGCGATCCCTCAACTAGGATTTATATAGTGAGTTTATGTGCAACTATAATATGCATTGCACGGTGGTAGGGTTACTAAACCTAACAGGCCCAATAAACCGCAACACGCGAACAAGAAGGGTAAAGGCACTGGAAAGGGTAAACAAGTTCCGACTTACCAAGAAGCAGAATCCTCCTAAGAAAAAGGAGAATCCTAATAAGGATTTGGCTGTTTGTCACCACTGCAACACACCAGGACATTGGAAGAGGAACTATCCATTGTTTCTAGTGGAGTTGCATCTAAATAAAAGTAAGAAGCCTGGTAATGTCACAAACACGTCAGGTATTTTTATGATTGAATTATTCTCTTTTCCTCGTAAGCATAATTCCTGGGTATATGATATGGGATGTGGTAATCATATTTGTAACACATCGCAAGGACTTAGAGGAGCAAGGAAGCTGGCCTATGGAAAAAGATACTTGTACGTAGGGAATGGCATACGTGCAACAGTTGAAGCCATAAGGACTTTCAATTTAGTCTTACCTTCGGGTTTAATACTAGACTTGAATAATTGTCATTATGCACCTTCTATTGTTAGGGGTGTCATTTCAGTTTCTTTGTTAATGGATATTGGTTTTGTTCACACATTTATTAATAATGGAATTTTAGTTTCTTTAAATAATGTTTTTTACTTTAATGCAATTCCAATAAATGGTGTGTTTGAAATTGACATGGAAAATCATGTGTCTAATAGAAATAATTCTGTGTATAGCATTAGCAATAAGAGAATCAAGTCAAACTTGGATACATCTTATCTTTGGCACTGTCGTCTTGCATATATTGGCAAGAAACGCATGGCAAAGCTCCAACATGATGGGCTTTTACAAAATATCAATGATGAATCATTTGATAAATGTGAATCTTGCATATCTGGGAAAATGACAAGGAAACCTTTTTCACAACAACTGGAAAGGGCTACAGATGTACTTGGATTAATACATAATGATGTGTGCGGTCTACTTAGACATGTGTCAAAACAAGGTGCTAGCTACTTCTTAACCTTTAAAGATGATTACAGTCGTTATGGTTATGTTTATTTACTTAAACATAAGCATGAAGTCTTTGAGACATTCAAGGTTTCAAAAGTGAAGTAGAATTACAACGCGGTAAGAAGATTAAGGCTCTTCGATCCAACAGAGGTAGTGAATATTTAAGCCAAGAGTTTAAAGATTATTTAGCTGAGTGTGGTATTGTCCAGCAACTCACATCTCCTTATACTCCACAACAAAATGGTGTATTTGAAAGGAGAAATCGTACATTGCTAGATATGGTACGATCAACGTTTAATCTTACAACTCTTCCCTTATCCTTTTGGGACTATGCCCTTGAAACTGATGTTCGCATATTGAATATAGTTTCAACTAAGAAGGTTAATAAGACTCCATATGAATTATGGACGGGAAAAGCTCCCAAATTTTCTTAGTTAAAGGTCTGGGGTTGTGAAGAGTCTATTAAACATGACTCACCAGATAAACTCCAACAGAGATCTGTTAAGTGTATCTTCGTAGGATACCCAAAGGAAACAATGGGTTACTACCTTTACTTTTCACCAAAAAATAAAGTCATTGTTGCTAGGTATGGAGATTTCTTTGAAAAGAATCTTATATCTCAAGAATTCAGTGGGAGAATTTATGATCAAGAAGATACATCACCTTCTGAAAACACTAGCACACTTCCTGTTGAAACTTAAATTCTAGGTTCTCCACCTAAAGTTGAAGTGGTTCCCATTCGCAGATCTATAAGAATTGTGAAAGATCCTGAATGTCTATGTCTTAACGTAGAATGTGAGGAAACTATATTAGGGGATCCTGATGAACCTACTAGTTATAGGGTTGCCATTAAAAGTCCTGAAAAGGATAAATGACAGATTGCTATGAATGGCGAAATGCAATCCATGAAAGACAACGAAGTCTGGATTGAAGTGGACCTTCCTCCTAATACCAAGGTAGTTGGAAGTATGTGGCTCTTCAAGAAGAAAACTGACATGGATGGCAATGTACACACATATAAAGCTCGTTAGGTAGCTAAAGGCTTTACCTAAACGTATGGTGTTGACTACAAGGAGACCTTTTCTCTTGTAGCTGACATTAAAGCTATTAGGATCTCATAGCTATAACAACATTCTATGACTATGAGATTTGACAAATGGATGTCAAAACTGCCTTCTTAAATGGTCGCCTAGATGAAGACATCTATATGGTGCAGCCTGAGGGGTTTGTGAATCCAGAATTTCCTGAGCGTGTATGCAAACTTCAAAGATCAATTTGTGGATTGAAGCAGGCATCAAGGCAATTGAATAAGAGATTTGATGAATAAATCAAAAGGTTTGGATTTACTCAAAATCTTAATGAGCCATGTGTATACTATAAAGCTACTGGGAGTAATGTTACTTTCCTTATCCTATATATCGATGACATATTGATCATGGGAAATCATATACCAAGTTTAAATAAGGTTAAGTCCTACCTTGGTAAATGTTTTTCTACGAAGGATTTAGGAGAAGCAGCATACATCCTTGAAATCAAGATCCACAGAGATAGATCAAAGTAGTTGATTGGATTAAGCCAAAGTACTTACATTGATAAAATATTGAAGAGATTCAATATACAAAATTTCAAGAAAGGATATTTGCCAATGGAATTAGAACATGGCTTAAGCGGCAAACTATATGCTTCAACACTTGAAGAGGTAGCACACATGAAAAAAGTTCCATATGCTTCGGCAGTAGGTTCTATCATGTATGCAATAAGATGCACAAGGCCAGATGTGGCGTGATGCATGGTTTTGCAACCTTGCAAAAGGTTTTACTTCTCAAGGGATCTTGAGAGGCTTGCAATCTCCAACAGGCAGTGTACCTGACCGATGTAGTTGATACGCGGGATTGCGCCCTCGCAACAGGTTTTACCTCTCAAGGGATCTTGAGAAGCTTGCAATCCCCGCCAGGCAGTGTACCTGATTGTTGTAGTATAGTATAGTGACAAGTACCGGGGGATTGATCGTTCAACTCAGGAATAGTGTCGCTAGGATTAGAAAGCCTACTAAACTAGGTCTAGAGGTGAGGGATGATTCTTTTTGTATTTTTTATATTTTATGAAAGCAAGTAAAATTTCGGGTTTTGAAGGAGTGGGCGGAATTAGTTGCTAGTCAACTAACCCAATTAACTAAAGATGCAATTAAAATAAAATAAAAAGAAATGAAAATAAACTAATGTAATAATGTGGTGGAAACAATAATGAGAAAAGTTGTGTTTACTTAGATTTCATTACTCCCTAGGTATCTTTTATCGGTTGATTAGCCTGTTACAATTGCATGGATGACGGGTTATATTCCTTGATACTAGTCGTAGGGTCGTGTACAATATTCCCTAACTCTATAAGTTCCTACTTCACTCCTATGTCGAGCCGACTAAAAGCTCCTAACATGGGATCATTAGAATTCACTTATGCATTAAATACAACCAAAAATCGTAGTACACCTCCGATCATGTTTCTTAAGACGTTCAAGCAAGTTACCAATGGAAGTATGCCAGTTTTCTTAAGCCTAACATTGAATACAATCATCCACAACTATTATAAGCAAAAAATCAACCAATAATCAACATCTAGGTTTCACTACATCTAAGCAAACACAATAAAAACCTAGCCAAACATGTTAGAAGAAAGACAAGCATAAGATAGAATCAAACAACACATAGACATATTGAATGATTATTGGAAGGCTTATCTTTATTCAAACATGGATGAAAGAAGGGTTTGAAACCCCTACAATATGATTAAAATTCGACCTAGGGTTTGTGGTAAAGTTCCTCCTAATGTTCCACTCTTTTACAATGAAAAATTGGAAAAATATATATAGAGAATACATCGTGAGGGCGTCACGTTGTAGGGTCTGACGCCGTCAACTCGCCGCCAAGTTAAGAGTCGTATTGCATAGATCTAGTCTTGATGCCTTCATGTGTAAATATACTCTGGGCCGTCACATATTTTTTGACCCGGACGGCCTTGTTGACGCCGTCAGGCCAAATACACTAAAAATGTTCTGGGCCATCATGTGTATTTTCCACTTCCATCTCTTTTGCCGCTCTTGACGTCGTCATGTGTTAGATCTTGACGTCGTCAGGTACTATTCCCAGCTAGGATTTTGAGACTTTGCCGTTTTCTTCACTTTTATGCTTCAAAAAAGTCCAAAATGCTTTCTTTTCCAGATTTCTAGTCAAACGTACCTAAAATGACAAAATGAACTATTTAGGACAATAATTGATCAAATAATCACGAATTCGGGCTTAAATAACCCCTTAAAAGCGGTACACTTTTCGCCTCATCAAATACCCTTACACTTGAGATTTGCTTGTCCTCAAGCAAATGTGCTTTTATTCAGGGGTCATTTAACACTAATATAAAAGTAATTACAACAAATAATCTGTGGAAAACTGGAAGGGGGTTGAATAGTTTTACGTCAATTTATATTTTAAAAACTTTGTTTGATAAAAACTTCGATTCTTATTTATATGAATTTCAACACTTGCACAACTCAAACAATTTAATCTAACTAACTAAATAATTATAATGTAAATATGAAAATAATGAAAAGATAGAGATAGAGAGATCAAACCACAACACACGATATTTATAGTGATTCGGCTACGAAGCACCTCTTTGCCCTACTCCACTCCTCGAGTCACCTACTCGAGAGTTTTCTTCACTATGTCAACAAACTCCCTTTCTGGCGGAGAAACCTTACACAACTTTCGCTTACACCAATTAACGACACAAAGCTAGATGTCGAGTCCTAATAGTAGCTAGAACCAATCTCACAACACTACACGCCTTCTTCACAACTTATACACACCACTACTTCACAACTACACACTACTACTTCACCACTACACACTACTTCTACTTCACACCACAACTTCTTCAATACTAGATTTACAAACCCACCTAGATCTACCAAGTACAATCACTACACAACTTTACAATAAATACAAGCTACACAACTAATCATCAATACTTCTTGATTTGAGATGAAAGGAGTATTCTTCTCTTGCACTTTGAATGAGGATGGATAGTATCACTTGAAAACAAGAACTTATATGTTTATGATCAAAGGTTTTAGGAAGATGATTTGAGAGAATTAGAACAGAAAGTTTTAGTACAAAAGGTGAGGAAAAAATTCAGATTTGAACCAGTATTTATAGGCAAAGAAATCTGACACAGGAGCGTTTACCGGCCCCCTTAATTGTGTGTCGGCCCCCTTAAAATTAAGGGGGCCGCCCACAGTAACGGCCAGTTTTCTTTGTCTTTTCTGGGGAAAGTTTATTTGGTGAAAATTTAACTAAATTTGGTTAAAAATTTGAATTCATTTAATTATTATGAAATAAACATTTTCCTTTAATTACCAAAAATGTTTTTCTTAAATATATAAAATGTTTATATCATTTTATATAATTTGTAATTTGTAAATAATCCTTCCTTTGATCATAAAATGTATTAGGCACTTGTTTATTCATACCTTAAGTGAATTAGTTGGATATAATGATATTTTGTCACTAAATACTTATTTACGTAATGATTTTGCGTTTAATGATTTTATATTTTGTGATCGTCAAAACATAGGGATATCGAGAAATATTAATAACGTTTTTACGCGTTACTTATATCAACAATCTCCCCCTTTTTGATGATTACAAAATCTAAACTCATTAAATAAAAAATTATTATATATGCAAGTATTTAGTGAGTTTATATCACTTCTCCCCCTTTTTGTGAACATCAAAAAGGTTGTCCCGAAGTCGGATGAGCTCCCTCTTGATGTGTACTCCCCCTCGTTTTAAGGTTATAAGACAAGTCGAGATATGGAATGCTTGCAAAAATATTTAGAACATACAATATATATGCATGCAACAAATATATATATATATATATATATATATATATATATATATATATATATATACATAACAGGAGGCGTTACACGCGTATTGCCACCTCATTGTCCAGTCATTGCCATGTAATTCAATTTCTGCCACGTCATCACATCGTGCCCATGTAATCTGATTAGTCATTTCCCAGTAATTCATTATCAGCCATATCATCCATGTAAGCAATTTTTATAATTTATTTTGTATTTTTATAATTAATTTCGAAAATTTCTATATTATACACCTAAGCAACGTTTTAGCAAATAAAATCTGGATTAAATTCGTCCAAAAAACTGGATTCGAACCTGGGTCTTTACATTCACAAGCAAGTGAGTCAACCAGTGGATCAACTTAAATTTTTAATTATGACTTTCAAAACCAAATCTATAATAATCTCTACAACCAATTATTGACCAATGTATTTATCCCAAAAATTATATAACGCATATTTATCTCCTAAAATTATATATCCATTCCTTAATTATACTTTATAAACTTTAACCTATATCACGTTTTTTTACAGATCACAGGAAAAAGGTATCTCTCTTCCCTCAAAACCCTAATTATGAAACTTTGTTAACGTGTATGCATATGTTGGTTTGTTTGCATTTTATAGGTTAGTCGTCGTCTTTGCAGGTTAGATCTTATATTACGTTTTATGTTTTTTTTGACAGATCATAGGAAAAAGGTATGTATCTATTCCCTCAAAACCCTAATGATGAAAACGTGTATGCATGTATATGTTGGTTTGTTTGCATTTTGTAGGTTAGTGGTCTTCTATGAACACATGTTGATTTCTATGCATGCATGCTAATATATTGTTTAAATGGTATATAATAATGAGATTAGGAGCGACATCATTATCATTGGGAATCAATAAGGTATGTAAGTTTCATGGTGGTCGTACTTCGATATTTATAATCATATCTAATTGAGAATAAATTATTATTAATGTTAATATAAGCTAATTATTTTTTGTTTTGAAAGGTGTGATTGATGTTCTGTAGAGATACCTAAAAATTTTGTTTGGTCCGTATGACAAATTTGGTATATGTTTTATGCATAAAGTATAAAAGATCATTTGACCTGTTGGCCCATGGTAGCACAGTACTGTCCCAAATGTATAAAAAATCATTTGAAATCTATACCACGTACAACTGATAATCTCTAGATTTGGTTTCAGTCACATAAGAACAAAGAGATGGTGTCAGCTAGGGTTAACTTTGTTCTAGTGAAAATGGTGAAGGGCCGTAAAGGAGAACGTATCAAGTACTAATTTCTTCATTTATAATTATTTGCATAAAGACAGTCGCAATATGCAGTCCCAACAGCTATCGAAATTAAAAACAAAAGTCCATTGCAACCGCTACCATGAAGTCACCAGGTTTGATGTCGAGATGGAAAATCATTTGCACAAACATGTTCTATGATTATTTGTGGTTCGTTTGGTTGTTTATTGCACCTTCTAATGTTTTTTATAGCATGGAAATATGGGAAAGCCATTGGCGATCTGGTATTTGATTCTTCTCCTGCTAACTAGATACATACAACATCCAGTTATAAGTAATTATTATGTATTTTTTGAAGGAGGTATGTCTCATGTATGCATTAAATCTATTCTTAAGAAAGAAAGTATGTATTAGTTGCACTACATATTTATTCCTTATTTTCTTTTTAGTTTCCAGGCCAAGATACAAGCTTCCTGTAGTTTCAGGAAGTAGTATTAAAAACGATAAAAATGACACCGATAATGCCTTTAGTAGGACTAATCTTTGATCTTTTTGACAACAATCCTGATGAAACTGTTGATATGAGGGAGATACTTTGTGACATCTTTACCATCAAGAATATTGAAGGAGATTATGCGCTTCGTCTTTGTTTTCAGGTAACAGTCTATATCTTTAATGTTCCGTTACAAAAACAAAAAATTAACTTGATTTTTTACGACTGATTTCTTATTAATGATTTCATAGTCAGTTTGATTTTTGATTTATACATGTCGTTACTTGATTTAGACACATGCTTAAGAAGGTAAGTGACTCTAATTTTGGTTTTGTCAAGCATGCTTACGTGATCAGCTTTTGTTCTAAGTAAACATACTTGATTAGGAATGTTCAGTTGATTTGTGACAGACCCAGGTCTAGCCGTCTTCTTTTTGTTCCATAGACTAATATGGTTGTTTTAATGCACATAGTAATAAGGATCGGAAGACAATTGATTTTTATTCAGATTTTTCAACAATCTTAAACGGAGTATATGCATATAAAATGAGTTAGTAGCCTTTTTTTTTAAAAGGAGCTTGGTCACTTTCTGATGAACTTGATCAGTTGTCATAAGTGTAGAAGTCTAACTTCACATCACTTAATATTGAGGTATATCTATTTAATTTATAAACTTTGATGGTTTTTATAGATAAAAACCAAGTTTGTTGGCTATGCAAAGCTTTACATCAAGCTCACATTTTATCTTCAAACAAATAAGTTCATCAGCAATATTTCCCATAGTTCCGGTGCATATAGAAACAACAATATTTCCCTTAGTCTTGCTGCAACTATGCTCAAGTACCACCCAGTACTTGTCAATCCAACCTTTTTGCTATGCATGCTATTCTTTCACTCTCTAATGTTTATAGATGGAAAAAAAGTTACAACTGTATATTTGTCCTAACACCTTTACCAATGGCTAACGGGAGTTAAGCTGGGAAGAAAACAGCAATGATAAGTTAAAAAATTGTATGGAATACATAAAGAGAAGGGAACTATAAAGGGTTAAAAAAGCCCTGTGTTCTTGGGTGCCCAACCCATTTTGTATGTTTTGAGGACTATAACCTATTACAAGTTGTGTAAAGAATAAGCATTTCATATATGATTTTAGAATTTAGTGATAATGATTTAATATATTTATAACAAATAAAGTTAGAAAGCTAGAAAGTACAAACACTTCACTTATTTGACTCATTACCTCCTTTGGATAGACTTTTTTGTTTTTACATGTTTGACCCGTTTCACTTAAGTTTGACCCATATTGGCTAATTATGTTACGTTGCTGAGCTTATTGGTGGAAGTAGCAAAGAACATCTTGATTACCTGGAAAATTGCATAGATGAACTTGAGGTTAGTAAGGAGAGCCTCTGGTGGTACCTTGATCAGAGACGTTATGGTATAGTTGAGCATCTTCTTTTCATCTATTATTTTCATACAACCAAATGTCATTTTATTCGAGTTGAAACAAGACATGAGAAGCTGGCAGAGTATATTACTTTGTATTCTATATTCTATTTGTGTGTGTATGCACAAGCTATGTCAAGTGAGCTTTAAGAATGCTGCAAAGAATTTAGTTTGGTGGACAAACTATCAAACTTTCATGGGGTCATAGTCCTGCAAGTAAACATGTTCGTTTAACGATCAAAATGTAATTATACAGTCATAAAGTATCCAGATAACTTGATTCGCGTTTTCAATCTGTTCACCTCAGGTTGAGTAAATCCAGTGCTATGGTGGATGCTATGGGAGAAAGCAATAGTCAGTTTCTCTTTTTCTCACATGTTAATATGCCTAATACTTAGATATTTGGACTACTATAACAGGTCACAAGCCACCTTGAGAACTACTTATCTACTGTGAAGAGTCTACAGCGGAAGACAAGCCATGAAGCTGCGAAGTATCTAGCTAATGGAGGCATAGTTGTAGCCGTGTCACATGCCACTTTCGCATGTATATATTTTATAAGTCCACATGGTAAGTCTTTCTCATTCTAAATGATATTCATTTTGATGTTTGATGGTATTTTTTTAAAGAATCAGTGCCATGTTGTTGTTTCACATTGTAACAATTTGTCCAAATTTTCCAAATGAAAAAAGTAGATTGGGTGTAACAGATGTCTGAGGGTAGTACTTGCAGCTGTTAATCACTCACTATATATAATATGGATCATGTATAGCTTCAAAATTTTTAATAGTATCTTGAGTGTTAAGACATATTTTCATGATCGAACTAGCGTATCTAGCAATATAAATTTATCATTCGTGGTCATTCCTTAGAGGTGGCATGGTGGGTGGGCCACGTAACTGAAAATATGGGTTTAGGTTGGAAAGGTCCGGACCAGCATGACTCATGTGTTTGAACCGGTTAACGTGTTGAAAGTAACCTGTATTTAGCACATACAACCTGAACTATATGATCTATGTAGTAATTTAGCAACCAAAATTTTGGGCCATTTTTTTCTATTATACTATACCATTATAATAATAGTCTAAATGTTTGCATGTAACGACTTAGAAGGTTGCATTGAAAAATACCAGCTCCTACCCAAACTCACTTGGCTCATAAACTAATAATCTATGTTGTCACCTCTACTAACTCCATGTTATTGAAATAGGTGATAAGCAAGCTCGAACACCAGACTGTAGCTTATCATGAAGCCAGACATGCTGTTGTGGGGTGGATGTTGGAACATGCAGAACCTTTGTTAAAAGGGACTATCGTTCCTCGTGGCACAGCAGCACTCGGTTTCGCTGAGTACGTACTAAGTGAGAACTTACTCATGACCAAAGAACAACTTTTTGATATGACGTGTATGATACTTGGTGGACGTGGTGCTAAACTGGTAATGTTTATCACATCTTTCTTCTTTAGGACTTACAGAACAATAATACTTGCATCCTATGAAAAGTTGTGCCAGTGGACATTGTATGTTTGACTAATAACAAGATGTCTCAAATTGTGACACATTACCTGAGAACACTTCATAATGATTAGATTGTTTAGCATAGTAATCAAATTTGGATAAAGTGATTTCTTTTTTAATGTTAGATGTTTTTCTAAATGTATGAACAAATAATTAATAATAATAATGCTATAGAAAATAAATTTCCGTATTCTAATTTGTACTTCGATAATCATAGAAGCATGTCCCTTTTGGTCGATTTTTTCCCGTGAAACAACAATACATATCCAAACACCAGGTCCTGCTTTGATTATTCAATCACATGCTCGGTTCAGAATGCGCGTCCAAATACCCCCAAAGTAATTCTAGACCTAAAATTTTGACAAAAGAGAATTTGTACAATTTCGTAAACATATATAAAGGAAATGGTGTAAGGGACAATCAGAAGTTGTTACATTACTCTTCTTGTGATTTAAACACTTGTGTTGGTAGTTAAGATTGTTTCATGATTTATGATCCTAATAGGAAGGATTTCAACTGGAGCACAAAACGATCTGGAAAAGGTGACAAAATCACATACGTTCAAGTTGCGGTGTATGGCTTCAGTGAGAAGGTAGTTCTCCTCTCATTCCCTTAAACGGAGGATGGAATGGAGATGACCAAACCATTCAGCAGCAAAACCGGGCCAATTATCGACACTAAAGTCAGAGAATGGCTAAACAAGGCTTATGAATGCACTGTCTCACTCATGACAGAACACACAGACAAATTTTCTCAGATTGCTGAGCTTTTGCTCCAAAAATAAGTCCTTCACCAAGAAGATTTGATTAAAGTCTTGGGTGCACGCCCATTTAAAGCGGCCAAAATGAACAATTATGACAGACTTAAGCCCGGATTCACGAACAAAGATGCAAAAATTGGATTAACCCAAATGACGAGAATGAGTTGCCACCCCTCGAGCCAGAAGTAGTCCCTGTCAATGAACGATCTTTTTCCATATTGTTAGTGAACGGTGGTATGTTACGTTGTCTATCTGTTTTTTGTATTCAAGATGAATATTGAGGAATTGTTTCACTTGCTGATATCTATGTGAAATTTCAGATGACGACACTAATCCAAATGAGATGGATCGAACTATAGATCAGACGCTTACTCAATGTAAGATGTGCTGTTTTATATTTCATGGGCATACATTACTTTCAATTAGCCTCCTACAAGACGATATTGACCCCATGGTGTCTGTCATGAAGGTTGAGAACGCTCCTTTGGAATCATATGCTGCTATTAGTGGGTTAGATGACCATATACAAGAAATAAAGGAAGCAGTTGAGCTTCCCTTGACTCACCCTGAACTCTATGAAGACATTGGAATGAATCCTCCTAAGGGAGTCATATTGTATGGAGAATCTAGAATAGGCAAGACCTTGCTTGCAAAGGTATGCATGCACAAAATTTTCTTTTATTTAAATGAGTTGCATTTATACTTGTATTAACACTCTTGCACTAAATTGATATGGTTTCAGTTCGAAGTGTTTGAGTAAAATAATTTTTTAATGATTTATGGTAAAAATTAAAAGCTAATTAGAATTGAAGAGTTAGTTAACAAGCTGCATCTGAAAACTGATTTTTCCAATAGATGTATAGCTGCAAACCTTTAGCTTTGAGGGGCGTTGTGTTGGCATTACGTTATGAGATTAATTATGTGATATGGAATAATGAAACCAGATAGTCAGCTGTAACTGAATGGGCTTGGCTGCAGCCAACATTTTTTTGGGCATGTGGGGGTTATATAAAGTTGTGATAATCAGATAATTAGTTGTTTAATATTATTGAAGTAATCGCTCCCACATGTTAGATAATTTTCTTTCAGAATGTCACACGTTTAATTTTTTATATCAATTTTACATTTGAATTTCAATTATCTACAGTTGCTTGACTGTACATGTCCAAGGGAGAGACCTAACATCTGGAGCTATTCTTCGTCGTTGTATGCATTTGGTTGATCTAGCAGGAAGTGAAAGAGTTGACAAATCTAAAGCAACATGAGACAGATTGAAATAAGCACAACATATCAATAAATCACTTTCGGCATTAGGCGATGTGATATCATCTCTTGCTCAAGAAAATTCACACGTGCCTTACAGAAACAGCAAACTTACTCACTTCAAGATTCACTTGGTAAGACAACACAATCTTTATAAAGCTTCGTTGTTTATGTGAAAGTATTCCCTTTTGCTTCCAAGTTTTAAGTTCTTTTTTGTTGTCTTATGGATGTATTAGGAGGACACGCAAAGACACTTTTGTTTGTTCACTTGAGCCCAGAACAGAATGTTGATAGAGAAACGCTAAGTACACTTAAGTTTGCTGAATGGGTAGACTATAGAATTCGGTGCTGCACAAGTACATAAAGATAGTTCAGATGTGAACAACCTCAAAGAACAGTTTTTCTAATGTACCCCTATATTCTCCGTAACACTAACATACTCCGTATAGGTCAGTAGATCTTTGTTTGCTTATGAATTTGTTTAAAATTGGAGAAGTATGTTTGTTGTCTCAGATTGCCAATCTAAAAGTTGCTCTGGCAAAGAAAGAAGGGGTTCAGGATGGCATGCAACAAAAAGTATCTGGAAGTCCAGGTGGCAAACTGTCATCTCATTCCCATGAAACTTACGGTGAGTAGATTCAATCAATCAACCAAAGAGTCATAAAAAACCAAAGGCAGATTTAGGCAACCATGAGGTAATTCATAAATTCAAAGAATGGGTCAAATTGAGTTCGAGTAAAAAATGATTATTTGTTCACTGCGTTTAGTTGGCCAGAAACACTATTTTGTCTAAAGAAGTCCATATTAAAAGTAATAGTAGTGTGTGAATGTGTGATTATTACAACAATTAGATTATATTACGATGTTATATATGTAGTAGAAAATACACTTAAGGAGACTTTCGACTCATGCGATCAACAATTTTAATCCTTTTTTAGTACTTAATCAGTTTGACCCATTCAAGATACAACATAAACCATATAGACCAACTATGCATGATCTAAACTTAGCTTTGTTTCTGTTAATCTAAATGTGGCCCATTGTCTACTCAGATGGCCAAGAAAACTAGGTTGATTCAGAAGACACAAAGCTACTATTTAGATGGGTTATTAGCAAATTCACCTCAGTGGCCTCCAGTAATTAGCAGTCCTGGTCAGACGTATCTACAGGATGATAGAGAGAGGCTCTGGTGACTTGGTAAACTAGGATGCCATGATACGATTTATGTACAGGGCGTCAGATATTAAGATTGGGCATCCTTTTTTGGACTTAAAAAAAAGACCGTAATTTCGAAATGGAGACGGTTCAGCCTAACAAACATTCGTGAGCATTCTCATAAGTGATAACCAAACTGCATGCATACATGATTTAACTAATTTTGTTGGTTCAGCAGCATTGGAGGTATTCAAAATGACATCTTATAATTTACATGTTGCCTCTAGAACATACGAGGATAGTTATACCTTAAATCACATGGCTCATGCTATGGTAGTGTTCAATAACTTTCCTCCATCCTAGAAAAGAAAGTTATACTAGATATAAAGAAACTCGAGAAACCTTTTTTAAATGAGTTAATCACTACAATTCGATAATCAATATCAATATACTACTACTATATATAGAAAATATAACGGTCAATTTTATCTTTCTATTGTTAAACCTATGCTCAAGTTGAAATTTTCCTAAATAAAGTTGTTATTTGCACAAACAAAATGAAAATCATCTGCATACCGCTATTTGTTCCAACATAACAAAGGACCATCTATAGACTGGTGTGTACATTTGGGTCGGAAACGGTCTCGGGATTAACCCGGTGAGGCTGTGTATATCTGAATCAATACGGCTCGCCCTCCCCGAGTAACCTGAACAGAAAAAACCTCATTTGTTTTAGACTGCTGACCACATACGTTATCCCTTTCCATCCCCATAGATGAAAATAGCATTCACGTTAGTTTTTATTTTGAAACTAACATAGGCATATCATAGTTTCAATCTTTACTTTCTTAAACTAGAAGTTAGTTCTGAGTAATCTTTATTTTCTTAAACTAGAAGTTAGTTCTCAGTTTGTTTACCACAAACCAAAAGGTTACTATCAAATTACTAAGTGACCGATGTATCATGGTTCATAACTTTCACTAGATCTCTTTCTAATTAGAGTGATAATCTATCATTGGATGGTTAATTGAACCCTTATCATTTAAATAGTTTTAATAAAATGAAATATATAGACATATATTATTATTATCAAACACTCTTTTAGGAACAAGAGGAAGAGACAATTAGACCATTTTCATTAGTTGCATCACCCAATATTCATGAGATGACACATTTGCTTTCCAAATTTGTAGTTCTAATAAGTAGACCACTAGCTTAATACAAAAGAAGTTCAACAACATTGTCGTTTACAAAATCCTATTACATGTGATACCTTTTTTAGTAAGAGTTCTCATTTTCCTACAAAAAAAGTGACGTGTACTACATAACTGAATTCAGAATCTTTTGATTTGTATCGAATACACCATTCAAATTAATAACCATCATGAGTTACATGAACGTGCTAGGGATGGCCATAGGAAACCAAAAAGGGATCATAGATCGTCTGAAGTTTAACAGATTCATTCAAGAGGCTTTTAGCTTTAACCAAACCCAATTCCACGTCACGGTGTGTTTTCCAATAACTATTAATATAAGAAAACGTAAAACATTGTCGCAAATGCGTATATTTCTTCGTTGGTCGGTCACCGTCTCTAAAAATCATATAGTATCTAAAAAAATATATTATATATTATTTTCCGTTAACTAATACCTTCCATCGATAATTACAAATCATGTTCGCCCATCGGGTGACCTTATCAACCTTCTTATGAGAAAGGAAAATATGTTAACGATGGCCTAAAAAATAATTTTACGTTAACTAAAACCATCCAAACTATAACTACAAGTCATGCCCGCCCATCGGGCGAGCTTAGAAGTCTAGTATATATATATATATATATATATATATATATATATATATATATATATATATATATATATATATATATATATATATATATATATATATATATATATAGAGAGAGAGAGAGAGAGAGAGAGAGAGATAAGGCAAGCAATATAAGCATGGAAGAAAACACTTCATTAAATAGATGAAAATACAAGCAACATGCATCAAGATGCATGAACAATACAACTCATAAAGTAAAGCCTTAAGGGCTTACAAGAAACCAAAACTCTAATTGAAATGTTTTTCCTAGAGCTTGTCATCAAAATGGTTTAAACAATTTTATTTTCCAACCATGAGCCATGCTTAGTTTGGGAGGAGCAATATTGTAGGTGGAGATGATGGAGTTGATGGAGGTGTATTTGATGGAGGTGGAGGTGTGGTTGATGTTTGTGGTGGAGGAGTGGATGTTGTTGGTGGAGGTTGAGGAAACAAGCTTTCAATGTATGAAAACATGTAATGTAGTTCATCTCTCAAGCCAAAGATGATGGTACGGTTATGGATGCAACAGACGCAAGTATCACCATGGGCTTCAAGTAAGCTCCATGGGATGGGGTTGTAGTTTGGTTGGTTGAGTGGTGATGGTGAAAACTGTGCATCAAGAGGTATGATGGGTGATAGTGAAAGAGTGATGTCTAAAGATGCATTTTCAATAGGTGGTGGTGGTGGTACTCTTGGTGGAGGTGATAGGTGAGTGTTGATGTAGTCATTGATGGATGATGATGATGGTATGGAAGAGGTGGAGGTTCCATGTGTTGATGGTGTTTTGGATGGTGCATTTGGAGCACTAGGAGATGAACATTGAGGTGGTGGTGATGGAGTGGTATTGTCTTCATTAGTGAGATCAATAAAGAGTTGTTTTGGTGGGATGATAACAAGTTTTTGTTTCTTGGCTTTGTTGGAGGTGGTGGTTTTTGGTGATGACATGATGAATTGGTTGAGGTTGATGATGATAATGGAGTGTGGATGAAAGGTGTATAAGTGTTATATAGCATGGAATCATGTTTAGAAGTAGAATTAATTTGAAATAACATTGTTAGATTCCAAAATCAGTTTAGGTTTTAAGGGAAATGGTAGCTAGGACTAGCAAAAGGAGTCACAAGTTGCAAAAGAAAACAGTGTAAAAAACTGTTCCAGGTGGCCGGTCCCCTTAATTCTTGGCCGGCCCCCTTAAAATTAAAGGGGCCGCCCGTGCTAATTATGGGGGCCGCCCATCTCGTAAAATCCCAGACGACCAAATTTCAAAAAATTTCTAAAAATGGTTTATTTTGGTTTTGTGTTTGCAGCAAGCTCTATTGGAACATTTTATTTTAGTTTTGGTCTATTAGAGAAGCATATATATAATCATACATAAATCATGCAAGCATAGATTAAAAGCAAATATAAAAACGTACATGTAGAGCAACTAATAATAATAAGTAAACTAATAATATAGTTCAAGTCTATCTAAGAACATAACAATAAAGATTAATTTCCGAATATATATCGGAAATATAGCACATAAATAACATATTACAAATTGTTCAAGAAGAGTAATAGAGCCAATTTCACATTCATCATCACTACTTTTTCTTTCTTAGCATACCACCAAAAGCAGTGGCAAATGACTATAAGTCCTCCTCATTGTCATCCTCAAGGCATGAGAACGAAACAAGAATGCTAGGACGATGAGATCTAACCTTATCACTACAAGTTTTGCGGTTTTGAGTAAGAACGAGAGGACGGAAGGTCGGATAGATAGATTGATAAATACTATCATCGAGATCGGGATAGTTTTCAATGACATGCTTGTGGAGACGAGTGAGAAACATACCATACGGAAGAATAGCTTTAGGATTTGCTCTTGCACATTCAATACGTTTGATAAAGAAGTAAGCCAAATTGTAAGGTTACTCGGCAACAATACAATACAACATATGAGCGAGACAAGCCGGGAGATGGTCGGAGTGTCCTTCGGAACCGAACGCATTCTCACGAACTAGTTCTTCCCAATGCTCCATGTCGGGCCTTAATTCTTTAAGAAAAATTTGGTTTTTAGAAATAGAGACATGTTTGGACTTGATGCTTTGGGTGGAAGTTTCACATTCCAACCCGAGCATTTGAAGAATATCTTCAGGAGATGGAATTTTGGAGACATAAGGACCATGAGTAGGACGAGAACGTTGGAAAGCATAAAGATCCCATTCATTTGTGAATATGGATTGACCGGAAAAAGGATTTTGAAGGATTTGACCAAATTGTGCAAGAGTGAGAGTAATAAGTTCATGTTGGATCATGAATGAAATGAAGATGGAACCAAAATCATCGGTTTGAACCGTGACTTGGCTATAGAAGTCAAGAATGAAGCGAGGAATGATGGGTTCATTAATTTGGAAGAGACATCCAAAATGGATATTGGTGAACTAATTTTTGATGAAATCGGATTGATAGTAAGCTTGATCTACGACTCGACCTTCATGAATGTTTCTATCTTCTATATGACGATAGATACGTGCAATGGAGGGAGAGGTAGTGGGAAGTTGAGAGACTTTGGGAATGTAGTTTTTGGTTAAGGAAATATCTTCGGTAATAACTTTGGGCATTTTCACCTAAACACAATAACAACAAAATAAAATTAAAATAAAGTCAACGTTAAAATATAGTGCTTATATTTTTATGACATATGTGGAACGTAAACGTTCTTCGACTCTAAAGACTTTTAACTTAAGAAGTAGTTTACCATGTTCCTTATTTTTATTTTTAACTTGTGTTAGATATATTTTACGATGTTTATCAAGTTGTTATGGGATAATCCAAACGCCCCTTTAAACGTCTTAATATATCATGAAAATTTGCTAGATGTACATTAGATTGTATAACTAGCTATTTCCAACAAGTTTCTTATGCAAATGATTTGTTTCAAAAAGAATGGTTTATAATTTGACTCAAAAATACTATTTTTCTAGTTAAACCAAACACTTCCTTATCTAGAAAATTTACTACAAAAATGTCAATATATATGTATATGAATTATATATCTTGACAACTCTAAAATGCAAGTTTTTTACTTATATTTATGACGATGTATTATAGAGGTTATATTGGATAATTTTTGACACTATTTGGACATGATCCAAACACCCTCTTATCAAACAAGAAAAATATTTTTACTTCACCGAAAAATTTGTTTTTGTCATTAATAAGTTATAAAACCATAATGTGATATATTTTAACAAGTTTTTGTAGCATTATTCAACAATGTGTATAAGCAAAATTTTGAAAATGAGTGTATGACCTTTTTCAAAAAATTTCGACAAGAGGGTTTGTAATTTTTAGTTTCTAGTGTTAATTATACATTCTAATCTTAAGGGAAGTATTTAGTTATGGAAATCCTAGACTCTATTTGAAAGAAAATTGAAATTGAAGATTTTGAAATAAAAAGCTTAATCATGATTATGGCCAAATTAGATGAAATTAAAATAAATGTGTTATGAAAAACTTACAATACTTGTTGCTAATCGTGTTATAAGTATTTGCCCTTTTTTAATTCACCTTGATATGAGGATTTGAGGATGGATTTTGAGTGGTTTTGGGTTTTTGGTTCGAACAGCAGCAGCAAGGAATGAGTGGGGAAAGAAAAATGGAGTGTTTGGTAAGTAGAATAAGGAAAAAAAACGGATGGAATTCGTCAGATGGCCGGCCCCTTTAATCATTAAGGGGGCCGCCCATTTTTGTACTGCCGGTCCCCTTATTTTTAAGGGGGTCGCCCAGTAAAATTTGACTTTTTCGCGGTTTTGATACTGAAAATAAGAATAAGTAAATATATATATATATATATATATATATATATATATATATATATATATATATATATATATATATATATATATATATATATATATATATATTAGATTTATTTTTAATAAAAAATACGTTGGAGAGAGTTCGCACGAAGAGAATTACTTGACATTTTTATTTGACATTTCGTCAATTAACATTTTCTTGATAATTTTTGATAAAATTAATCAAGCCCTCAAGTCGACGATGGAAAATGTGGAAGGTATATATGTATGTATGTACATATATATATATATATATATATATATATATATATATATATATATATATATATATATATATATATATATATATATATATATATATATATATATATATATAATATGGGTTTATAGGACGAGAAAAAGAGAGGGAGACGGATGCAAAAGATGACGGGAGTTTGTTTCATCCATAGGTTCTTCAACTCATTTCTCTACATCAACATGAGTATGTTTGAACGTTAAAGTTCAAGAAGGCCAAAAGAGGGGAAAAGAAAAGGTTCTTAAACAAACAATTTCTAGTTCTAGAAAATCAACTAATGAGTTTTCTAGGTTATAAGAGCATATATATATATATATATATATATATATATATATATATATATATATATATATATATATATATATATATATATATATATATATATAAGAATAATGGTTATGAGGAGTTACAAGACAAGCTATAGTAATTATAAACTAGATACTAAACTAAGCATGCAATCTTGACATGGAAATTTAAAAGAGACGTGTACCTTTTTGTCTTCAACAAGCAAATCTTCAAAGTCTTCATGAGATTTCATGACCATGTGAAAGCGGATAGAAAACCAAGCTTGCCAAGGTATGACGAATTCATCTTGTTGGTCCCCATTGTCTCATTTGACCAAAGTTGTTTGGTCCAAAGACGTTATGCATTTGACTTGGGTGCATGTATGGTGGAATCATTCCCCAAGGATTGAAGTTCTACATTTGATGATTATTGTGAAAGTTTCGTCTGTTTTGGTTTTACTCTAGGTTGAGGAGTTTTAGACCTAGGATGAGGACTATTTGGTTTTCTAGGTGGTGGAGTTTTAGATCTTATTTTTGGCTTAGGGGTTCTACTTCGGGTTTAAAAGATGATTCATGAAAGCTTTTAATTTCTTCATCACTTGCAATAGGTACTAATCTATCTTTCAAAAGTATATACTTTGGTTTTAACTCTAAAGGTTTTAGTTCACTAGTTTCACTTTCAAACTTTACATTTTTAGATTTACTAGTTGATGCTTCGGTTGAGTCGTATCCTAAACCGGTTTTATCTTTGGCAATTCTTTGAGAGCCAATTATTTTACTAAGTGATTGACTAATATTTTTAAATGTCTCAAATCTAATAATTTTTTCCTTAAGTTGTTTATTCTCATTTTTAACAACTAGACATTCTTTACATTCTATAATACTTTCTTTTCCTTTTTCTAGTTTTTGTAGTTTTATTTTTAACTCAAGTATTTCATCCTTTAATTTATTATTAGTGTGTTTTAATAATTTATTTTTAGCTATGAATTTTTGTCCTAGTTTGCATAATCTACTGTATTCGCTATCTAAATCTTTTTCATCTAACGATAAATTATCATCACTATAGTATTCGGTTTCGGAACGTACCTCATCAGAAGACCTTGCCATGAGACACTTTTCTTCTTTTGTTGTGTCTTTTTCATCGTTGTCACTATCACTCCATGCTCCTCCTACAAAGGCCTTGTGGTTTTGACTTCTTGATAATTTCGGACATTCTCCAATAAAATGATTTGGATCTCCACATTTGAAGCACTTTCTTTCATTCTTGCTAGTCTTGTCGTCCATGTTTCTTTGGAATGTTTTTCTTTCATCAAACGGTTGTCTAACGTATCTTCCTTGTCTTTTGAAGAATTTCTTGAAGTCTCTTACGGCCATGGCACACTTCATCTTCACTTTCGGAGGTTGAGCATTCTTCGTCACTAGAGTCCTTTTTTGCTTTTAATGCGATTGACTTGGTTTGCTCCTTTTTTTCCTTTGACCATTTCTGAATCTTTCTTTATTATCACCTCATACACTTTCAAGTTTTCAATTAGCTCGTCAAGTTGTAGAGTTGATAGATTCTTTGACTCCTCAATAGCCGTCACTTTAGCACGCCACTTCGGATGAAGAGCCCTAAGAAATTTCCTTACAAAATTCTTGCTAGAAAAATTCTCATCAAGTGTTTTTAAACTTGTAATGATAGTGTTAAATCTAGCAAAAGCATTATCAATTGATTCCTCTTCCGGAATCGTAAATTGTTCATATTGTTGTACAAGAAGATCTATTTTATTATCTTTGACTTGACTATTACCTTGGTGAGTGATTAGTAAAGAGTTCCAAATATTTTTTGCGGTTTTACACATAAAAATTCTTTCATATTCTTTGCGTGGTAACGCATTATAAATAACCATTTTAGCCTCATTATTTTTAGCAAGTTTCTTTTTCAAATCATCGTTTTGTTTTTCAAAAGGTACAATTTCATCCCTTTTGGTTTCGGGATTATTTTGTATAGGAGGAAAATCACCATTAGTAACAACATGCCAAAGATCTAGATCTTTTGATTTCACATAAGTTTCGAATCGATTTTTCCAATAAAGAAAACCATCACTATCAAATAGTGGTGGTCTTTGCATAGATTGACCTTCTAAATATTTTTCAGATTCCACAGATCGTTACAAGTTTTAAAATATAGTTTATTTTAAAAAAATCTTGTTTAACGTAGCTCTGATGCCAATTGTGGAAAATTAGAAGAGGGGGTTGAATAGTTTTACGTCAATTTATATTTTAAAAACTTTGTTTGATAAAAACTTCGATTCATATTTATGTGAGTTTCAACACTTGCACAACTCAAACAATTTAATCTAACTAACTAAATAATTATAACGTAAATATGAAAATAATGAAAAGATAGAGATAGAGAGATCAAACCACAACACACGATATTTATAGTGGTTCGGCTACGAAGCACCTCTTCGCCCTACTCCACTCCTCGAGTCACCTACTCGAGAGTTTTCTTCACTATGTCAACAAACTCCCTTTTTGGCGGAGAAACCTTACACAACTTTCGCTTACACCAATTAATGACACAAAGCTAGATGTCGAGTCCTAATAGTAGCTAGAACCAATCTCACACCACTACACGCCTTCTTCACAACTTATACACACCACTACTTCACAACTACACACTACTACTTCACAACTACACACTACTTCTACTTCACACCACAACTTCTTCAATACTAGATTTACAAACCCACTTAGATCTACCAATTACAATCACTATGCAACTTTACAATAAATACAAGCAACACAACTAATCTTCAATACTTCTTGATTTGAGATGAAAGGAGTATTCTTCTCTTGCACTTTGAATGAGGATGGATAATATCACTTGAAAACAAGAACTTACATGTTTATGATCAAAGGTTTTAGGAAGATGATTTGAGATAATTAGAACAGAAATTTTTAGTGCAAAAGGTGAGGAAAAAATTCAAATTTGAACCAGTATTTATAGGCAAAGAAATCTGACACAGGAGCGTATACCGGCCCCCTTAATTGTGTGCCGCCCCCTTAAAATTAAGGGGGCCACCCCTTATAATTAAGGGGGCCGCCCACAGTAACGGCCAATTTTCTTTGTCTTTTCTGAGGAAAGTTTATTTGGTGAAAATTTAACTGAATTTGGTTAAAAATTTGAATTTATTTAATTATTATGAAATAAACGTTTTCCTTTAATTACCAAAAATATTTTTCTTAAATATATAAAATGTTTATATCATTTTATATAATTTGTAATTAGTAAATAAACCTTCCTTTGATCATAAAATGTATTAGGCACTTGTTTATTCATACCTTAAGTGAATTAGTTGGATATAATGATATTTTGTCACTAAATACTTATTTACGTAATGATTTTGCGTTTAATGATTTTATATTTTGTGATCGTCAAAACATAGGGATATCGAGAAATATTAATAACGTTTTTAAGCATTATTTATATCAACATAATCGTTCTACTAAAAACCAAAAACAAGCACGGAGGTCATACACTAGCACCTCACAAATAGTGTTTAGATACTCACATCTCTCGAGCATAATATAGTATATATATCACAATATGGAAATGAAAAACATCTCTCACTACCTGTTATAGCAAATAGATTACCATAGGCTTGGGAAAGGATCAAACCTCCATCACTTGGCATAAGCACCTAGGATAAACTATCAAAGAGGTCTTTTAGAGGGTTATAACGTTAGGTGTAGGGATATGAAAAACACGGTTTTGTTGGATAAAGGCAATATTTACTAGTGGCGAGTTAATTATCTTGGTTAATTACATGTACAATATGGTGTTGCTAAGCCAAGACTAGACTCGACTTAAGTTAATAAATAAAAAATAACAAAAACTTAAAACAAGCATAGAATGAAACGGGATGGTAGTCCGTATGTTTTTCTCTTTCTATATATATATATATATATATTGATTTTTATTTTATTTTATTATTATTATTATTTTTTGCATACACTTTTACCCTGTCATCCAAAATAATACATCATAGGGGATTTGCATTCCCCTTACACTTGAATTTTTACATACTTTACAATAAACTACTTTAATGACTCAAATTAAGATAATCAAAACACTTGGAGTACTTTTAAAATTAACGCACATATGGGGGTAATATATGATGTTCTTCTCCATTACTCCATAACACTAGTACTTTACCCATGAGTCCCAATCGTCCCAAAACAATATGTACAAGATATGACTCGACTTAGCAACCATGTAATCAATTAGATAATTAACTAAGGGTTTAAACATATAATAATAATGCACTAAAGATGAGTGCATACACGGAAGGCTAAGGCGATTTGGTTGCACATTTGGGTGGATTGTAAACAAATTCTTCCTTTAAGTAAGATTCTTAAAGTTAGAAACGAAAAGATAGGCTCGGAGGGGTGTACTAGGGTGTGGGAAAATTAATTGACTTCGCTAGTCAAGTAATATGACTTAAATGGTCAAGTAATTATGATACGGATTTAACACAAGGGTGATCCTAATGCCTTTTATCATGTAGTAAATCCTACTACACGAATGTAGTCTCACTAGCCGTCTCGGGATGCATCACTAACGCAAATTCTAGAATCTAACTACTACCGGTACACTCATAAGCACTAATAATGAATGCTTTTCCTATCAAATCTAAAGGTGAATGATTGGTCCCAAACGGTCAACTAAGTTGAACAGGTGATGGTCAACCAAGTCAAATGTTTAAAACCAACTAACCAAGGAGTACAGGGTATTCCCGGGTCGTTATGTCCCAGCGAGGTAAGCAATTGTATTCAAAAACGTTTTAAGTGATCGGGTGATTTAACAGGAGGATTAGGAATTTGATTATTATGATTAAACTACGAGATTATGATTGAGAATAGCTTAGAAACACTATTGGAACAATTACTGATGATCAGATATCTAAAAACATAAGTGAAACCTAAAAACGCGCGTTTGAATTCAAAATAAACGCGAACGCGCAAAATAAAACGTGAAACGAGAGCAAATATAGTCCTACGAACGTGAAAATGATATTTTTTACAATCCTAACGTTATAAGAAAATTTTTAGAAAAAGAAAAATGATTTTTACACTATTTAATTAATTACTTTTTAATTAATTAAATTACACTAATTAGTAATTAATTATGAAAATTAACTAGAAAAATGAAAATTAAATTTAGAAAAATCTAAAATATTATAAAATTAATTTTAAAACAGAAAACCTAATTTTTCTACTTTTTAATTATTTAATATTAATTAAAACTAATTATTTAATTGATTTAATCTAAAATTAATTATAAAAAATACTAAATGAACAAGGAAAAATCTGAAAAAATTCCTAAAATTATTTTAACTAAAAAAGAACCTGAAAAAAATTTAAAAATGAAAAGTGCTTATAAATAAGCAGAAAATAAGCCAAAATGGCTTAAATAGAAGCTATTACTTTCTAAATTTTTGTCTTTTTCTTAATTTTCTTTTACAAACCTGTTAAACTACTTAAAATAAGACACTTTTGTGAAGGAACTTTTGGTGGAACTCAAAAATAAGCTGTGTGCTAAGCCAAAAAGCCAAACAGTTTGACTTTCTTTGAACACAAAGGAAATAAGCTCAAATAAGCTTGTGTAGGGTCCACAATGGTGAAAACTGGTTTACTTAAGTCATGTGAACAATTATGAGCAAGAAACAACTAAATGTATCCACAGAATAAGCAATAAGCATAATAATAAGCTCAAAAATTCCTAGGCTGAGACAGATTTGGGACAACACAAACAGGCCTAAAACAGGTGGGGTCCACAGAGGTTAAAAGCTCAAGCTTGGTTGAAACAGCTAGCCTACTAGCTTGTGAGCAATTTGGAGGTAAAAACAACCCTTGGGGCCCACTGAGGTGGCCACAATCCACCACCAAAGGTGGTGATGTGGTGATGAAGGACTGTGCACAGGGGAATCAGTCCCCCTGCAGGGTACTTTGAGGGGTAAAAAAGTCCATAAGAAAAAATCACAAAATTCACACAACACTATGAATATGAAGTTTAGTTGGTATATTATTACTACAACAAGTTTCAAAGCTTAATTTCACTCACAAAAATTTGGAAAATTCCTGGAAGATTTGGCTTTTCTGTGATCCAAGTAATTTTGACTTTTTAGTTTACACACCACAGTTGACTTATAAGAATTTTGATAAGATCTTAGCAACTCATTATGATGTAATAAGCTTATCTGAGGTTAAAATAAGCAATAACAACAACTTATGAACAGTTGTGCATGATTGTGAATCCTAAAACACCCACAGTTAACAAGAAAATTGGATCAAAAGGATATTTGACTTTTTGCTTATAAACCTACTATTTTATGATCTAATTTAGCTATGCTAACCTAAAGTAACTTACTGGAACAGAAAATGTGATCAAAAACTAACAAGAGTGCATAGATATTAGCTGATCCAAACACCCCTTAAGCTGGGTTATCTAGGTGATTTTGAAGCAAACATAAACAAGAAACAGAAATTAAGAAAAAATCAAGGAAATTTCTTACAATTGCCTTCCACAGCTTATTACTTATGATTGAACCAGAACAAGAACCATCATCCTATACTCCCATGAGTTCTAAACCAGGGCCATCCACAAATTTACCCTGCTCCTTGCATTTCTTTCTCTTTTTTTTTTATTTATTTAATATTTTTTTGTATTTTCTTCTAATGGAATTGAAATTCAAGTGAAAATTGAAAGTGAATTGATAAACTGAGAACTTATATTAATAAAAAGGAATTGAGTTACAACTTGAAGTCTAAACTGAGATTACATTAACTTGAAAATAACTAAATTACACTAAAACACCAAGCTGCTCAACTGCTTCTTTCTCTTTAAATACTTTCCAATTAGGGTTTCTGAAGGACCCTTGTCTTTTCCCAGCTCATCTCTTGACCACAGGATCACTCACATTTAATCTTGGCCGTTTGAGTATTTTGGCGCCCAAAATCCTTTGTCTACTTCTTTGATATTATTGATGCCAGAAGTGTATTTTGGATTGTAGCTTTTGTTTGAGGATGCAAGGGGGGAGGGTTGAGTGTAGCAGAGGGTGAAGGATTAGGGGTTATGATGGGGGCTTGGCTGGTAGAAGGGTTGAGTGGGAGGTGAGTTGGAAGGGTGGTGGACAAAGAAGGTCAAAGTTGGGGTGGTCAAAAGACGGGGTCAAAGTTGGGGTAATATTAAAAATGGATGGAGTGTGGGCTGGGGTAGTACATGGGCCAGCAATTAAGGTGGGCTTGGGGTTTATTTTTGGATTGGAGGGAGTTTTTATTATTTGGATTGGGGAGTAGTAGTAACATTGGGTCCGGTTGGTTTGTATTTGAAATTTCACAAGGACCAATTTTGAAGTTTCACCAAACATGAGGGCTAAAGTTGTAATCCTGCCAAAGTATCATAAAGGACCATTCATGCAAAGTTTAAATATCCAAAAAAACATTTTTGCAATTTTTGTACTTTTCAAAATTCCCAGGGACTAAAGTCGTCATTTTTGAAACTGCAGGGACCAAACATGTAATTTTCTCAAACTTTTTACCCAAGGACTTGTTTTGACAATTTTTGAATTCCAAAGGACTTGGGTTGACTTTTCTTTTATTTCAATCTTTCAGGGACTAGTTTTGTCATTTTTTTGAAACTTGAGGGACTGAAACTGCCAATCGTGCAAACTTTGTTCGTTTTTCATTTGTTTTTAAACATTTTGCATCAGAAACATATAAAACACAATCCTGGGATATTTTCAGTATTTTGATGCGTATTTGAGTGTTTTTGGATGTTTTGGCAGTTCAGATACGATAAAAATGATGAGTATTTATACACTCATCAATCCCCCACACTAAACTATTGCTAGTCCCTAGCAATCTTTTGAGAAAAACTTAATGGATTTTAAACTCTTTACCAAAATCCATTACTTCTGGAGTAGCCAAATGTATCAGTTCGAGTAAGAACTGTGGTCCACTTGATAACCATGTGATTTTGAGCAAACCACCAGCTGTCAACGGATTTGATTAGTCTTTACCAAAAGCCGTTTGCTTCTGGACTAGCCAGCTCTTGATGGAATTGTCAACATTTTGGTGAGCTGATTACCAATTATGGTTTTTCCACTGCCTTTACCACAAGCCATAATCTTGCGGGCTAGCCAACTCATTCGCTTTATGGGATATGGCGAGTTGATTTACCATACAATTTTGGGCAAATTGCAATCCATCAACAGGTTTGAGATATCTTTACCAAGAGCCGTTTGCTCATGGATTAGCCAATCCTTTTTGTCGTTTAGACACGGCGGACTGATTACCACAAAAATTTTGAAATAAAGTGAAAAATTTTTGAAAATTTTGGCCAAAAACGAGGGTACTTGAAAGTATTTTGCGATAAAATTCGCTAGAATTTCCCGCCCACACTTAGAAATGAATATTGTCCTCAATATTCAAAGTCCCGGCTATTATGTCGGCTCTTTGAACGTAAAAAGCCAAGATTCGAATCTAACTGTGGAAACACCATATTTCACTTTATTTCTACATATATACATTTTTTTTCTCTAACTTATATACATATATACATTTTCAAATAGCGGGGGGTTGGCCATTCCCCCACACTAGGGTGGTAGAAAGTAGAAAGAAATCAGAGATACGGGTGAAAAACCCGTATTGTGCTATTGTTTTTGTTTATCGAGTCGCTAGCTTGACTCGATCCCCAAATTCAATTGTCCTTGGGGAAAGTTTGGAGATCCGGGACAACCATGGATGGTATGTCCTCTCCAAAGTAGTGTTTCAACCGATGTTCATTCACTTTGAAATTTGGACCGTCATTTTGAGATAATTCGACGGTGCCATAAGGATAAACCTTAGCGATAGTGAATGGACCAGTCCATCGGGTTATAAGCTTTCTCGAGAAGATCTTGAGTCTAGAGTTGAAAAGAAGGACTCGATCACCAACGTTAAAAACGCGGTTTTTGATTTTTGAGTCGTGAATCTTCTTTGTCTTTTCTTTGTAGATCAAAGAGTTCTCGTAAGCTTGATCACGAAGTTCATTTAATTCATTCAGTTGAACTTTCCTATGATCACCCGCAGTTTTGAGGTCAAAATTGGCATGCTTGAGAGCCCAATAGGCTTTATGCTCAAGCTCGATCGGTAGATCGCACGCTTTCCCGTACACAAGCTTGTAAGGCGTACACCCGATGGTTGTTTTGTAAGCCGTACGGAAAGCCCAAAGTGCATCATCTAATTTATCCGACCAAGATGCACGATTTTCACCAACGGTTCTTTCCAATATTCTCTTTATGCCTCGATTGGAAACTTCTACTTGTCCACTTGTTTGTGGGTGGTACGCAGTAGAAAGACGGTGAGTTACACCATACTTTTGCATGACTTTATCAAATTTCTCATTGCAAAAATGCGTACCACGATCACTAATTATAGCACGTGGAGTTCCAAATCGAGCAAAAAGAGCTTTCAAAAACTTCACAACCACTCGGGCATCATTAGTGGGTAAAGCTTTCGCTTCAACCCATTTTGACAAATAGTCAACAGCCACGAGTATGTACTTATTTCCATGAGATGATGGAAATGGCCCCATAAAGTCGATGCCCCATACGTCAAATATTTCACAAACTTGGATTGCATTTTGTGGCATTTCATTCTTTTGTGAAATATTCCCGTGATGTTGACAAGCGTCACAGGATTTGACCAATTCTTGGGCATCCTTGTAAATCGTGGGCCAAAAGAAACCGGAATCAAACACCTTTTTGGTGGTGTAGTTTGGATTGTGGTGGCCCCCCGTGGGACCAGCATGGCAAGCCTTGAGAATTTCAGTGGCTTCTTGACCATATACACACCGCCAGATGACTTGATCCGCACAGATTTTGGAAAGGTAGGGGTCGTCCCAGAAATAATGTTTCACATCTTTAAAGAATTTATTCTTTTGTTAGGACGACATCCCTTTCATAATAAAGTTACCGGCAAGGTAGTTTGCAAAATCGGCAAACCATGGGGTAACAGAATCTCCACGAAAGGCAACCGCATTGAGTGTCTCAAGAGGGAAGGTTTCATTAATTTCCTTCTTTTCGAAGACATCTTGGTGGGGGTTTTCCAAACGGGAGAGATGATCAGCAGCTAGGTTCTCGGCTCCTTTTTTATCACGAATTATGATATCAAATTCTTGTAGGAGGAGAACCCAACGAAGAAGTCTCGGCTTTGCATCTTATTTTGCAAAAAGGTACTTCAAAACCGAGTGATCCGTATACACTATGCTTTTGGTCAAGATCAAATATGACCGAAATTTTTCAAAGGCATACACCACAGCTAATAATTCTTTTTCAGTGGTGGTGTAATGACTTTGAGCCTCGGTCATCGTTTTGCTTGCATAGTGTATAGGCTGAAAGTGTTTAGACCTGCGTTGCCCCAAGACTGCCCCTATAGCATAATCGCTAGCATCACACATAAGTTCAAAGGGCAAGTCCCAATCGGGGGCAACAAGAATAGGTGCCTCAGTAAGCTTTTTCTTTAGAGTTTCAAAAGCTTCTACGCACTCAGGTGAGAAGATAAAAGGAGCATCCTTTTCGAGGAGATGGGTCATAGGCCGGGCGATTTTAGAAAAATCTTGAATAAACCTACGATAGAAACCGGCATGACCCAAAAAGCTCCTAATACCTTTGACGGTAGTGGGATGAGGTAATTTTGCAATGACATCAATTTTGGCTTTGTCAACCTCAATCCCATTCTTTGAAATTTTATGGCCGAGGACAATGCCCTCTTTGACCATAAAGTGACTCTCCTCCCAATTGAGACACAAGTTTGTGTCTTCACATCGTTTCAACATACTTTCCAAGTGGGAGAGACAAGATTGGAACGAATCTCCAATGACCGAAAAGTCATCCATGAATACCTCCATTGTTTTTCCGATCATGTCGGAAAAGATTGACATCATGCACCTTTGGAACGTGCCAGGAGCGTTGCATAGACCAAAGGGCATGCGTCGGTAGGCAAAGGTTCCGTAAGGGCATGTGAAGGTAGTTTTCTCTTGATCCTGTGGATCAATGGGGATTTGAAAGTATCCCGAGAAACCATCAAGGAAACAATAATACTCATTCCCCGCTAACCTCTCGAGCATTTGGTCCATGAAGGGTAGAGGAAAATGGTCTTTACGGGTGGCTTCATTGAGTTTTCTATAATCTATACATACACACCATCCCGTAACCACACGAGTTGGAATCAACTCGTTATCCTCATTGGTGACAACAGTTATGCCACCCTTCTTAGGAACACAATGAATAGGACTCACCCAAGGACTATCAGAAATAGGGTAAATCAGTCCAGCATCAAGAAGTTTTAGAACTTCTTGTTTGATAACTTCGTGAATTTTAGGATTTACCCTCCTTTGATGTTGTACCGCGGGTTTGAAGTCATCCACCATCAAGATTTTGTGTGAACAAAATTCAGGGTTGATACCCTTAATGTCGGAGAGTCTCCAAGCAATTGCTCGCTTGTGTGACTTCAAAACCTTTATGAGCGCGGTTTTCTCCTCATCTTTCAAGTCTTTAGCAATAATGACGGGTAATTTATCATCACCCTCCAAAAATGCGTACTCAAGAAGAGGAGGCAACTCTTTGAGCTCGACCTGAGGAGAATCATCAGTTTTTTCAACATATTTGATCTCCTCTTTATGAAGTGTTTGTGGTAGAACAGGAAGAGGAGAGGGATCTTTGTTTAGTAATTTCTCAAGCAGGAGAATATCCCTCTCGGGGTCAATCTCTTGGTTATCGATTCCTTCGGGAATCGAATCACTTTTGATAAAGGCCTCAATTTCTTCTAAGATGAAGTCACTTCCCTCAAACGGAGTGAGGGAAGGAGAAGAATTGGCAATGATGGGGTAAGAAGATGGAGTGAAGTTTTCACTCGAAGAATTATCATTGAAACCTAGAACCTCTTGAGCGTACTCCTCAGAAGCAACATCAATGACATCGATTCGGTTAACCGATTCAGTGTCATAATTTGAGGAGTACCTCGAAGTTTGATCGAGGTTAAACGTTACTGCTTCATTACCAACACGAAGAGTTATTTCCTCTTCGTGCACATCGATTAGAGCACGGCCCGTTCTCAGGAATCCTCTTCCAAGAATGAGAGAAACCCTTGGGTTAGCATCGAACTCAACAACAACGAAATCAGCAGGGAAGTGAAACTCTCCTACTTTCACAAATACGTCCTCGGCAATGCCAAGGGGACGAGTAATGGACCGATCTGCAAGCTCAAGAGTCATGCAGGTAGGAGTAAGTTCTGGAAGAGAAAGTTTCTTCCACACTGAATTAGGCATCAGGTTGATGCTAGCGCCAAGATCGGCCAAGGCGAAGCATTCAACCATCCCAGGAAAAACACATGGAATGAGAAATCTCCTAGGGTCTCCAAGCTTCTTAGGAAGCTTCTTTAAGATACCTGCTGAGCAGTTTTCGTTCAATGGAGTCCTTGCCATTTCGTACAATTTTTCCTTGTTGCTTAACAAGTTCTTGATCATTGATGCAAATTTGGGCATCAGGATGATAGCATCCACAAGGCTTACGTCAAAATGTAAATCTTGAAAGATTTGATAGAACTTATCCATTTGGTGACTAGCCTTTTCGCGGAGCTTTTGCTCATTAGGTCGTGATGGATATGGTATTGAAGGTTTGGATTTAGGGTTCTCAACAGGAGTTATTGGTGGTTCAAATACAACTCCTGGTTTGGTCTTTGGAACAACCTGAGGGTGGACTTGTGCGGTACTTCGTGGGCTAGTAAATTGCACCTTGTCCTTGGTTGCCTCAGGTTTACTTTCCACTACTTTAGGAGGAAGAGAAGAAGTAGTGGGAAGTGGTGGTTCATCATAAGCTTTACCACTACGTGTGGTAATGGCTTTGAGTTCACCCTTAGGGTTGACAACTGTATTACTAGGAAGACCTCCCGAAGTAGAGGGTGGAGCGAGATGACTCATGAGACTAGCAAACATATTCTCAATCTTGTTTTGAGATTGATCAATTTTGTTGTTTGTTGCCATAAGCTCATTCTTCATCTCATTACCTTGCTTGGTTATTGAAGATTGAAATTCATTCTTCAAAGTTGAGATTTGATTCTGCATCGCCCTCATTTTGGTCTCATTAACTTTAATGTAGTTATTGAGCTCGTTAGGGAGAGGTTCTTGGTAATTAGGAGCTGAATACCCTTGATTACCCCTTTGGGGTAGGTATTGATTCACCGGGGCATGAGTTTGATTTTGCATATTATTACCCCTTGGTGGATTAGGATTAAACCTATTTGGATTTTGAGGAAATCCGGGTGGTCCACTTTGGTTGCTAGCGCGGTAGTTTGGTTCCACTTGAGGACGGTATTGGTTACCTCCTTGGTTGGAACTTCCGGCTATTGCATTGACTTCAAATGGATTGCCTTCAGTGGCAGTGCAATTGTAATACGAATGTGGACCACCACAAGTGACATAAACTTCTACCTTTTTTATTTCAGCTTGTGGAGAAGGTTAAGAAGACGAAACTTTCTTACTTTTGGCGAGAGCCAAAGCATGAATAGCTTCCGTGAGTTTGTCAAGTCTAGCATCGGTGCTAGATTGAGCCACGGGCGATGAGGTAGAAGGAATAAAATTCACTTGGGAAACAACCGGCTTGCTTCGTGGAATGCGGACCTTAGACTTATTTTCAATGATCGCTAAAGCATCCTTTGTGGTTTGATTCAAGAAATTACCTCCCGCGGAGGAATTAAGAGAGTCTTGATCGAGTTGGCTCACACCATTGTAGAAAGTGTCAAGCTGCATGAGATTAGAAAAACCGTGATGAGGGCACTTGCGAAGTAATTCCCTATAACGATCCCATGCCTCACTGAATGATTCATCAAATTTCTGTGTGAATTTCATGATTTCATTCTTGAGACTCGTGGTTTTGGAAGGAGGAAAGAATTCATTCACGAACTTCTTAACCAAATCTTCCCATGTTACAATCGATCGAGGGGGTTGTTTATCAAGCCAAATCCGGGCAGCCCCATCGATGGAAAATGGAAAGAGAAGAAGTTTAATCGCCTCTTCAGGGACATTTTTGCATTTGATGGTTGATGTAATTTTGTTAAACCATCGAATGTGATCTTGAGGATCATCCCTCTCAAAACCGTATAATTGACGTGAGGTCACCAGATTTATCAATCCGGTCTTAAGCTCAAAATTCTCGGCCACGATGGCCGGAACAACGATAGCATCTCCGTAACCCTCAACGAGTGCTTGGAGAAGCTCATTCATAGTTGGCTCAGCAGCCATGATAACGGAAGATGTGGGAACAGTACGGATCTCAGATTTGACTGTTGGTGCTGAACGTCTACGACGTCTTCTAGGTATTCTTACAAGCTCACGTAATGGGCTAGTAGACCTAGAAGAGCGAGTGCGCATGCACTAAAAACAAACTCACTCAAAACAAAATCGAGGCAAAACGACAGTGTACTTAAACCAATAATCACAAGCAAGTGGCTTCTTTAAGAAAGGTACACCACTCACAAGGATACAAAGGCAAGTTTTAAATCTTTGGTTTGGGAACTTATTATGTCCACACCCCCAGTTGGTAGGTGTTCTATCTTGGTTTGCGACGGTTTATTTTTATGTAGAATTATTATTCACAAGAAAGAGACGAATGTTTTTGGGTTTTTGTGTATGGTTTAAAAACTTTTGGACAATATTTTTGGTATCGTTTTGTTTACCAAAATCGTATCTCTTTAAGAATCACCTTAAAAGAAATCCGATTTAGAAAACGTAACGATTTGTTTTGTTTGTTTTTGATGATTTTTTTTTGGTGTTGTTAACACTTTAGGAAAAGTGTTAATGACGTTTTTGTTTTATGATTAAGATTTACAAAAAGTTGGTGGGTTTATACAGTGATGAATGAAAAACCACTAATCTCTAAGAAACATTTTGATTACGCAGCTACCTCCCCGGCAGCGGCGCCAAATTTTGATTGGTCCCAAACGGTCAACTAAGTTGAACAGGTGATGGTCAACCAAGTCAAACATCTAAAACCAACTAACCAAGGAGTACAGGGTATTCCCGGGTCGTTATGTCCCAGCAAGGTAAGCAATTGTATTCAAAAACGTTTTAAGTGAGCGGGTGATTTAACAGGAGGATCAGGAATTTGATTATTATGATTAAACTACGAGATTATGATTGAGAATAGCTTAGAAACACTATTGGAACAATTACTGATGATCAGATATCTAAAAACGTAAGTGAAACCTAAAAACGCGCGTTTGAATTCAAAATAAACGCGAACGCGCAAAATAAAACGTGAAACGAGAGCAAATAAAGTCCTACGAACGTGAAAATTATATTTTTACAATCCTAACGTTATAAGAAAATTTTTAGAAAAAGAAAAATGATTTTTACACTATTTAATTAATTACTACTAATTAATTACTAATTAATAATTACTTTTTAATTAACTAAATTACACTAATTAGTAATTAATTATGAAAATTAACTAGAAAAATGAAAATTAAATTTAGAAAAATCTAAAATACTATAAATCTAATTTTAAAACAGAAAACCTAATTTTTCTACTTTTTAATTATTTAATATTAATTAAAATTAATTATTTAATTGATTTAAACTAAAATTAATTATAAAAAATACTAAATGAACAAGGAAAAATCTGAAAAAATTCCTAAAATTATTTTAACTAAAAAAGAACCTGAGAAAAATTTAAAAATGAAAAGTGCTTATAAATAAGCAGAAAATAAGCCAAAATGACTTAAATAGAAGCTATCACTTTCTAAATTTTTGTCTTTTTCTTAATTTTCTTTTACAAACCTGTTAAACTACTTAAAATAAGACACTTTTGTGAAGGAACTTTTGGTGGAACTCAAAAATAAGCTGTGTGCTAAGCCAAAAAGCCAAACAGTTTGACTTTCTTTGACCACAAAGGAAATAAGCTCAAATAAGCTTGTGTGGGGTCCACAATGGTGAAAACTGGTTTACTTAAGTCATGTGAACAATTATGAGCAAGAAACAACTAAATGTATCCACAGAATAAGCAATAAGCACGATAATAAGCTCAAAAATTCCTAGGCTGAGACAGATTTGGGACAACACAAACAAGCCTAAAACAAGTGGGGTCCACAGAGGTTAAAAGCTCAAGCTTGGTTGAAACAGCTAGCCTACTAGCTTGTGAGCAATTTGGAGGTAAAAACAACCCTTGGGGCCCACTGATGTGGCCACAATCCACCACCAAAGGTGGTGGTGTGGTGATGAAGGACTGTGCACAGGGGAATCAGTCCCCCTGCAGGGTACTTTGAGGGGTAAAAAAGTCCATAAGAAAAAATCACAAAATTTACACAACACTATGAATATGAAGTTTAGCTGGTATATTATTACTACAAGTTTCAAAGCTTAATTTCACTCACAAAAATTAGGAAAATTCATGGAAGATTTGGCTTTTCTGAGATCCAAGTAATTTTGACTTTTTAGTTTACACACCACAGTTGACTTATATGAATTTTGATAAGATCTTAGCAACTCATTATGATGTAATAAGCTTATCTGAGGCTAAAATAAGCAATAACAACAACTTATGAACAGTTGTGCATGATTGTGAATCCTAAAACACCCACAGTTAACAAGAAAATTGGATCAAAAGGATATTTGACTTTTTGCTTATAAACCTACTGTTTTATGATCTAATTTAGCTATGCTAACCTAAAGTAACTTACTGGAACAGAAAATGTGATCAAAAACTAACAAGAGTGCACAGATATTAGCTGATCCAAACACCCCTTAATCTGGGTTATCTAGGTGATTTTGAAGCAAAAATTAACTATGGCTGCTGAGACCTTTTCCAAACAAATTTTTATGAATTAGGAGACTCACATGAGCCCAGAAACAAAGGTTTAAAACACTATTACTACTTATGTCACCTTACTTTACATAATAGTTAGTTTAAGGATTTGGATTGCAAGAAATTTCCAGTGAACAAGTAACACTTAACAACCTATAATCCAACTTAAATAACTCCAGTAAACATAAACAAGCATAAATGACAAATAATAAACAAGAAACAGAAATTAAGAAAAAATCAAGGAAATTTCTTACAATTGCCTTCCACAGCTTATTACTTATGATTGAACCAGAACAAGAACCATCATCCTATACTCCCATGAGTTCTAAACCAGGGCCATCCACAAATTTACCCTGCTCCTTGCATTTCTTTCTCTTTTTTTTTATTTATTTAATATTTTTTTGTATTTTCTTCTAATGGAATTGAAATTCAAGTGAAAATTGAAAGTGAATTGATAAACTGAGAACTTATATTAATAAAAAGGAATTGAGTTACAACTTGAAGTCTAAACTGAGATTACATTAACTTGAAAATAACTAAATTACACTAAAATTCTCACCAAGCTGCTCCACTGCCTCTTTCTCTTTAAATACTTTCCAATTAGGGTTTCTGAAGGACCCTTGTCTTTTCCCAGCTCATCTCTTGACCACAGGATCACTCACATTTAATCTTGGCCGTTTGAGTATTTTGGCGCCCAAAATCCTTTGTCTGTTTCATTGATATTATTGATGCCAAAAGTGTATTTTGGATTGTAGCTTTTGTTTGAGGATGCAAGGGGGGAGGGTTGAGTGTAGCAAAGGGTGAAGGAGTAGGGGTTATGATGGGGGCTTGGCTGGTAGCAGGGTTGAGTGGGAGGTGAGTTGGAAGGGTGGTGGTCAAAGAAGGTCAAAGTTGGGGTGGTCAAAAGACGGGGTGAAAGTTGGGGTAAGATTAAAAATGGATGGAGTGTGGGCTGGGGTAGTACATGGGCCAGCAATTGAGGTGGGCTTGGGGTTTATTTTTGGATTGGAGGGAGTTTTTATTATTTGGATTGGGGAGTAGTAGTAACATTGGGTCCGGTTGGTTTGTATTTGAAATTTCACAAGGACCAATTTTGAAGTTTCACCAAACATGAGGGCCAAAGTTGTAATCCTGCCAAAGTATCATAAAGGACCATTCATGCAAAGTTTAAATATCCAAAAAAAACATTTTTGCAATTTTTGTACTTTTTAAAATTCCCAGGGACTAAAGTTGTCATTTGTCAAACTGCAGGGACCAAACATGTAATTTTCTCAAACTTTTTACCCAAGGACTTGTTTTGACAATTTTTGAATTCCAAAGGACTTGGGTTGACTTTTCTTTTATTTCAAACTTCCAGGGACTAGTTTTGTCATTTTTTTTAAACTTGAGGGACTGAAACTGCCAATTGTGCAAACTTTGTTCGTTTTTCATTTGTTTTTAAACATTTTGCATCAGAAACATATAAAACACAATCCTGGGATATTTTCAGTATTTTGATGCGTATTTGAGTGTTTTTGGATGTTTTGGCAGTTCAGATACGATAAAAATGATGAGTATTTATACACTCATCAGTGAACCTCACATATTTGGGTGGAAAGTTTTCTGAGTGGTACGGTTTTGTGCTAGTCATACAACTCCTATCCATGAGACACTTGTTAAGGCTAAAGTTTCACTCCTAAATGTTGTAAAAAATTTAAATTTGACGCCAAAAAAGCCCTAACAAGTATTTCTCTTAGTTTTATTGCACACCTACTATCAAACAAACTAACTCAAGTGCAATTATATCCTATAAGGTATCATCATTTACCCTCCCCTTACACTTAGGATGAACATTGTCCCTAATGTTCAACTAAAGGATGTAAAAGTAAAATAGGTAAAAGAATGAAAACAAATACTCTCCTGATTCGTTCGGTGTGGATAGTGTGTCAACAAGGTTAGATCTTCCTCCAAGAAAATGAACTTTGAAAGCTTCCCTTCAGAAATATAAATCATCTTCTTGTCATATATAACCTGTTAAACCTGAGAAAACAATCAAGGCAAACCTCGCGTAAAATCGGCGGCAATCTATATATATTAAAAATCCTAGAAAAAATAGCATATATATCTTAATGTTGCTTTCTAGGAATTAAAGGGATATAATGCTTGTGGAATGAATGTTTGCAGATTTCCTGGAGTTTATAAAATAAAAGAATCAACAAAAACTTTAAGACTCCGGTTTAAACAAAACTTGCAAAATTTTTCAGAATTTTAGTACCTGACGCCGTCAGGTTGTGACTCCAGACGCCGTCAGAATGTTCCTGGAAAAATCTTATGTTAAGTTTCTGAAAAATTTCTAAAAAAACTTATGCCTTATTTCCTGGAAAATCCTGCAAAACATCAATATGACTCGATACAAGCATTTGACTCTAACAAATACTAATATACATGCTCATTTAATGTTGTAGTGAATCATGCTCATTTTCGTTCTTATAAACAAATTTTGATTTCCCTTACACTTAGCTTTTGTAAAATACCTTTATATGTAATTAAGACGAAGTTAAAAACAAAATAAAGCATTTTCACAATTTATTTTGAAACATGATCTGCCAACAATAAAAAGAAAACAAGCATACGGAAACAAATAAAATCAAACAAATAAAAATCAATCAAATAAAAACACAAAAAATATGGGTTGCCTCCGAAGAAGCGCTTTTTTTTGTTAACAAGTCTTTTAGCTAGACTAAAGGTCATGGGCTATTACGTGACCTCGTCATTGGTCACATTCTCTAGGTCATCCTCAATCTTAGTTTTGTATTCCGGACCTAGTTGCAAACATTCCTTGTAGAAACTGAATATTCTACTCATGACATAGTCTACCCCTCTACGTCTATCTTCATCATTCCTATAGTAAACCGCTTGCTTGTGTTCCTTTTCAAGATTTGATAGAATACGGAATTGTTCAATCTTATAGGGCATTTGGTAAGCTATTTCATCGTTCTCATCCTTGAATCTAACTATCCCTAGGGACGGGTCATAATTCATCTTAGAGGCCTCAACAAATGGCTTTCCGAATACTACTTGACTTAGGCAACCATCTATTACCGGACAAATATCCTCTACAATCATAAAGTCGGTAACATAAGTGAAGTTTCTTACAAAGACATGTAACCCTTTCACTCTTCCCACAAAGTTACTCTTCCAACTCGTGTTAGGCATCATCTTATACCCAAGTTGCTTCTTCATTACCCAATTATAATAGGTCCTAGTCATAATGTTTATGGGAGATCTAAGATCTATGTAGGCTTTCCACACATGCATATGCCCAATATTGCATGGTATGTTTGATGTTAGAGGGATCACCTGCTTTGATGAGTGGTGAACCAAGGACGTATGGTGTCTCGGGGTCATCGAATAGATCCTTATGGTATTCTCGTTCTTCCTTGGTAGGTAACTTATCAAAGTATTCCTCTACATTTTCTACTTCCTCTAACTTTTCTTCCTTTTTATCCTCAAGTTCCTTAATCTCATCCTTAGGTCCAATTTCTATTCCAAGTTCATCCTTGTTACTTTCTTCTATATTCTTATCTATTGGCTTAATGGTGACAACATTGACAAAGTGGAAGTGTTTGGATGATGAAGGGTCCTTAATTTGGATTCCGCTACTCGTGTCCCTAGTGTCCTTCCTAGGTGTAGTTAGTACTTGGTTGTTGAGGGCTTTCAACAAGTTGTCAATTTTATTGGTCATCTCCGTTTGTTGTAGATTGAATTCGGCTTCAAACTTAGCTATGCGAGCTTCTTGAGATGCCATAAACTTGGACATCAATCCTTCAAGATTATTGGTACTACCATAGTTATTGGAAGGATTGTTGTTGAAAGTACGGTTAGAAGGTGGACCGTTTGGTTTGTAACGATTAGGTGGATTGGAAGAATTGTTTTGGGGCATGTTTTGGTTTTGTTTCCACCTAAGGTTCGGGTGATTTTTCCAAGAAGGATTGTAGGAATCACCGTAGGAGTTTGGCTCGGGTTTGAAAGTGTACCACTTGTCTCCTGCTTCGTTGGTACGCGAGGATGCGTAATCCGCAAAAGCATGTCCGGGGAGTTCCACGCAATCACGAGTGTCATGGGGACCACTACATAATTCGTATGAAGAAGTGATTTTGTTCACTTGGCTTGAAGGCTTAGGAGCTTCGTAGGATTTCATGAGAAACTTGACTTGGTCCTCAAGTTCCGTGATCCTACGATCGAGAGTGCTAGAATTATTCGAAGGCAAAGATATTGCCTTGACCGTTTTGTTCAAATAACTGGGATCATTCCAACTTTCGTTGTCATAGAGAGCAAGATCTTCTATGAGTTCCCATGATTCTTCCGCACTTAGATCACGTAGGTTTCCACCGGCCGATTGGTCAATGGTTCGCCTTGTAGAGAGATCAATATGGTCATAGAAGATTTGGACTTGGAGCCAAAGATCTATGCCATGATGAGTAACTTTTTGGAGTAAGTCCTTGAAACGAGTCCATGATTCATAAAGAGTTTCACCTTGACGTTGTTGGAACATCAAGATGTCATTGCTAAGCTTGGTAGTTCTCCCCGGTGGGAAAAATTGAGCAAGGAAACGCAAAGTGAGATCATCCCAAGAGGTGATGGATCCCGCGGGTAAACGTTCAAGCCATTGACTAGCTTGGTCACATAGAGAGAATTAGAATAGATGTAATCGGGTCGTCTCTCTAGTTGCAACATCAAGGTCTATGGAATCTACGATTTTTAGGAAATCCTTGAGATGCTGATTAGGATCTTCGGAATGAAGTCCATGGAATACACATCCGCTTTGCACCAACCGGATGGTGTCGGATCGCAAGGGAAACACATTGGCTCCTTGAGTAAGCTCAATGGTGTTTCGATAGCCATGGTGGCTAGGACGGGAATACTCTCCTAAAGTTCGGGATCTAGGAGGTTGATTTGCGAGTGGTGGGTTTTGTGGGTGGTTTTGTTGTGGTGGGTTGATGGGTTCAAGGATATTACCACCTTCCATGATGTCGGATGGTAATGGTTACGAACAAAGGAATAAAGAAATGAGATAGACTAAATAAAACCTAAAAATAAAAATAAAAATCTTACTAGAAAGGAATCTGAAAGTAGGCCTAATAAAAAGAAATTCTAACCTAGACAATAACTATTCCCCGGGCTGCGGCGCCAAAAACTTGATACATGGGATTGCGCCCTCGCAACAGGGTTTACCTCTCAAGGGATCTTGAGAAGCTTGCAATCTCCACCAGACAGTGTACCTGATCATTGTAGTATAGTATAGTGACAAGTACCGGGGGATTGATCGTTCAACTCAGGAATAGTGTCGCTAGGATTAGAAAGCCTACTAAACTAGGTCTAGAGGTGAGGGATGATTCTTTTTTTATTTTTTATATTTTATGAAAGCAAGTAAAATCTCGGGTTTTAAAAGAGTGGGCGGAATTAGTTGCTAGTCAACTAACCCAATTAACTGAAGATGCAATTAAAATAAAATAAAAAGAAATGAAAATAAACTAATGTAATAATGTGGTGGAAAAAATAATGAGAAAAGATGTGTTTACTTAGATTTCATTACTCCCTAGATATCTTTTACGGGTTGATTAGCTTGTTACAATTGCATGGACGACGGGTTATATTCCTTAATACTAGTTGTAGGGCCGTGTACAATATTCCCTAACTCTATAAGTTCCTACTTCACTCCTATGTCGAGCCGACTAAAAGCTCCTAACTTGGGATCATTAGAATTCACTTATGCATTAAATATAACCAAAAATCGTATTACACCTCCGATCATGTTTCTTAAGACGTTCAAGCAAGTTACCAATGGAAGTCAGCCAATTTTCTTAAGCCTAACATCGAATACAATCATCCACAACAGTTATAAGCAAACAATCAACCAATAATCAACATCTAGGTTTCACTACATCTAAGCAAACACAATAAAAACCTAGCCTAACATGTTAGAAGAAAGACAAGCATAAGATAGAATCAAACAACACATAGACATATTGAATGATTATTGGAAGACTTATCTTTATTCAAACATGGATGAAAGAAGGGTTTGAAACCCCTACAATATGATTAAAATTCGACCTAAGGTTTGTGGTAAAGTTCCTCCTAATGTTCCACTCTTTTACAATGAAAAATTGGAAATATATATATATAGAGAATACATTCTGACGGCGTCACGTTGTAGGGTCTGACATCGTCAACTCGCCGCCAAGTTAAGAGTCGTATTGCCTAGATCTAGTCTTGACGCCTTCATGTGTAAATATACTCTGGGCCGTCACATATGTTTTGACCTGGCGGCCTTGGTGACGCCATCAGGCCAAATACACTAAAAATGTTCTGGGCCGTCACGTGTATTTTCCACTTCCACTTCTTTTGCCACTCTTGACGCCGTCATGTGTTAGATCTTGATGTCGTCAGGTACTCTTCCCAGCATGGATTTTGAGACTTTGCCGTTTTCTTCACTTTTATGCTCCAAAAACGTCCAAAATGCTTCCTTTTCCAGCTTTCTTCTCAAGAGTACCTAAAACGACAAAAGGAACGATTTAGGGCAATAATTGATCAAATAATCACGAATTCGGGCTTAAATGACCCCTTAAAAGCGGTACACTTTTCGCCTCATCAGTAGTATAGTGTAGTGGCAAGTACCGGGGGATTGATCGTTCTCTCAGGGAATAGTGTCGTTAGGATCAAAACTTAATTAAATTAGGTCTAGAGGTGAGGGATAATTCTTTTTGTATTTTGATAGTTTTTTAGAAAGCAAGTAAAAATTTCGGGTTTTGGAAGAGTGGGCGGAATTAGTTGCTAGTCAACTAACCCAAATATCTACTAATGCAATGAAAATAAAATAACAAGAAAGTAAATTTGGAGAAAAACAATAATAAGAGAAACGTGTTTACTTAGATTTCAATACTCCCTAGCTAACTTTTACTAGTTAATTAGTTTGTTACAATTGCGTGGATGACGGGTTATATTCCTTAATACCATTCGTAAGGCCGTGTACAATCTTCCCTAACTCTATTAGCTTCTACCTCTTCCTATGTCGAGCCGACTACTAGCTCCTAACATGGCCTCCTTAGTAGTTACTTATGCACTAAATATAACCAATTTGTCGTAGTACACATCCGATCATGTTTCTTAAGACGTTCCAGCATGTTACCAATTGGAAGTCTGCCAGTTTTCTTAAGCCTAATATCGAAATCATTCATCCACAACAATTATAAAAAAACAACAAATGAATAATCAATAACTAGGTTTCATTACATCTAAGCAAACACAAAGAAAACCTAGCCTAGCATGTTAAAGTAAAGACAAGCATAAGATAGAATCAAACAACACATAGACATATTGAATGATTATTGGAAGACTTATCTTTATAAAAACATGGATGATAAAAGGGTGAAAAACCCTGTAAAATTCGACCTAGGGTTTCTCCACAAGTTCTCCCAAAATTCTCTCTAAAAATTTTCCTCCTAATACACGAAAATTAGAAAATTGTATATAGATTTTGAGGTCTGACTTCGTCACGTTTTGAGTCTGACGATGTCAAATCGCCGCCAAAGAAAACCTCGTATTGCCTAGATCTAGATCTGACGCCGTCATGTGTTAATCTTCTCATGGCCGTCTCTTGCAAATTATACGTGACGGCCTTGGTGATGCCATCACGCTTTAAATCTCAACAACATTCTGGCGCGTCTCGTTATACTTTTTTATCCACCGCTTTTCCATAAAATGACGCCGTCACATGCAATACATGACGCCGTCAGGTACTATTTCCAGCTTGATTTGGAGACTTTGCCGTTTTTTCACTTTTCGCTCCAAAAATGTCCAAAATGCTTCTTTTTCCAGATTTCTTCTCCAAAGTACCTAAAATGACAAAAGGAACAATTTAGGGAAATATTTGATCAAATAATCTCGACTTAGAGCTTAAATAACCCCTAAAAGTGGTACACTTTTCATCTTATCAAATACGCTTACACTTGAGATTTGCTTGTCCTCAAGCAAATGTACTTTTATTCTAATCAAAATACAAGCTAGGGGTCATTTAACACTAATATAAAAGTAATTGCAACAAATAATCGCTCCACTTCAACCAAAAAAAGCACGGAAATTATACACTAGCACCTCACAAATAGTGTTTAGATACTCACATCTCTCGGGTGTAATAAAAGTATATATCACAATATGAAAATGGAAAATATCTCTCACTACCTGTCATAGCACATAGATTACCATAGGTTTGGGAAAGGATCAAACCTCCACCACTTGGCGTAAGCACCTAAGATAAACTGTCAAAGAGGTCTTTTAAAGGGTTATAACATGAGGTGTAGGGATATGATAAACACGGTTTTGTTGGATAAAGGCAATCTTTACTGGTGGCGAATTAATCATCTAGGTCAATTACATGTACAATGTGGCATTGCTAAGCCAAGACTCGACTCGACTTAAGCAAATCATAAACTAACAAAACATAAAATAAACATAAAAGGAAATGGGATGGTAGTCCGTATGTTTTATCTCTTTTTCTTTTTCTATTTTTTTTTCTTGATTTTTCGATTTTTTTTCATACACTCTTGCTCTACCATCAAAAATAATACATCGTAGGGAATTTGCATTCCCCTTACACTTGAATTTTCACATACTTTACAATTAACTATTGTATGAGATGAAAAGTGTACCGCTTTTGGGGGTCATTTAAGCCCAAAGTCGAGATTATTTGATCATATATTGCCCTAAATCGGTCCTTTTGTCATTTTAGGTACTTTTGAGAAGAAATTTGGAAAAGGAAGCATTTTGGACAATTTTGGAGCGAAAAACTGAAGAAAACGACAAGTCTCCAAATCATATTGAAAATAGTACCTGACGGCGTCAGGATTTGCTTGTGACACCGTCATTCATTGACCAAGAGGTGGATAATCAAGTTACACGTGACGCGCCAGAATGTTTTTTGGAGGATTTACACATGACTACGTCACCAAGGCCGTCACGTACAAAATACAAGAGACGACCAAGAACCAATTTACACATGACGGCGTCAGATTTGGATCTAGGCAATACGAGTATTCTTATGGCGGCGAGTTGACGGCGTCAGAATTTACTCTTGACGCCGTCAGACTCAAAACTCTATATATAGTTTTTGATTTTTCATTCATTAAAAGTGTAACTTTGGGAGGATAATTTGGAGAAACCCTAGCACGAATTTTACCTTATTTTTAAGGGTTCCAAACCCTTGTTTCATCCATGTTTAATTGAAGATAAGTTTTCCAATAATCATTCAATATGTCTATGTGTTGTTTGATTCCATCTTATGCTTGTCTTCACTTTAACATGCTAGGTTAGGTTTTCTTTGTGTTTGCTTAGATTTAATGAAACTTAGTTATTGATTATTCATTTGTTGTTTTTTTATAATTGTTGTGGATGAATGATTACGATATTAGGCTTAAGAAAACTGGCAGACTTCCAATTGGTAACATGCTTGAACGTCTTAAGAAACATGATCGGATGTGTACTACGACAAATTGGTTATATTTAGTGCATAAGTAACTACTAAGGAGGCCATGTTAGGAGCTAGTAGTCGGCTCGACATAGGAAGAGGTAGAAGCTTATAGAGTTAGGGAAGATCGTACTCGGCCCTACGAATGGTATTAAGGAATATAACCCGTCATTCATGCAATTATAACAAACTAATCAACCAGTAAAAGATAGCTAGGGAGTAGTGAAATCTAAGTAAACACATTTTCTCTTATTATTGTTTTTCTCCACATTTACTTTAGTGTCATTTTATTTTATTTTATTTGCATTTGTAGTAATTTGGGTTAGTTGACTAGCAACTAATTCTACCCATTCTTCCAAAACCCGAGATTTTTACTTGCTTTCCATAAAATATATATATATATATATATATATATATATATATATATATATATATATATATATATAAAATAAAAAATAAAATAAATAAAATAAATAAAAAATCATCCCTCACCTCTATACTAGTTTAATTGAGTTTTAACCCTAGCGAACACTATTCTTTTAGTTGAACGATCAATCCCTCAGTACTTGTCACTATACTATACTACAACGGTCAGGTACACTGCCTGGTGGGGATTGCAAGCTTCTCAAGATCCCTTGAGAGGTAAAACCTTTTACAAGGTTGCAAAACCACGCATCAAGTTTTTGGCACCGCAGCCCGGGGAATAGTTATTGTCTAGGTTGAAATTTCTTTTTATTAGGTCTACTTGCTAGATTCCTTTCTAGTCAGATTTTTATTTTTATTTTTATAGGTCTTCTTTAGTCTATCTTTTTCTTCGTTCCTTTGTTCGTAACTGTTGTCATCCGCCATCATGGAAGGTGGTAATCTCTTTGACCCCATCAACCCACCATGACAAAACCATCCACAAAACCCACCACAACCAAACCAACCTCCTAAATCACAAACTTTAAGAGAGTACTCCCGTCCTAGCCACCAAGGCTATCGAAACACCATTGAGCTCACTCAAGGAGCCAATGTGTCTCCCTTGCGATCCGACACCATCCGGTTGGTGCAAAGCGGATGTGCATTCCATGGACTTCATTCCGAAGATCCTAATCAACATCTCAAGGATTTCCTAAAAATCGTAGATTCCATAGACCTTGATGTTGAAACTCGAGAGACGACCCGATTGCGTCTCTTCCAATTCTCTCTACGTGACTAAGCTAGTCAATGGCTTCAGCGTTTTCCTGCAGTATCCATCACCTCTTGGGATGATCTCACCACTCGTTTCCTTGCTCAATTTTTCCCACCGAGGAGAACTACCAAGCTTAGAAATGACATCTTGATGTTTCAACAATGTCAAGAAGAAACTCTCTATGAAGCATGGACTTGTTTCAAGGACTTACTCCAAAAAGTCCCTCATCACGGCATAGATCTTTGGCTCCAAGTCCAAATTTTCTATGACCATATCGATCTGTCCACAAGGCGAACCATTGACCAAGTGGCCGGTGGCAAGCTACGTGATCTAAGGGAGGAAGAATCATGGGAACTTATAGAAGATCTTGCTCTATATGACAACGAAAGTTGGAATGATCCCCGTGATTTGAACAAAACGGTCAAGGAAATATCTTTGCCTTCGAACAATTCAAGCACTCCTGACTGTAGGATCATGGAACTTGAAGATCAAATCAAGTTTCTTATGAAATCTTACAAGGCTCCTAAACCTTCAAGCCAAGTTAACAAGATCACTTCTTCATGCAGATTATGTGGTGGTCCTCACGAAACTCATAATTGCATGGAGCTTCCCAAACGAGCTTTTAAGGAATTCGCATCCTCATGTGCTGATAAAGCGGAGGATAGGTGGCCCACCACTAATCGAGGGCCTTGAAATTTCGGTGAGGCCTATGAAGCATGGAAGGATAAGCCAAATTTCAGAGGGTACCAGACTCGGAGCATATCCTTCAATGATTCTCCCTTACTCACCTGGTCCGAGCATTGTCCACCTCAGAACACCCCTGAGCAAAGCAATGAAGAAACACTGAGAAATTTTTTTCTCTCTCAAGAAACACAGCTTTCCACGCTCGAGACTCAATTCAGACAACAGCAAGCCGATATGAATAACAAGGTTAGTAACCTGTTGAACGCTATCAATGAGCGCATTGCTAGTAAATCGACTCAGGCTGAAGAGGTCAAACCCGTCACCATCATTAATCAGCCACCCTCCCATGTAAAAATAAAGATCCCTAGTAAACTCTTTAAACAGAAGTCGCCAAAGGTGAAGGACACTAGGGACACTAGTAGCGGAACCCAAATTAAGGACCCCTCATCATCTAAACACGTCCACTTTGTCAACATAGTCACTATTAAGCCAGTCGATAATAATAGGGAAGAAAGTGATATGGATGAGATTAAGGAAGTTGAGGATAAAAAGGAAGAGAAAGTTGATGAAGTAGAACATGTGGAGGAATACTTTGATAGGTTACCTACCAAGGAAGAATGGGAATACCATAAAGATTTATTCGATGACTCCAAAACATCATACGTCCTTGGTTCACCAATCATCAAAGCGGGTGATCCCTCTAACATCAACATACCATGCAACATTGGGCATGTGCATGTGTGGAAAGCCTACATCGATCTTAGATCTCCCATAAATATTATGACTAGGACCCATTACAATTGGGTAATGAAGAAGCAACTAGGACCTAGGATGATTCCCAACACGGGTTGGATAAGTAACTTTGTGGGAAGTGTAAAAGGATTGCACGTCTTTGTAGGAAACTTCACTTACGTTACCGACTTTGTGATTGTAGAAGATACTCGTCCGGTAATAGATGGTTGCCTAAGTTAAGTAGTGTTCGGAAAGCCGTTTGTTGAGACCTCTAAGATGAATTATGACCCATCTCTAGGGATAGTTAGGTTCAAGGATGAGAATGATGAGATAGCTTAACAAATGCCCTATAAGATTGAACAATTCCATCTTTTATCAAACATCGAAAAGGAACACAAGCAAGTGGTCTACTATAGGAATGATGAGGATAGACGTAGAGGAGTAGACTATGTTATGAATAGAATATTTGATTTCTACAAGGAGTGCTTGCAACTAGGTCCGGAATACAAAACTAAGATTAAATATGACCTAGAAACCATGACTAATGACGAGGTCACGTAATAGCCGTGACATTGAGTCTAGCTACAAGACTCGTAAATAAAGAAAAACGCTTCTTGGGAGGCAACCCAAGTTTTATTTGTTTTATTTGTTTGATTGTTTGTTTGTTTGATTTTATTTCTTTCCGTATGCGTGCTTTATTTTTATTGTTTGTAGCTCATGTTTCAAAATAAATTGTGAAAATGCTTTACCTCGTTATTTAACTTCGTATTAAATTCATATAAAGGTATTTCACAAAAGATAAGTGTAAGGAAATCTAAATTTGTGTCTAAGAACGGAATTGAAAATGAAAAATGAATATATATTTTAGTATTTGTTTGAGTCAAATGCTTGTGTCGAGTCATAATGATGTTTTGCAGGAATTCCAGGAATTAAGGCGTGAGTTTTTCCAGAAATTTTCCGGAAACTTAACATAAGATTTCTGTCAGAGCATTCTGACGGCGTCAGGATTATAACCTGACAGTGTCAGGTGTAAAAATCTGAAAATTTTTGCAAGTTTTGTTTTTCTACCGGAGTCTTAAAGTTTTTGTTAATTTTTTAGTTTTATAAACTCCAGGAAATCTGCAAACATTCATTCCACAAGCATTATATCCTTATTATATATAGATTGCCGTCGATTTTAAGCGAGGTTTACCATGATTGTTTTCTCAGGTTTAACAGGTTATATTGGACAAGAAGATGATTTATATTTCTGGAAGGAAGCTTTCAACGTTCATTTCTTGGAAGAACCTATAACCTTGTTACCACATTATCCACACCGAACGAATCAGGGGAGTATTTTTTTTCATTCTTTTACCATCATTACTTTTACATCCTTTTTATTGAACATTGGGGACAATGTTCAGCCTAAGTGTAAGGGGAGGGTAAATGATGATACCTTAGAGAATACAATTGCACTTGAGTTTGTTTGTTTAATATAGGTGTGTAATAAAACTAAGAGAAATACTTTTTAGGGCAATTTTAGTGCCAAATTTAAATTTTTTTTACAACATTTAGGAGTGAAGCTTTAGCCTTAATGAGCGTCTCATGGATAGGAGTTGTATGACTAGCACGGAAAACCATACCACTCAAAATTTTCCACCCGAAATATGTGAGGTTCGCCCCTAGATTTGATAGGAAAAGATGCTTATGAGTGTACTGGTAGTACTTAGATTCTAGAATTTGCGTTAGTGATGCATCCTGAGACCGCTAGTGAGACTACATTCGTGTAGTTAAGATTTACAACATGATAAGAGGCATTAGTATAACCGTTGTGTTAAACCCGTATCATAATTACTTGACCAATGAAGTCATAATTACTTGACTAATAAGTCAATTAATTTTTCCCACACCTTTGCGTTGTACTCCTTTTTAGTACATGATACCCCTAGTACACCCCTCCGAGCCTATCTTTTTCGTTTCTAACTTTAAGCATCTTACTTAAAGGAAGAATTTGTTCACAATCCACCCCAAATGTGCAACCAAATCGCCTTAGCCTTCCTTGTATGCACTCATCTTTAGTGCATTATTATTATATGTTTAAACCCTTGGTTAATTGTCTAATTGATTATATGGTTGCTAAGTCAAGTCATATCTTGTACATATTATTTTGGGACGATTGGGACTCACGGGTAAAGTACTAGTATTATGGAGTATTGGGGAAGAACATCATATATTACCCCCATATGTGCGTTAATATTTAAAAAGTACTCCAAGTATCTTGATTATCTTAATTAGAATCATTAAAATAGTTGATTGTAAAGTATGTAAAAGTCCAAGTGTAAGGGGAATGCAAATTCCCTTTGATGAATTATTTTGGATAGTAGGGCAAGAGTGTATGCAAAAAAAAATAATAAATAAAAAAAAGAGAAAAAACATACGGACTACCATCCCGTTTCCTTTTATGTTTGTTTTACGTTTTAGATTAGTTTATGATTAGCTTAAGTCGAGTCGAGTCTTGGCTTGGCAACGTCACATTGTACATGTAATTGACCAAGATTATTAACTTGCCACCAGTAAACATTGCCTTTATCCAACAAAACCGTGTTTATCATATCCTTACACCTCACATTATAACCCTTTTAAAAGACCTATTTGATAGTTTATCCTAGGTGCTTATGCCAAGTGGTGGAGGTTTGATCCTTTCCCAAGCCTATGGTAATCTATTTGCTATGACAGGTAGTGAGAGATGTTTTCCATTTCCATATTGTGATATAAACTTTATTATACCCGAGAGATGTGAGTATCTAAACACTATTTTGAGGTGCTAATGTATAATTTCCATGTCTGTTTTGGTTGAAGTGGAACGATTATTTGTTGCAATTACTTTTATATTAGTGTCAAATGAACCCTAGCTTGTATTTTGATTAGAGTAAAAGCACATTTGCTTGAGGACAAACAAATCTCAAGTGTAAGGGTATTTGATGAGACGAAAAGTGTACCGCTTTTAGGGGGTCATTTAAGCCCAAAGTCGAGATTATTTGATCAAATATTGCCCTAAATCTTTCCTTTTGTCATTTTAGGTACTTTTGAGAAGAAATTTGGAAAAGGAAGCATTTTGGACGTTTTTGGAGCGAAAAAGTGAAGAAAACGACAAAGTCTCCAAATCATGTTGAAAACAGTACCTAACGGCGTCAGGATTTGCTTGTGACGCCGTCATTCATTGACCAAGAGGTGGATAATCAAGTTACACGTGACGCGCCAGAATGTTTTTGAATGATTTACACATGACGGCGTCACCAAGGCCGTCACGTACAAAATACAAGAGACGGCCAAGAACCAATTTACACATGAAGGCGTCAGATTTGGATCTAGGCAATACGAGTATTCTTATGGCGGCGAGTTGACGGCGTCAGAATTTACTCTTGACGCCGTCAGACTCAAAACTCTATATATAGTTTCTGATTTTTCATTCATTAAAAGTGTAACTTTGGGAGGATAATTTGGAGAAACCCTAGCACGAATTTTACCTTATTTTTAAGGGTTCCAAACCCTTGTTTCATCCATGTTTAATTGAAGATAAGTTTTCCAATAATCATTCAATATGTCTATGTGTTGTTTGATTCCATCTTATGCTTGTCTTCACTTTAACATGCTAGGCTAGGTTTTCTTTGTGTTAGCTTAGATGTAATGAAATTTAGTTATTGATTATTGGTTGGTTGTTTGTTTATAATTGTTGTGGATGAATGATTTCGATGTTAGGCTTAAGAAAACTGGCAGACTCCCAATTGGTAACATTCTTGAACGTCTTAAGAAACATGATCAGATGTGTACTACGATAAATTGGTTGAATTTAATGCATAAGTACCTAGTAAGGAGGCCATGTTAGGAGCTAGTAGTCGGCTCGACATAGGAAGAGGTAGAAGCTTATAAAGTTAGGGAACATCATACACGGCCCTACGAATGGTATTAAGGAGTATAACCCGTCATCCATGCAATTGTAACAAACTAATCAACCAGTAAAAGATAGTTAGGGAGTAGTGAAATGACTGAAATCTAAGTAAACACATTTTCTCTTATTATTGTTTTTCTCCACATTTACTTTAGTGTCATTTTATTTTATTTTATTTGCATTTGTAGTAATTTGGGTTAGTTGACTAGCAACTAATTCTACCCATTCTTCAAAAACCCGAGATTTTTACTTGCTTTCCATAAAATATAAAAAATACAAAAAGAATCATCTCTCACCTCTAGACCTAGTTTAATTGAGTTTTAACCCTAGCGAACACTATTCTTTGAGTTGAACGATCAATCTCCCGGTACTTGCCACTATACTATACTACAACGGTCAGGTACACTGCCTGGTGGGGATTGCAAGTTTCTCAAGATCCCTTGAGAGGTAAAACCTTTTGCAAGGCTGCAAAACCACACATTATTATTCTAATGACTCGAATTAAGATAATTAAAACATTTGGAGTACTTTTTTAAATATTAACGCACATATGGAGTAATAATTGACGTCTTCCCCATTATTCCATAACAATAGTACTTTACCCCATGAGTCTCAATCGTCCCAAAACAATATGTACAAGATATGTCTCGACTTAGCAACCACTTAATCAATTAGACAATTAACTAAGGGTTTAAACATGTAACAATAATGCACTAAAGATAAGTGCATACAAGGAAGGCTAAGGCGATTTGGTTGCACATTTGGGGTGGATTGTAAACAAATTCTTCCTTTAAGTAAGATGCTTAACGTTAGAAACGAAAAAGATAGGCTCGGAGGGGTATAATAGGGGTATCGTGTACTAAAAATGAGTACAACGCAAATGTGTGAAAAAAATTAATTGACTTATTAGTCAAGTAATCATGACTTCATTGGTCAAGTAGTTATGTTTCTTTGTTTATTTTAATTTATGTTCAACCATTTATGTTCGTTTAGCGTTTATTTAGTGTCTCAATTAATGAACGAACATGAATAACTCATTTTTTTAATAAACAAACATGAACAAGAAAATTTATCCATTTAACCATTCGTGTCCGTTTATTTGACCGGTTAAATTAAATGAATGAACATGAATAAGGCTCCGTTTGTGTTCGTCCGATTCGTTTACAGCCTTAATTGTGCCACCTAAACATCTTAAATTTTGACACATCACAAGCATTTTTTCAATTAATTATGTATTTGCCTATTTATAAACAAATTTTACTTCATTATTATCATCTTATCAATTTTATTAATAATAAACAATTTTGTTTCTTTCTTGTAGGTTTTTACATTTGTGTCTATAAAAATATATTTAAGAGTAAATAATAACTATGTCAACAACTTAAATAAAGTGAATAAAGTGTTAGAATTATAAACCAAAATAGAAAGTTGCTCTTGTTTCAGAAATGCAAAAACTATTTTTTTCATACACCAAAAAGAATTGACACTGTTTTATAAAATAAGATAATATGACATTCTTTTGAACCCACTTATAACAATACAAAACAAAAAACAATTTAGTAACAAAATCTTTTTTTATCTTTCCATTTTAGGTTTGGCACACACTTTACATATCTTCCTTGTAAATAATAGGCTGAAAAAAATGTGTAACTAGAAACTATAACTTAATTATTATATTATATGTTTCTATAAGATAATATTTTACAATACAAAATTACTCCTATAAACATTATAAAGACAATTTATTAAAAGAGTCACATATATAATTTAAACAAGTAGGCTATCCGCGTGTTGCAGCATGGGTACCTATAATAATAATTTTCGACGAACAATATTTCTGTTGCGACACCTTACAATCGAAAATAAGGATGATAAAGTTGGTACGTTGTTGTCTGCATTGCTAACTCTTTTGATGATGAAGTGTTTGGGTTATGATTTTAACAATAAATTAATAGCTTGTTTGAATTGTACTATCTGGTATACTAATTGTAATTTTGAGAAAGGGTTTTTTAAAGAATAACATTGATAAATGTGTTCAAGGGTTTGTATCATGTTTGTACCATGTGCATTATAACGGGGTGGTAGTGGAGGCGGTATGAGGCTCGGTTTGAGCCATACTGAGTGGCATGACCAATGCCACCTCCTCGGCATGGAAAAAACGGCAAGACAATCGGTGTGTGATACCGACGAGGCATGGCATGGAGGTTTAAAAATATAGCCGTGATTCCCTTTAATGATTCGACCGTTTGGCATTAAAAAAATAAAATTAAAAATTAAAAAATAAATAAAAAATAAAAAATAAATCCTTTAAATATACAATTTCATCCTCCTCTTCTTCATCCGGGGACGAGTTAATTATTCCCTCCGACTCTTTCGAACTATGATTTTATTAAATTGTTTAATATAATTATAAATGTAAAAAATAAAAAATAGAATTAGTTTTTATTTGAATCATGGTTACCACTAAAAAAATATAATGAGGTATGGTTGAATCATGAAATGAGGTAACAGTATATTATTGGTTAGTGGTGAATCATAAGGAGACGTCGAATCATGACTACCACCCCTAACATGTTTTTTTTTAAGTTAAGTTTATGAAATAAGTAAATGTTTGTAAACAAAGTCATTAATAATCTTAAGTACATTAATAGCAAGATTTTTTAATTGCTTGTACTTTTAGAAAAAATACTTGTAATGCTGAATTTTAAGATATTAAATGTCTAAATGTGTTTAAATTACTTGAATTGTAATGCAAAATTTTAAGGCATTTAATACTTAAAATTGTCTTTGCAGATGGTATGATTTCCGTTCAATAAAATTATTGTCATTAATTTTCGATTGTTTACGGGCGTTGTACAAAGCACAATTAGAAGTTTCTAGTATATCTAACAAACCATATTCTAGAAGGAAATTACTCACCAAGTGAGCTCAATACTTGCCACGTTTCACCCTTACAAATACCACGTGTTCACCTCATCCTTACGTAATCAACCCAAATCACCCATCATCTTTCACTACCTCACCCTACACCTTCTTCACACGTGGCCTGTAATCACCCTAACATATGCCACCGTGTACTAACCAACTTTACAAACATTTCCCACTATATAATCACCCACACTCCCTTACCCAGTCCAACTGTTCACATTTCATTTCATTACCATTCCAAAAGAAAAATATAATCCAACAATACCATGCATACCATGCAAAGTAATTTTATTCGAAACCAACTAAGCTACACGTCTGGAAGCTTTAAAACCAGTACTAATCACCATTGTTCATTAACCGTTGATGAGGAACATTCCATCATTGTATCAACCTTAAAAAAGGTAATATCCGGTCACACGGACACCCCGATTACGTCATCATTGTTATTACCTAGTACAAGTGGGACCCATGATACCAATAACAAGATTTCACTATTAAGTGAGCATCCTGTTGAAGTATGTCAAGTATGTGGAATTATAGGTTGTTTAGGATGCAACTTTTTTTGGCAAAATGCACCAACGTGTGATGGTGGGGCTCAGCAGAAAGGTGGCGGCTGTGGTGGGCGCAAGAGAAAAAGACTGTTTAGAGGAGTAAGACAGCGGCAATGGGGCACGTGGGCTGCTGAGATAAGGGATCCTTGGAGGAAAGTGAGAGTTTGGTTGGGGACATTTGGTACAGCTGAACAAGCCGCTAGAGCTTATGATAGAGCCGCTATTCATTTTCGTGGTGAGAAAGCAAAAACTAATTTTCCCGAGAGTGATTACCGAGATCAGGCGGCGCTGTTAAAATAGATAGACATAATATATGACATGAGATAGTATTGGTTTGTAACGTGAATAAAGTCACAAGGCTGTTTTACTACTCAAAGAATGAGTTGGTGAAGCAATCTTTTGCCGTGTGTCTAAATAAGTGAAATAAAATGTTTGTTTACGAGAGAGTATTTATTTCATGAAAATGAGATTCAGAAAATTCGCATTGATCTCTTATACGGAGTATTTTGTTTGTATTTGTATGGAAGCACTACAAGAATCAGGAGAACAGGCGACGAGCACCTTGCCGACGACTCAATGTCGTCGGCACCATACGTTAAACGACAAAAAATTGGCTTGACCGAGACAAGGCTGCGTTGAATTTTTAATCTAGAATATTACCGACGTCATGTCGTCGGTATCATAACAACATGTTTGACTATTGATAAACCTGGTGAAAAAATAGGCGGGAATTTGACCGCCAAAACACGTGCCGACGTCACGTCGTCGGTGATATATAAATACACAAATAATTGTGGTTAGCGTGGGATTAACCAATGATTAATAATTAATATCCTCTAGTTTAACGACGCCGACAACATGACGTCGGTAACAATTTGAGTCAAAATTTTTGGTTTTTCCCTTTTGTGAATTATAGCGAATAATTGGGCGGGGTTTTTTCCCGCCTTAACTACGCCGACGACATGACGTCGGCACGTATTTTAACCGCGTGTACATTATAGCCGTTCGTTTAACATCTCGTGTACAACCATAGCATATCGACTCATCCATTTAACATCTCGTGTTTAACTATCATCTAGGATCGTTCGTTTAACATCTCGTGTACAACCATAGCATATCGACTCATCCGTTTAACATCTCGTGTATAACCATATCATTTTGGCTCGTTCGTTAAACATCTCGTGTACAACCATAACATATCGACTCATCCGTTTAACATCTCGTGTATAACCATATCATCTCGGCTCGTTCATTTAACTCTCGTGTACAACAATAGCATATCGACTCATCCGTTTAACATCTCGTGTATAACCATATCATCTCGGATCGTCCGTTTAACAGCTCGTGTATAACTATATCATCTCGGCTCGTTCGTTTAACATCTCTTGTATAACCATAGCATATCGACTCATCCGTTTAACATCTTGTGTATAACCATATCATCTCGGCTCGTTCGTTTAACATCTCGTGTACAACCATAGCATATCGACTCATCCATTTAACATCTCGTGTATAACTATCATCTAGGATCGTTCGTTTAACATCTCGTGTACAACCATAGCATATCGACTCATCCATTTAACATCTCGTGTATAACTATCATCTAGGATCGTTCGTTTAACATCTCGTGTACAACCATAGCATATCGACTCATCCGTTTAACATCTCGTGTATAACCATATCATCTCGGCTCGTTCGTTAAACATCTCGTGTACAACCATAACATATCGACTCATCCGTTTAACATCTCGTGTATAACCATATCACCTCGGCTCGTTCATTTAACATCTCGTGTACAACAATAGCATATCGACTCATCCGTTTAACATCTCGTGTATAACCATATCATCTCGGATCGTCCGTTTAACAGCTCGTGTATAACTATATCATCACGGCTCGTTCGTTTAACATCTCTTGTATAACCATAGCATATCGACTCATCCGTTTAACATCTTGTGTATAACCATATCATCTCGGCTCGTTCGTTTAACATCTCGTGTACAACCATAGCATATCGACTCATCCATGTAACATCTCGTGTATAACTATCATCTAGGATCGTTCGTTTAACATCTCATGTACAACCATAGCATATCGACTCATCCATTTAACATCTCGTGTATAACTATCATCTAGGATCGTTCGTTTAACATCTCGTGTACAACCATAGCATATCGACTCATCCGTTTAACATCTCGTGTATAACCATATCATCTCGGCTCGTTCGTTAAACATCTCGTGTACAACCATAACATATCGACTCATCCGTTTAACATCTCGTGTATAACCATATCATCTCGGCTCGTTCCTTTAACATCTCGTGTACAACCATAGCATATCGACTCATCCGTTTAACATCTCGTGTATAACCATATCATCTCGGATCGTCCGTTTAACATCTCATGTACAACCATAGCATATCGACTCATCCGTTTAACATCTCGTGTATAACCATATCATTTCGGCTCGTTCGTTAAACATCTCGTGTACAACCATAACATATCGACTCATCCGTTTAACATCTCGTGTATAACCATATCATCTCGGCTCGTTCATTTAACATCTCGTGTACAACAATAGCATATCGACTCATCCGTTAAACATCTCGTGTATAACCATATCATCTCGGATCGTCCGTTTAACAGCTCGTGTATAACTATATCATCTCGGCTCGTTCGTTTAACATCTCTTGTATAACCATAGCATATCAACTCATCCGTTTAACATCTTGTGTATAACCATATCATCTCGGCTCGTTCGTTTAACATCTCGTGTACAACCATAGCATATCGACTCATCCATTTAACATCTCGTGTATAACTATCATCTAGGATCGTTCGTTTAACATCTCGTGTACAACCATAGCAGATCGACTCATCCGTTTAACATCTCGTGTATAACCAAATCATCTCGGCTCGTTCGTTAAACATCTCGTGTACAACCATAACATATCGACTCATCCGTTTAACATCTCGTGTATAACCATATCATCTCGGATCATCCGTTTAACATCTCGTGTACAACCATAGCATATCGACTCATCCGTTTAACATCTCGTGTATAACCATATCATCTCGGCTCGTTCGTTTAACATCTCGTGTATAACCATAGAATCTCGGATCGTTCGTTTAACATCTCTTGTACAACCATATGATCCCGGCTCGTTCATTTAACATCCCGTGTACAACCATATGATCTCGGCTCGTTCCTTTAACATCTTGTGTATAACTATAGAATCTCGGCTCGTTCGTTTAATATCTCGTGTATAACCATAGAATCTCGGCTCATTCGTTTAACATCTCTTGTACAACCATAGAATTTGAAACGTTTGTTTAACATCTCGTGTATAACCATAGAAACAATCCAAACATCTTGTAGGGTTGAGCATGGTTCGGTTTGGCTCGGTTTTTGTATAAAACCGAAACCGAACCGAAAGAAACAATCCAAACAACCATTAAGAAAAACAAAAAACACAATAATGACGATAAGAAACAAATGACCATATTAAATCCTAAAAGATAGTTGTTTATGTGTCATAGAGCAACACAATAATATCAATAAAAACCTAATAAAAACAGAAAACACCCTAGAAGAGAACTTATTATCCGTCCTAAATGACATGTTCAAGAAACATATGAAATAAAGAGTAGTTACTCGACATGATATAGTTAAATGTCGGTCTTAGATTCATTTTGACTTTAAATGTCGGTTCGGTTTATATTGGTCGGTTTTTAATGCTAAAACCAAACCGAACCAAAAACTTCGGTTTTTTCAAAATATAGAAACCGAACCGTCGGTTTTTGAATCGGTTTGGGGTGGATTGTAAAGATAAGTGCATACAAGGAAGGCTAAGGCGATTTGGTTGCACATTTGGGGTGGATTGTAAACAAATTCTTCCTTTAAGTAAGATGCTTAAAGTTAGAAACGAAAAAGATAGGCTCGGAGGGGTATAATAGGGGTATCGTGTACTAAAAATGAGTACAACGCAAATGTGTGAAAAAAATTAATTGACTTATTAGTCAAGTAATCATGACTTCATTGGTCAAGTAGTTATGTTTCTTTGTTTATTTTAATTTATGTTCAACCATTTATGTTCGTTTAGCGTTTATTTAGTGTCTCAATTAATGAACGAACATGAATAACTCATTTTTTTAATAAACAAACATGAACAAGAAAATTTATCCATTTAACCATTCGTGTCCGTTTATTTGACCGGTTAAATTAAATGAATGAACATGAATAAGGCTCCGTTTGTGTTCGTCCGATTCGTTTACAGCCTTAATTGTGCCACCTAAACATCTTAAATTTTGACACATCACAAGCATTTTTTCAATTAATTATGTATTTGCCTATTTATAAACAAATTTTACTTCATTATTATCATCTTATCAATTTTATTAATAATAAACAATTTTGTTTCTTTCTTGTAGGTTTTTACATTTGTGTCTATAAAAATATATTTAAGAGTAAATAATAACTATGTCAACAACTTAAATAAAGTGAATAAAGTGTTAGAATTATAAACCAAAATAGAAAGTTGCTCTTGTTTCAGAAATGCAAAAACTATTTTTTTCATACACCAAAAAGAATTGACACTGTTTTATAAAATAAGATAATATGACATTCTTTTGAACCCACTTATAACAATACAAAACAAAAAACAATTTAGTAACAAAATCTTTTTTTATCTTTCCATTTTAGGTTTGGCACACACTTTACATATCTTCCTTGTAAATAATAGGCTGAAAAAAATGTGTAACTAGAAACTATAACTTAATTATTATATTATATGTTTCTATAAGATAATATTTTACAATACAAAATTACTCCTATAAACATTATAAAGACAATTTATTAAAAGAGTCACATATATAATTTAAACAAGTAGGCTATCCGCGTGTTGCAGCATGGGTACCTATAATAATAATTTTCGACGAACAATATTTCTGTTGCGACACCTTACAATCGAAAATAAGGATGATAAAGTTGGTACGTTGTTGTCTGCATTGCTAACTCTTTTGATGATGAAGTGTTTGGGTTATGATTTTAACAATAAATTAATAGCTTGTTTGAATTGTACTATCTGGTATACTAATTGTAATTTTGAGAAAGGGTTTTTTAAAGAATAACATTGATAAATGTGTTCAAGGGTTTGTATCATGTTTGTACCATGTGCATTATAACGGGGTGGTAGTGGAGGCGGTATGAGGCTCGGTTTGAGCCATACTGAGTGGCATGACCAATGCCACCTCCTCGGCATGGGAAAAACGGCAAGACAATCGGTGTGTGATACCGACGAGGCATGGCATGGAGGTTTAAAAATATAGCCGTGATTCCCTTTAATGATTCGACCGTTTGGCATTAAAAAAATAAAATTAAAAATTAAAAAATAAATAAAAAATAAAAAATAAATCCTTTAAATATACAATTTCATCCTCCTCTTCTTCATCCGGGGACGAGTTAATTATTCCCTCCGACTCTTTCGAACTATGATTTTATTAAATTGTTTAATATAATTATAAATGTAAAAAATAAAAAATAGAATTAGTTTTTATTTGAATCATGGTTACCACTAAAAAAATATAATGAGGTATGGTTGAATCATGAAATGAGGTAACAGTATATTATTGGTTAGTGGTGAATCATAAGGAGACGTCGAATCATGACTACCACCCCTAACATGTTTTTTTTAAAGTTAAGTTTATGAAATAAGTAAATGTTTGTAAACAAAGTCATTAATAATCTTAAGTACATTAATAGCAAGATTTTTTAATTGCTTGTACTTTTAGAAAAAATACTTGTAATGCTGAATTTTAAGATATTAAATGTCTAAATGTGTTTAAATTACTTGAATTGTAATGCAAAATTTTAAGGCATTTAATACTTAAAATTGTCTTTGCAGATGGTATGATTTCCGTTCAATAAAATTATTGTCATTAATTTTCGATTGTTTACGGGCGTTGTACAAAGCACAATTAGAAGTTTCTAGTATATCTAACAAACCATATTCTAGAAGGAAATTACTCACCAAGTGAGCTCAATACTTGCCACGTTTCACCCTTACAAATACCACGTGTTCACCTCATCCTTACGTAATCAACCCAAATCACCCATCATCTTTCACTACCTCACCCTACACCTTCTTCACACGTGGCCTGTAATCACCCTAACATATGCCACCGTGTACTAACCAACTTTACAAACATTTCCCACTATATAATCACCCACACTCCCTTACCCAGTCCAACTGTTCACATTTCATTTCATTACCATTCCAAAAGAAAAATATAATCCAACAATACCATGCATACCATGCAAAGTAATTTTATTCGAAACCAACTAAGCTACACGTCTGGAAGCTTTAAAACCAGTACTAATCACCATTGTTCATTAACCGTTGATGAGGAACATTCCATCATTGTATCAACCTTAAAAAAGGTAATATCCGGTCACACGGACACCCCGATTACGTCATCATTGTTATTACCTAGTACAAGTGGGACCCATGATACCAATAACAAGATTTCACTATTAAGTGAGCATCCTGTTGAAGTATGTCAAGTATGTGGAATTATAGGTTGTTTAGGATGCAACTTTTTTTGGCAAAATGCACCAACGTGTGATGGTGGGGCTCAGCAGAAAGGTGGCGGCTGTGGTGGGCGCAAGAGAAAAAGACTGTTTAGAGGAGTAAGACAGCGGCAATGGGGCACGTGGGCTGCTGAGATAAGGGATCCTTGGAGGAAAGTGAGAGTTTGGTTGGGGACATTTGGTACAGCTGAACAAGCCGCTAGAGCTTATGATAGAGCCGCTATTCATTTTCGTGGTGAGAAAGCAAAAACTAATTTTCCCGAGAGTGATTACCGAGATCAGGCGGCGCTGTTAAAATAGATAGACATAATATATGACATGAGATAGTATTGGTTTGTAACGTGAATAAAGTCACAAGGCTGTTTTACTACTCAAAGAATGAGTTGGTGAAGCAATCTTTTGCCGTGTGTCTAAATAAGTGAAATAAAATGTTTGTTTACGAGAGAGTATTTATTTCATGAAAATGAGATTCAGAAAATTCGCATTGATCTCTTATACGGAGTATTTTGTTTGTATTTGTATCGAAGCACTACAAGAATCAGGAGAACAGGCGACGAGCACCATGCCGACGACTCAATGTCGTCGGCACCATACGTTAAACGACAAAAAATTGGCTTGACCGAGACAAGGCTGCGTTGAATTTTTAATCTAGAATATTACCGACGTCATGTCGTCGGTATCATAACAACATGTTTGACTATTGATAAACCTGGTGAAAAAATAGGCGGGAATTTGACCGCCAAAACACGTGCCGACGTCACGTCGTCGGTGATATATAAATACACAAATAATTGTGGTTAGCGTGGGATTAACCAATGATTAATAATTAATATCCTCTAGTTTAACGACGCCGACAACATGACGTCGGTAACAATTTGAGTCAAAATTTTTGGTTTTTCCCTTTTGTGAATTATAGCGAATAATTGGGCGGGGTTTTTTCCCGCCTTAACTACGCCGACGACATGACGTCGGCACGTATTTTAACCGCGTGTACATTATAGCCGTTCGTTTAACATCTCGTGTACAACCATAGCATATCGACTCATCCATTTAACATCTCGTGTTTAACTATCATCTAGGATCGTTCGTTTAACATCTCGTGTACAACCATAGCATATCGACTCATCCGTTTAACATCTCGTGTATAACCATATCATTTTGGCTCGTTCGTTAAACATCTCGTGTACAACCATAACATATCGACTCATCCGTTTAACATCTCGTGTATAACCATATCATCTCGGCTCGTTCATTTAACTCTCGTGTACAACAATAGCATATCGACTCATCCGTTTAACATCTCGTGTATAACCATATCATCTCGGATCGTCCGTTTAACAGCTCGTGTATAACTATATCATCTCGGCTCGTTCGTTTAACATCTCTTGTATAACCATAGCATATCGACTCATCCGTTTAACATCTTGTGTATAACCATATCATCTCGGCTCGTTCGTTTAACATCTCGTGTACAACCATAGCATATCGACTCATCCATTTAACATCTCGTGTATAACTATCATCTAGGATCGTTCGTTTAACATCTCGTGTACAACCATAGCATATCGACTCATCCATTTAACATCTCGTGTATAACTATCATCTAGGATCGTTCGTTTAACATCTCGTGTACAACCATAGCATATCGACTCATCCGTTTAACATCTCGTGTATAACCATATCATCTCGGCTCGTTCGTTAAACATCTCGTGTACAACCATAACATATCGACTCATCCGTTTAACATCTCGTGTATAACCATATCACCTCGGCTCGTTCATTTAACATCTCGTGTACAACAATAGCATATCGACTCATCCGTTTAACATCTCGTGTATAACCATATCATCTCGGATCGTCCGTTTAACAGCTCGTGTATAACTATATCATCACGGCTCGTTCGTTTAACATCTCTTGTATAACCATAGCATATCGACTCATCCGTTTAACATCTTGTGTATAACCATATCATCTCGGCTCGTTCGTTTAACATCTCGTGTACAACCATAGCATATCGACTCATCCATGTAACATCTCGTGTATAACTATCATCTAGGATCGTTCGTTTAACATCTCATGTACAACCATAGCATATCGACTCATCCATTTAACATCTCGTGTATAACTATCATCTAGGATCGTTCGTTTAACATCTCGTGTACAACCATAGCATATCGACTCATCCGTTTAACATCTCGTGTATAACCATATCATCTCGGCTCGTTCGTTAAACATCTCGTGTACAACCATAACATATCGACTCATCCGTTTAACATCTCGTGTATAACCATATCATCTCGGCTCGTTCCTTTAACATCTCGTGTACAACCATAGCATATCGACTCATCCGTTTAACATCTCGTGTATAACCATATCATCTCGGATCGTCCGTTTAACATCTCATGTACAACCATAGCATATCGACTCATCCGTTTAACATCTCGTGTATAACCATATCATTTCGGCTCGTTCGTTAAACATCTCGTGTACAACCATAACATATCGACTCATCCGTTTAACATCTCGTGTATAACCATATCATCTCGGCTCGTTCATTTAACATCTCGTGTACAACAATAGCATATCGACTCATCCGTTAAACATCTCGTGTATAACCATATCATCTCGGATCGTCCGTTTAACAGCTCGTGTATAACTATATCATCTCGGCTCGTTCGTTTAACATCTCTTGTATAACCATAGCATATCAACTCATCCGTTTAACATCTTGTGTATAACCATATCATCTCGGCTCGTTCGTTTAACATCTCGTGTACAACCATAGCATATCGACTCATCCATTTAACATCTCGTGTATAACTATCATCTAGGATCGTTCGTTTAACATCTCGTGTACAACCATAGCAGATCGACTCATCCGTTTAACATCTCGTGTATAACCAAATCATCTCGGCTCGTTCGTTAAACATCTCGTGTACAACCATAACATATCGACTCATCCGTTTAACATCTCGTGTATAACCATATCATCTCGGATCATCCGTTTAACATCTCGTGTACAACCATAGCATATCGACTCATCCGTTTAACATCTCGTGTATAACCATATCATCTCGGCTCGTTCGTTTAACATCTCGTGTATAACCATAGAATCTCGGATCGTTCGTTTAACATCTCTTGTACAACCATATGATCCCGGCTCGTTCATTTAACATCTCGTGTACAACCATATGATCTCGGCTCGTTCCTTTAACATCTTGTGTATAACTATAGAATCTCGGCTCGTTCGTTTAATATCTCGTGTATAACCATAGAATCTCGGCTCATTCGTTTAACATCTCTTGTACAACCATAGAATCTTGAAACGTTTGTTTAACATCTCGTGTATAACCATAGAAACAATCCAAACATCTTGTAGGGTTGAGCATGGTTCGGTTTGGCTCGGTTTTTGTATAAAACCGAAACCGAACCAAAAGAAACAATCCAAACAACCATTAAGAAAAACAAAAAACACAATAATGACGATAAGAAACAAATGACCATATTAAATCCTAAAAGATAGTTGTTTATGTGTCATAGAGCAACACAATAATATCAATAAAAACCTAATAAAAACAGAAAACACCCTAGAAGAGAACTTATTATCCGTCCTAAATGACATGTTCAAGAAACATATGAAATAAAGAGTAGTTACTCGACATGATATAGTTAAATGTCGGTCTTAGATTCATTTTGACTTTAAATGTCGGTTCGGTTTATATTGGTCGGTTTTTAATGCTAAAACCAAACCGAACCAAAAACTTCGGTTTTTTCAAAATATAGAAACCGAACCGTCGGTTTTTGAATCGGTTTCGGTTTTTTTGGTTTCGGTTCTTCGGTCTTTTTCGGTTTAGGTTCGGTTTTTCGGTTTCTTGCACACCCCTAGAATCTCGGATCGTTCGTTTAACATCTCTTGTATAACCATAGAATCTCGGCTCGTTCGTTTAACATCTCTTGTATAACTATAGAATCTTGGCTCGTTCATTTAACATCTCTTGTACAACCATAGAATCTCGGCTCGTTCGTTTAACATCTTGTGTATAAATAAAAATATTAATTTTAATTATATATTAAATAAAGTATTTAATTTATATATTATATCAAATATTTAACTTTAATTATATATTAAATAAAAGTATTTTTATTTAATTAAATTAGTTAATTTATAAAAGTATTTAATTTTAATTATTTATTAAATAAAAATATTTATATTAAGTTAAATTAGTTAATTTTATAAAAGTATTTTATTTTAGTTTTAGTTATATATTAAATAAAGTATTTATACTAAATAAATTGATTTATTTTGATAAACCAGCCCCAAAATTTTCACTATCCCGCCCAAATTTTCACTACGACTATACCGACGACTTGTCGTCGCTATCCACTTCGTTCTAAAATTTTCACCAGTATCAAATAAGCCCGCCTAATTCACCAAAATTTCACCAAAATTCAAACAAATCCCACCTCCTTTATCTCATTCACCAAAACTAAATCTACACTCCACACAACACTTTTATCTCATTCACCAACTCCTCTTTCACTACACCACTCTCTCCACCACACCTCCACACCACCACCGATGCCATCACTATCACCACCGCACCACCTCCTCTTTCACTTTTATTTGGTTTGTGTTTTTAGTTTGTTTTCTTGGTATGGGTTTTATTTTTAATTTGTTTATGAATTTGATTTGGTTTATGATTTTATTTACTTTCCCACAGCCATCGGCCGCCGTTCACTGCTGCCGTCGTGGACCCACCACCACCACCACACGAAACAAAAGGTAAATTTAATAAATTTTTGTTTATTGTTGTTTATGTAGATTTGTGTTTGAGTTTGTTAATTTGTGTTTATGTTTGTGGTTAAAATTTTGTTTGTGTGGATTTATGTTATTTATAAATGTTTTTTTTATATAGATTTGAATTTTTGTTGATTTATTAATGACTTGTGTTTGTGGTTGTTTTTGTTTGTGTAAAAGAGACCACGCAAAACCACTGCTGCTGCCGGACCACCGCTGCCACCAACCGGGCACCACAGCCGACCACCAACAAGTATAAAGATATATTTGTTTTTTTTTTTTTGTTTAATTTGTGTTTAGTTAGTTTGTAAAATATTTGTATAAAATTTGTGTTTGTGTTTGTATATTTGCAAATTATTTGTACTCGAAATCAGGAATGAGATGGTTATTCAAGATTTCGGAAATTTTTTTGCAGTAGTGCTGTTGGTGCTGTTTTTTTTTTCTTATATCTCTTTAATTACCTACGACATGTCGTCGGCATAATAACGCACATGGTGACTAATTTCAAACGGTACCGACTATATGTCGTCGGCACCATTTACAAAAAATTTTGACTTTCGTTGACTATATTAAGTTAATCTAATTAATGCGTTAAATAATTATTACATTACCGACGACCTGACGTCGGTAACAAAATGTCGGACAAAACCATTCGTTTGACCAAAAATCATGTGGGTCCCACACTGTCGTCGGCGTAATTCGTCGGTAGGGACGTTGCCGACGCGACTCTGTCGACTAGTTTCTGCCGACGACATGACGTTGAGAAGGTATGGTGCCGACGTCATGACGTCGGCACTGTTAAAAAAAAGTCGACGCCGGAGGTTGTCTTTGTACTAGTGAAGCTGTTGGTTGTTAAATGACAAATCGGCAAAGTAAACAATTCAAGAAATGTGAATTTGTTACCAATATATTTGATCCAAGTCACTCAAAATCTCAAATGGCTCGATAACTTAAAAATCGTGATTTTACTTTTACTGCTGAGATAATTGTGTATTTAAGAAATATTCTTGGAAGTCTTTTTTTATTAAGCAAAAGCGGCCAGCAAGACAATCTTTATGTTCAAAGACACATGACAATCTTTATGTTCAAAGACACATAAATGTTGATTTCTTAAAGAGAAATGCTACTTGAACCTAATTAAATGAGATTAAAAAAAAGCTTAAATATTTGATCGGGTATACTTTTCATCAAAATTTCGGTTGCTATATTTTGGAAACAAATAATACCAAAGCATATATGAAACCGAAACATTAAAATTGAAGAATCATCAGCAAGCTAATTTTAGTCAAAATAATAATAATAATAATAATAAAATATACTGTAGAAGTCAACATGTCTTGATGTTCCTGTTAATAATATATACTATTTGTCATTCTAAAGGATGTCGTTTATGGTGCCTGGGCTTCTGTTTTTTTTTGGCCTATTAAATGTGTACTGGCCCAAATTTCATTCCTGGCATTCTAAACGATGTCGTTTATGGTGCCTGGGCTTCTGTTTTTTTTGGCCTATTAAATGTGTACTGGCCCAAATTTCATTCCTGGCCCATCGCAAACACAACCAAAACGTTTATAAGCGTAACAGGCTAAGAAAAAAATGGTGATTCCTGGATATGTATTAACAATATATATTAAAACACAAAGCAAACGACGTCGTTTTGCTAAGTGAGTTTCCCGCCAAAATTATCGGGTTGCTCTGGCCCATTTTTGTGAGCCTGTTTTGCCCCGGCCTTGGCCCATTCCATTGTTTTAATAGTTGCTTGGAACGGTTCCTTTCACAGATTTATTTCATCCTGACACTTCCAGAACCCTCCACACCATAGTCACTTCCAGAATCATACGACAAATTTATGGAATGATAATCGACGGCCGTTTTGATGTGGTGGCGTGGACCGATCAAGGTGGTGTGCGATGATGGAGGATTTAGCCGCGGTTTTGGTATGTGTGATTCTTTGAAAACCCTAAATAGGGTTTTGTTGTTGATTCATTTTTTTTGCTTTCCACCTAATTTTGTGGGTTTCTATTTAATATTTGAAGGTGAATGCAGTGTTCTAAATGTTGATGGGTTATTACCTATGTGGCAGCTGTGGTGAAAGACAGACTGGTGGTGACGAGTTGGACGTTCTAGTTGCTTTATTGATTGCAGCTCGCAGGTAATTTTTTGTTTTAATTTTATATAGGGTTTATTGATTTTAGTGTATGGTTAACAATTTTAGTTTATTACGGATGTTTGTTTCGGCCTATGTAATCGGCCTTGCGGCTTATTTGGTTTTGGCCTTATTCCTAAAAAAGTAGTATTCTTTTGTTAGACTACATATGTAAATTGCAAAATCAGTTTCTGAATCATTGGATATTAATTTAATCACGTCTGTTTGAAAATGTAGGTGTTTGTTCAGGTCTATTTGTGTGCTAATGAGCATGTTAGGATGCCGAAGACGCATTCAAAAGTAGAGCTGGAGTTAACTGAATAATTTTGCTACAAACGGTAAAGCACGAAAAAAACCTTAAAGCTAATGAAGCTTGAATATATTTATGATATTTGCTCACTGAAAGCCGGTAGCTTGACTATGTTTATGATATTTGTACAAGTTTTTTTCTTTCTATTTTTCCTGTATATGTTTTTAAAGGATATTGTTGGCTACTAACAATATGTTGTTTCCTCAATTTTGTTAGGAGTGCGAGCATAGTCACATAAAACGTGGTACGCTTCGGTACGCGTACGCGGTTCTGGTACGCAATTCGCTCTTGATGACGAATTCGGTACGTGGGGGGTATACTCATTTCGGTACGCATGGGTACGTATCGGTACGGTGTACCATGTATTTTGGTACGTTGTAACAAAAACATTAGTTAACAAAATATAGAAATTATATATATATATATATATATATATATATATATATATATATATATATATATATATATATATATATATATATATATATATATATATATATAAGTTTTAATAAGTATTTATATATTTTATATACATACTTTATAAACTTTTATATATAAGTTTAAGACTTAAATGTAAACTATTAAAGATAGAGGGGGTCAAATGTTTAAATACACAAACTTATTTTAAACTTTTTGAGACTAAATGTAAAATAGTAAAAGATAGAGGGGTTAAATGTTAAAAAGTATAAACTTATTAAAACCCTAAAAGAGTAAAACAAAGTTCCAGCCGTTATATCTTTCTTCCCTCTTTCCTCTCTTCCTCCCTTGGGTTTTTGGCAGATGTTGCACCCCGCCGCCCGAATTCGTCGCCGGAAATCACGAATCCGGCGCTATATGGGGTTAAAAACCCTAAAAGTAAATCGATTCAAGGTACAAAATCAATACTATTGATTGATTTGGCTCAAAAAAAAGAAAATCCACCTCGGTATGCTGAACCATTGCTTTTGGACCGCTGAACCATTGCCTTTTGGTACGCTGAACCATTGCTTTTTGGTACGCTGAACCAACAGCGTATGGAACGCTGGTGTACCGCGTTTCGGTACACCCCGTACCAATTCATGGTACTCTCCCTCTTGAGCGAATTATGTGACTATGAGTGCGAGATGGACACCTCCGTGTGCAGCGGTAGTTCCCAGTTTCCACCTAACGATGTGCAGTTATGAAGTTAAGAACAGGTGCTCTTTTTCACCTTTAACTATGTTTCCCGTGTACTCAATGACCCACTGCTACATATAGATATATGGTACATTGAACAGTCAGTTAGTCCTTAAGTAATTTGCAACACTTAACATGCGATATTCACTGGCCTGTTGTGGTAATAAATTCGGCTAGATGGCATATGATGAGTTGGATTTAAGTAAAACCAAATCAGGTTTATATTGGTATTCTTTCATAGAGTTGCTTCACGTTGGCTGCCATGATTAATTATTTCCAGTAGACAATAAAAATTTATATATTGCATAAAACTCTTATAACCTGTTGCGACATTCTTTGGTGCAAAAGAAACAGAGGCATACTGTTTCTTTTTTACATTTGTTTATATCATTGAAAATTAAGTTTTCAACATTTGGATATGTTGGTTTCACTAATCTTAGTGAAGGTTTTGTGTTCTTTGGTGCAGGCGACATTCATCTCTTCTATGTACCCATGGAAACATTATTCGGTGAAAAGCTTGGCTTGAAAGTAATCAAGATCAGGACCTGTAATGTAAGCTATGGTGCTTATTTGTATGTTGCTCTTGCGGTATGATACATTGGGTCGACCCATGTCATTTTAATATATACAACAAATCTTTCTACACCCATATTTATAGATTCTTGATTGTACTTCACTGTCACGTCATTGACAATCTAAACAATCTTGCAAATTAGACATTCTTAAGCTTTTGTGTTTGTTGAATACAATATACAATATACAATATACAATAACAAGCGTAGGTGCACCAACAGGTGTGTTCTTCTTGGCCTGCTATAGACTTTCAAAATTTGACTCATGTAAAGTGATGAGCAATGTTACTTCGCGAATATAACCATATCAACATACGTCAGCGTACAATACTAAATATTTGGTAACCAGCATACAATTTTACTGTGTAGGTTTCTGAAAATTGCAAAATAAAATTTAATTTCCTTTCATTATCTTTTGTTGAAGGTAACAACCAACAGTATGTGGCATCATAGCAGCCGCCGTCGGCTTACGTTTCAAGGTAAATTGACCCATTCCTTTCATTGACTTTTCTTTTTATTAAGGTGTTTGTTTCAGTGTGCTTGCTGGCCTTTTGAGCTTATGTACATTTGAAAAATATCAAAAGCCACTTTTTTAGCATATGAATTTTTGGTAGGCGCATAAACCAAAAAAAATAGTTTTATCAGCTATTTCCAAATTTAAATCTTTATTGACTTCTAAAAGCATCTTATTTGATCAAATAAGTTGCTTAGGGAGTGTTTGGGTAAGATTAGTAGAAAGAAATTAATCGTTAAAGGCACCGTCAGGACACATTGTGTGGCTATGATTGTTAGTTGACGACACTAAATGATCTGAGATTTTTCACAATTATGAATAACTTAATTTGGTGTGAAAAGGTTTGTTTGTGGGGGGTTATAATCATCACTTTCTTCGTGTTCTTCAAAGTGGTGCACCACTACACTTATTTTTAATTTTGATGTAAAAAGGTTGTGGTTGCTTCTTGATGTTATATTAACTTTTTTTTGTGCAATTTTAGGAATAAAGTGGCCGGTGGGAAAACACGTGGAGAGAAACTGATGCTAACGCATGATTGCATGCGTCCATATGGGTAATTGATTATTCTGTCATAGGTTCATCCAAACTTACATATTACATGCTCTGAAAACAGCCCTGTTTTTTCGTCTATACCATTTGTTTTACACAAATAATATAATACTACAATAATAGCTGTGGTCGTATCATAAACCTACTCAAATGTTTGGTTATTGTACGTTACTGTCGTTTTAGGCATACCTGATTCACAAGTAGGACCTCCAATAACACCACCTGCGCAGAGAACAAGAAGGACACCTGTGATACCTCCAGGGAGAGATGTTGTACCAACGACGGCAACAGCAGTTGCACGCGCAGGTTAGCCATATGCAATTATCTGGTCTAGCTTATTTATGTAGTTTGTCGATATGCTATATAATATGTCGGTTCCTTATTTGGTTTTTATCAACGTGAAGGGCCTCCAACTAAATACAACGCATTTGGGTCCTGCAACTGTGTATGTTCCAACTGTCAGACTCGCTCTCGGTTTCAAGAAAGGTTGATTGCCTCCACCCGACACAAGCACATGTTAGTTTCTTTGTTTCATTTGCCATTCACTCTACTATACCCCATACAATGAAAATCAGGTAGGTTAAAAAAATAGGAACCTGATTCTAAAATGCAAATCTAAACACCCCTTAAATCTGACCCTTAGTATTCACAGGCTGATATTTGGACTATAGGTAATCAAATTCCATATTTACCAATAAAGTAAGCTACTATAGTTTTATCTGTTACAAGTAAGTATTACGAAAAAGTAAACTACTGTTAACTGAAAGTGAAAGTTTTACAATGACCCATGTTCTTTTCCCCTCGGTTACGACATGAATTATCAAGTTAACAGTCATAAGTGTCGCTATCGAGTTGACAGCCATAATTCACTTATGCAGTTAACAGTAGTAATACCAAAAGTTTTATTCATCTAAATTCATTCAATCGTTTTATTTGTGCTATTTTTTTGCAGGTAACACACAAACTTCTTTCATGATTCGTTGCATGATTCTTTCATGTTCCATCTTTCAAGTCATTATCCGTGCTTGTTTCTGTTTTTCATATTGTTGTTTGAGTCATGTTTTACGTTGTTTCGATATGCTTTGTTTAATGAATCTTATTGTGTAGTATTCTATGGCTTTGCAATTATAGGAGATGATCGCAAACATAGGGGAAACAATCAGCATGCACAAAATGTATCAGGTAATAATCAAAATTATTTGTTTTGTTTTTTTAATATATATATATATATATATATATATATATATATATATATATATATATATATATATATATATATATTATGGTTTATATCATGATTTGAGGTCATGATACAGTTGCTTTATGCAAATTTTAGTAAAGTTTCTTATATGATATGCAAGGTTTTTTTACTTTTGGACTATACTTATGGTGCTAAATACGATAACCAGATCCACGTTTAAACACAATGCCATTCGCTAAACACCCCCTTGAATTTCAAAAAATAGATCGTGATTGTTGTATATGAAATTTCCAGGTTATTGCGTGGTTGCTAAGGAATCGGTCGGCAAGCAAATGTCTGTTGCATTTCTAGAACGCGTAACGGCAGATTTTAAGAAACAACACAGTGCCGGTGAAGCAGAAAGAACGGTCACTAAAAGCCATAACAAAGAATTTGGGTACGTATAGGCGACTGATTATCTTATATATATAACAATGTGTTTTATTTATTTAATTAGACAATTGATACAGAAACAAATTGTACATGCAGCCCAGCAATGAAAGAACATACGTAATACATAACCACAGATCAATGAAAACGGCATCTCATAACTGATGTGACTGTAAACAACACCATGCCACATTCTACAGTTCAAGGTAGGTAAACCAGAAATTTTACTGTGAATAGTAGGTTCAGCTGAAACTACTCAGCGGTATGTGGCTCCGCCCTTGACTAATGGTTATAATAAAATGAAGTGTTGTGGCATAGTGATTGGATTATGGCGGTATGATGTATGAAGGCTGAAATTGGAAGAAGACATTCAACGGATAAATGCGAATCAGAAGTGTACATGTTTCTTTTTGTGGAGACCAGCAAATACAAACTAGGAAGCATGATTTTACTGAACTTGATTTGACTTGAACCATATATGATAGATTGGTTTGTAAAACATTAGTTGATGGTTATTAAAATTGGAGGTTCTGTTGTGGTTTGTTTTGTTTTAAGTATATCTTAATGTGAGATGCAAGAATTACTTGAAATGCCGAAAAAATGTAAGTGGAGAACCGGAGAAGGCATGCCACCTCTCCGATAACTTTGATAAAAATATTAAAGCCCATATACTACGACAAAACCAAAAAATCATTTACTATGACAAATCGGTTAAATTATACTAATTTAATCGTTACTAATTTATGCCCTTTCTTTACTAAACAACGTAACAAAACAAAAAACGTTTAAAAGTATACTAATTTATCCTATTTCTTTACTAGACACCATAGCAAAACAAATCCGAGAAAAAAACCCCGCCAGGCCGCACCGCGGCCGGCCGTTGCTTTCCTTGTTTAATATAATACAAACGCAAACAAAAACTCACAACTACAAAGAAGATAAGCAGAAAAACAACGGAGGTATTGCTACAAAAGGTAATCAATATGTTAATTGTGCAACTCGATTCGTTTTGTCTTCTTTGTTATGCTTTTAAATATTGCCCGCATGCTGTGTTAGTTTAAATATGCCAAGTAAGTGAAGTAACTGTTGTAAAAAATAGTGTATGCATGCTGTGTTATTTTACTTATGCTTAAATAGGCTCTTTGTTGTATTAGACTACTCATGCAACTGCCCTTTTTATGTTCATTTGACAAATGCTTTCTGCCTTTTCCATATAGTATTAGACACCTTAGCGTTCCATAGATGAAAACCAAACAAAAAGCAATTCGTAGGGTCCCCTCTAAAAATAAAAATGGTAAAACTTAAAAAAAAAAAAAGTTTGCAAAACTTACATATACAAAATGACTAGATTATTTAAATACAATGAAAAGCCATAAGACTTAAAACTTATAAAACATATACAAAGGCAACTTTATTTTCGTTTTTTTTAAAAGTCGAATACGGCTTGCTCTAAAAAAACTGTGTCGATAGATTACAATACCAAAATACGCCAAACTTCGACGACCCGCCGCAACGCGGCGGACCAACGCCCGACACGTTTCAACTACGATTAATGTGTAAACTAGAAGATTAATCTAGAATTTTTTTAATAAAAGAAACAAATATAAATATAGAAATAAAATAAATAGTTGAAGAAGATGAGTTTGTGTAAAATGACCAAATTACCTTTAAAAAACAATTTCAAGGGTGTAGAATGACAATATTCAACGTTCATTAAGCATAATGAGTTATACGAGAGTACATGAAGTATCTTTAGCCTTTAGCAGTCAACTTAACCTTGCTCATTACTTCAATAGTCGTTACATACTTCATGTTCAAAGTTTGTTATAATATCAAAGAAGAAGCCAATGTTATAATATCAAAGTTTGTTATAATAACAAGTTTGTTCAAAGTTAGTTGGTTTTTAGCAAAGAAAAAAACATACATGTCATGTTGATTAAATTTGTCTTAGAGTTAGAGGTTTTGGCGTAGTAACAAATAGTTTATGTGATTTAATTTGACTTGCCTGTTTGGATATATACGTAATTAAGTCTTTGAAACGATATATACGCAATTATTCGTTTTTGTTAAATATATATACGGAATTATAAGCTTTTGGAAAGATATATATACAATTCTCAAAGAAAAATGATTTGCATATTCGAAAGTTAGTACCTGAACTTTAACAACATCATACATACACTTGTATTTGAATCTTATATTCATGTTGATCTTCATGAATATTCACTATTACATGTATCCTCGGCAAGTGAGTGGTAAACCACTCTTTAATTTAATGTATTGTGGTCTACTTTTTTATGGCTGTCGCCGTCTTAATTTGAAACGGCTCCTGTAGACAACAAAGAAAAAAAAGGAATTAAAAACCGCAACAGAATAGATTTTAACTAACATAATAATAACTTTGTTTCGATGTTCCATCACAACCTTTGTAGAAAAAAAAAATAATAAAATAGAAAATAAAAATTGGATGATGCTATATCTGAGACACTAAAATCCCATAAACTGTAAATATGAATAAATTTCTAAGCTAAATTATTTGTTGTTAGGATCTCAAGTAAAACCATTCATGAGGTCATGCATGTAGAGATCTGAACCTATAGAACCTATTGTCTAATAAAACAAAAATTTAGAAAGAACTATTTTTTTGATAGTCTGCTTATTACATCAATTTCTGCAAGTAAATTTAGGTAGAACTATTTTTTTGAAAGCCTGCAAAACTCTTAAGGTTTACCTAAATTAGTTTCTTGCGTAAAAGGTAACATTATTACTATAGATGATTTATGACTTTAGGTAATTTTGGTAAAGTTTGTACTTTCTAAAAAATATTCTTTAACTATTTTTGGAAAATTTTGTTTTAATTAAATCATATGGTAAGCAAGATTACTTGGACAACAAGGAACTGATTAGGTTTTATTATAATCCTATGGTGTGTCAAAAATTAATACCCAGTTAGATAGGGTTACTTTATTTTTCGGCCCATGTAAGTCTTGATGACCAAGGAGTGGATTTTTATAAACTGATAAAGGTTCATTTTTTACTATTACTGGACGTTATGGATTTATTTTTTACTATTACTGGACGTTATGGAAACTAAGGTTTCAAAATATTAAAACATAACCATAATATTTTGGGAAACAAAATTTTAACTAAAAAGGCTTTATTAAAATTTTATTGATCACTCAAATAGTGACATAGTGTTTTACTTCCTAAGTCACACGAACTTTTAAAATTTGTATTTTCAAAAACTCTAATTAAGGTTTGTAATTTAAAAAAAAATTGTAAACTGATAGTAGGAAGCAATAGGACAATAACTGTCATTCATAATGAATGACAGTTGCATAAGTTGCAACGTACCGGGTGCAACTTATGTTTGCATGTACTTAATGGTCTGAGCTACACATTTTATCCATGTGCTTGTGTAATAGGTCCTAGCATGCAATAACTTAAGTATTCACCATTGTTTTTATTTAATAGTATTTTCTTGCTTATATTAAACCATGCATGTTGACACAAGCTTGAGCTATTGAACAAAATATAAACCACGTGGTTGTGATGTAGGTTAGTTAGTGTTTTTTATTTTTTTATTGTTTGTTTATACTACTTTGGGTTTAAGGGAGGCATACGTTCCAATGGTATTATCTCTTTATTTTAATTTAAAAGTAGAGTAGACTTTTAGTTTATGATTAAATGTAAATAAGGACGGACAAAAAACAAGAAAGCTCTAGCAAATTAGGAGATCCACTGTAGCACGAAGAGCGAGGAGATATAACTGGAGCACGTAGGAAAATGATTGATGCGTGGGAATCGCACCTTGCTTTACCTCTCGAGGGATCTCGCGAGGCTTACAACCCCCACCAGGCAGTGTACCTGATCGTTGTAGTATAGTATAGTGACAAGTACCGGGGGATTGATCGTTCAGGTTAGGAATAGTGTCGCTAGGATTAGAAAACCTAATTAATAGTTCTAGAGGTGAAAGATGATTATTTTTGTATTTTTATATTTTATGAAAGCAATTAAAATCTCTGGTTTTGAAGGAGTGGGCGGAATTAGTTGCTATTCAACTAACCCAAAGCTAAGATATAATTAAAATAAAATAATGAAAATGAAATTAAACTAATTAAACTAAGGTTGTGAGCAGTAATTGGAGAAATTGTGTTTACTTAGACTTCACTACTCCCTAGATATCTTTTACATGTTAATTACTTGTTACACTTGTATGAATGACGGGTTATATTCCTTAATACCATTCGTGGGGTGGCATACATAACTCCCCAACTCTATGAGCTCTTATCTCCTCCTACACCATGACCCAGCACAACTATAGGAATTGTAAACAGTGGCTCATGCATTAAATACAACCAATAAAGACCTAGTACGCCTCGGTTCATGTTTCTTAAGACGTTCAAGCATGTTACCATTTGGAGATCTGCCAGTTTTCTTAAGCCTAACATATAAATCATTCATTCAAAACAAGAATAGACAAGTAATCAACACATAATCAACATCTAGGTTTCATTAGATCTAAGCAAACACAAGAGAGATCTAGCCTAGCATAGTAGAATTGAGACAAGAACAAGAGATAAACAACCAACACATAGACATATTGATTGAATTGAAAGTACACTTATCTCAATTACAATGCAAGGTCTCAAGGGTTTGGAACCCTTGAAAAACCTGTGAAAGAGGCACCAAAATCGTCTTTAGGGTTTCACCAAAACTTCTCTCTTTTTAATGAAAAAACTAGAAAACTATATATAGGAAAATCGTTCTGACGGCGTCAAGAGTTAAATCTGACGCCGTCAACTCGCCGCCATATACTTCCTCGGACGCCCTAGATCCACTTGTGACGGCCTATGTGACGCCGTCACCACCCACGGTAAATTATTCTTGGCCACTTTGACGCCGTCACCAGTACGTCTGACGCCGTCATCACCTTCGATATTTAATTCTTCATGTCTGACGCCGTCAAGCTTTTGGTCTTGACGCCGTCACCTTGTATTTTCAGCTTGGATTTTTGGTACTTTGCCGTTTTCTTCACTTTATGCTCCAAAAACGTCCAAAATAGCCTCTTTTCCAGAATTCACTCTCCAAACACCTAAAATCACAAAAGGAACGATTTAGGGCAATATTTGATCAAATAAAGTTAAATTCGGGCTTAAATGACCCCCTAAAAACGGATCATTTTTCGCCTCATCATATACCCTTACACTTGAGATTTGCTTGTCCTCAAGCAAATGAGCTTTTATTCTACTCAAAAGACAAGTTAGGGGTCATTTAACACTAATATAAAAGTAATTACAACAAATAATCGTTCCACTAAAGACCAATAGACAAGCACGGAGGTCATACACAAGCACCTCACAAATAGTGTTTAGATACTCACATCTCTCGGGTGTAATAAAGTAATATAACATTATGGAAATGGAAGATATCTCTCACTACCTGCCATAACAAAATAGATTACCATAGGCTTGGGAAAGGATCAAACCTCCACCACATGGCGTAAGCACCTAGGATAAACTATCAAAGAGGTCTTTTAAAGGGTTATAACGTTAGGTGTAGGGATATGAATTACACGGTTTTGTTGGATAAAGGAAGTTTTACTGGTGGCGAGTTAACAATCTTAGTTAATTACATGTACAAGATGGCGTTGCTAAGCCAAGACTAGACTCGACTTAAGCTAATAAATGAAAAATAACAAAAACATAAAATGAACATAGAATAAAAACGGGATGGTAGTCCGTATGTTTTTTTCTTTTTTTTTTTTCTTTTTTTTCTTTTTTTTTTCTTTTCTATTTCTTTTTCTTTTTCTTTTTCTTGATTTTTTCGAATTTTTTTTTTTTTTTTTTTTTTTTTTTTTTTTTTTTTTTTTTTTTTTTGCATACACTCTTACCCTACCATCCGAAATAATACATCATAGGGGTATGAGCATTCCCCTTACACTTGAATCTTTACATACTTTACATTTAACTAATCTAATGACTCGAATTAAGAAAATCAAAACACTTGGAGCACTTTTAAGATTAACGTTCATATGGGGGTAATAAATGATGTTCTTCCCCATTACTCCATAAAATAAGTACTTACCCATGAGTCCCAATCGTCCCAAAACAATATGTACAAGATATGACTCAACTTAGCAACCATGTAATCAATTAGAAAGTTAACTTAGGGTTTAAGAAATAACAATAATGCACTAAAAAATGAGCGCATACACGGAAGGCTAAGGCGATTTGGGTGTACATTTAAGTGGGGTGTAACAAATTCCTCCTTTAAGTAAGATGCTTAAAGTTAGAAACGAAAAGATAGGCTCGGAGGGGTGTACTAGGGGTTTCGTGTACTAAAAATGAGTACAACGCTAAGGGTGTGGGAAAAATTAGTTGACTTAACTAGCCAAGTAATATGATTTAAATGGTCAAGTAATTATAATACGGGTTTAACACAAGGGTGATCCTAATGCCTCTTATCATGTAGTAAATCCTACTACACGAATGTAGTTTCACTAGCGGTCTCGGGATGCATCACTAACGCAAGTTCTAGAATCTAAATGCTACCGGTACACTCATAAGCACTAATAATGAATGCTTTTCCTATCAAATCTAAAGGCGAACCTCACATTTTTGGGTGGAAAATTTTTCTGAATATACGGTTATGTGCTAGTCATACAACCTCCTATCCATGAGACGCTTGCTATGGCTAAAGTTTCACTCCTAAATGTTGTAAAAAATTTTAAATTTGGCGCTAAAATTACACTAACAAGTATTTCTCGTAGTTTTATTACTCATCCACTATTAAACAAAACAAACTCAAGCGAAAGTGCATATGTAAGGTATCATCTTTTTACCCTCCCCTTACACTTAAGATGAACATTGTCCCCAATGTTCAAGTAAAGAATGTAAAAGTTAAAAAGTAAAGAGAATGAAATCAAATACTCCCCTGATTCGCTCGGTATGGATTTTAGTTGACCAGGTTAAATCTTCTTCCAAGAAAACGAACAATCAAAGCTTCCCTTCCAGAATATAAATCATCTTCTTGTCACAAATAACCTGTAAATCCTGACAAAAGTAGACAAGGCAACCTCGCGTAAAATCGGCGGCATCCTATATAAGTTACTAAATCCTAGAAAACAAAGTAAGATATAATGCTTGTGGAATGAAGTTTGCAGATTTCCTGGAGATTATAAAACTTAATAATTCACAAAAACTATAAGACTCCGTTAGAAAAACAAAACCGGTAAAATTTCCAGATTTTTGACTCCTGACGCCGTCAAGAGCAAACCCTGACGCCGTCAGAATGGACCTGCAGAAATTCTTATGTTAAGTTTCCGAAAAATTTCTGGAAAAACTTTGTCCTACTTCCTGGAAAATCCTGCAAAACTTCATTATGACTCGATACAAGCATTTGACTCTAACAAATACGAATATACATGTTCATTTAATATTGTGGAGAATCATGATCGGTTTGTTTCTTAAAAACATATTTGGGGTTTCCCCTTACACTTATCTTTTGCAAAAATACCTTTAGGTTGAAGTTAAGACTAGGCTAAACAACATAATAAAGTATTTCCACTTTTTAGTTGAGAAACATGATCATCCAACAATAAAAATAAAACATGCATACGGAAGCAAATAACAATCAAACAAATAAAAATCACACAAAACATGGGTTGCCTCCCAAGAAGCGCTTTTCTTTATTTACGAGTCTTGTAGCTAGACTCAAAGTCGTGGGTTACTACGTGATTTCATCATTGGTTCCACTCTCTAGGTCGTCTTCTAAACCAGTTTTGTATTCCGGGCCTAGTTGCAAGCATTCTTTGTAGAAACCAAGCATCCTATTTCTAACATACTCTACTCCTCTACGTCTATCCTCATCATTCCTATAATAAGCCGCTTGCTTACGTTCCTTTTCGAAATTAGAGAGAAGGCGGTATTGCTCAATCTTGTAGGGCATTTGATAAGCAACCTCATCATTCTCTTCCTTGAATCTAACTATCCCTAACGTCGGATCATAACTCATCCTAGTGGCCTCAACAAATGGTTTCCCAAATATTATTTGACTTAGGCAAGCATCTATCACCGGACGCGTGTCTTCTACTATCATAAAATCAATCTCATAGGTGAGATTCCCTATAATCACATGTACTCCCTTAACTCTTCCTGCAAAATTACTTATCCAACTTTTACCGGGCATTATCCTAAAATTGAGTTGCTTCTTCATCACCCAATTGTAATAAGTCCTAGACATGATGTTCACGGGGGATCTAGGGTCTATGTAAGCTTTCCATACATGCATGTGCCCGATATTGCATGGGATGTTAATGTTAGAGGGGTCTCCCATTTTGATCAGGGGATCGCCAAAGATATATGTTGTCTCGGGACTATCGAATAAATACTTATGGTATTCCCGTTCTTCCTTGGTTGGCAACTTATCAAAATATTCCTCTATAGGTTCTACCTCCTCTAATTCCTTATCCTTATTAACCTCAACTTCCCTACTCTCATCCTCACTATTGGCTTCTACTCTAACTTCATCTTTGTCACTCTCCTCTATCTCCCTATCTATCGGCTTAATGGTGACAACATTGACAAAGTGGACATGTTTGGATGATGAGGGGTCCTTAGCTTGGATTCCACTATTGGTGTCCCTAGTGTCCTTCCTAGGTGTGGCTAATGTTTGGTTGTTGAGGGCTTTCAACAAGTTGTCGATCTTGTTGGTCATCTCCGTTTGTTGTTGGTTGAATTCGGTTTCAAACCTAGCTATGCGGGCTTCTTGAGATGCCATAAATTTCGACATCAATCCTTCAAGATTGTTGGTACTACCATAGTTGTTAGAAGGATTGTTGTTGAAAGTACGGTTGGATGGGGGACCGTTTGATAGGTAACGATTAGGTGGGTTGGATGAATTGGGTTGATTTTGTCTCCACCTAAGGTTTGGGTGATTTTTCCATGAGGGGTTGTATGAATCACCGTATGTGTTTGGCTCGGGCTTGAAAGTGTACCACTTATCTCCCGCTTCGTCGGTACGCGTGGATGCGTAGTCCGCAAAAGCTGTTCCAGGGAGTTCCACACAATCACGAGTGTCATGGGGACCACTACATAATTCGCATGAAGAAGTGATTTTGTTCACTTGGCTTGAATGCTTCGGAGCTTCGTAAGATTTCATGAGAAACTTGACTTGGTCCTCAAGTTCCATGATCCTACGGTCGGGAGTGCTTGAATTATTCGAAGGCAAAGATATTGCCTTGACCGTTTTGTTCAAATCACGGGGATCATTCCAACTTTCGTTGTCATAGAGAGCAAGATCTTCTATGAGTTCCCATGATCGTTCCGCACTAAGATCACGTAGCTTACCACCGGCCGATTGGTCAATGGTTCGCCTCGTGGAGATGTCGATATGGTCATAGAAGATTTGGACTTGGAGCCAAAGATCTATGCCATGATGAGGGACTTTTTGGAGTAAGTCCTTGAAACGAGTCCATGCTTCATAAAGAGATTCATTTTGACGTTGTTGAAACATCAAGATGTCATTCCTAAGTTTAGTAGTTCTCCCCGGTGGGAAAAATTGAGCAAGGAAACGAGTGGTGAGATCATCCCATGTGGTGATGGATCCCGCGGGTAAACGCTCAAGCCATTGATTAGCTTGATCCCGTAGAGAGAATTGGAATAGGCGTAAACGGGTAGTCTCTCTAGTTTCAACACCTAGGTCTATGGAATCTACGATTTTGAGGAAGTCCTTAAGGTGTTGGTTTGGATCTTCGGAACGAAGTCCATGGAATGCACATCCGCTTTGCACCAACCGGATGGTGTCGGATCGCAAGGGGGTCACATTGGCTCCGGTGAGCTCAATGGTGTTTCGGTAGCCTTGGTGGCTAGGTCGGGAATACTCTCCTAAGGTTCGGGGCCTAAGGGGTTCTAATGGTGGGTTTTGTTGTGGTGGGATGATGGGTTCAAAGATGTTACCACCTTCCATGATGTCGGATGGTAAAGATTTACGAACAAAGGCACGAAGAAACAAGATAGACTAAAGAAGACCTAAAAATAAAAATAAAAATCTTACTAGAAAGGAATCTAGCAAGTAGACCTAATAAAAAGAAATTCTAACCTAGACAATAACTATTCCCCGGGCTGCGGCGCCAAAAACTTGATGCGTGGGAATCGCACCTTGCTTTACCTCTCGAGGGATCTCGCGAGGCTTACAACCCCCACCAGGCAGTGTACCTGATCGTTGTAGTATAGTATAGTGACAAGTACCGGGGGATTGATCGTTCAGCTTAGGAATAGTGTCGCTAGGATTAGAAAACCTAATTAATAGTTCTAGAGGTGAAAGATGATTATTTTTGTATTTTTATATTTTATGAAAGCAATTAAAATCTCTGGTTTTGAAGGAGTGGGCGGAATTAGTTGCTATTCAACTAACCCAAAGCTAAGATATAATTAAAATAAAATAATGAAAATGAAATTAAACTAATTAAACTAAGGTTGTGAGCAGTAATTGGAGAAATTGTGTTTACTTAGACTTCACTACTCCCTAGATATCTTTTACATGTTAATTACTTGTTACACTTGTATGAATGACGGGTTGTATTCCTTAATACCATTCGTGGGGTGGCATACATAACTCCCCAACTCTATGAGCTCTTATCTCCTCCTACACCATGACCCAGCACAACTATAGGGATTGTAAACAGTGGCTCATGCATTAAATACAACCAATAAAGACCTAGTACGCCTCGGTTCATGTTTCTTAAGACGTTCAAGCATGTTACCATTTGGAGATCTGCCAGTTTTCTTAAGCCTAACATATAAATCATTCATTCAAAACAAGAATAGACAAGTAATCAACACATAATCAACATCTAGGTTTCATTAGATCTAAGCAAACACAAGAGAGATCTAGCCTAGCATAGTAGAATTGAGACAAGAACAAGAGATAAACAACCAACACATAGACATATTGATTGAATTGAAAGTACACTTATCTCAATTACAATGCAAGGTCTCAAGGGTTTGGAACCCTTGAAAAACCTGTGAAAGAGGCACCAAAATCGTCTTTAGGGTTTCACCAAAACTTCTCTCTTTTTAATGAAAAAACTAGAAAACTATATATAGGAAAATCGTTCTGACCGCGTCAAGAGTTAAATCTGACGCCGTCAACTCGCCGCCATATACTTCCTCGGACGCCCTAGATCCACTTGTGACGGCCTATGTGACGCCGTCACCACCCACGGTAAATTATTCTTGGCCACTTTGACGCCGTCACCAGTACGTCTGACGCCGTCATCACCTTCGATATTTAATTCTTCATGTCTGACGCCGTCAAGCTTTTGGTCTTGACGCCGTCACCTTGTATTTTCAGCTTGGATTTTTGGTACTTTGCCGTTTTCTTCACTTTATGCTCCAAAAACGTCCAAAATAGCCTCTTTTCCAGAATTCACTCTCCAAACACCTAAAATCACAAAAGGAACGATTTAGGGCAATATTTGATCAAATAAAGTCGGATTCGGGCTTAAATGACCCCCTAAAAACGGATCATTTTTCGCCTCATCAATGATCCACCTGGATCATGAAGAGAATACGAAGTGATGCTTAAAAGATACAAATTCTAAAGCTACCTTCTTGTCTTGAGTCGAAGTTATAGCCGTATACATAAACTAATTTTATGACTCGCCCGATAGATAGACTAGTTCTATATTATGCATGTTGGAGAAAATTAGTTCATGCCTCTCAGACGAGCCTTGAAACTAGTTTATGTATACGACTATAATTTTGTCAAAAACATACTTATATACTGAATGAATGAAAAAAAATTGTATATAAATGATACGGAGTTTGCAAGACCTCACAAGAAGTTTTAGAATCCTCCTACGTGGTGTACGTAATCGATGTAGTGTAGTATAGGTAAGACTCAGGGGATTGATCGTTCTCTAGGGGAATGATGTTGTTAGGTCAAAATGTATGTCGAGATAAGTCTAAAGGTGAGGGATTATTCTTTTTGTATTTTTATATTTTTTACAAAGCAAATTTAAATCTCGAGGTTGAAGAGTGGGCGGTTTAGCTACAAGCTAACTAAACCAGAACTAATAATAAAACTAAATTAAACTAAGACAGATACACCATTGGTCCCTAAACTTGTCAAAAAACATCGTCGGGGCCCAAAACTTAGCATTTTCGTCGCCCTGAGTCTTTTTTTCAAGTTTTTGAGGCCAATTGCGTCCTTTGACCCGTAATCCTCTGGTCAATGCCGTTCCTTTATGTGATAATTTATTTTTAGTACAAGGGGATAATTGGCATTTCGCATAACCGTGTGAGTAAGTATCACGCCGCTTCTGTAATTGCTATAGTAAGTCTTTGCTAATAAAAGTTAAAGGTTTTTGCCACTAATCCCTAAACTCTCCTCTCTCTCATAAAATCTTATCCTAAAAACTTCCGATTAAATCTTTAAAATGGTGCATTGTGGTTGTGGAAGGAGGGCAGTAGTAAGGACTTGTTGGAACAACGTTAATGCCAGAAGGTGTTACTATTTATGTCCAGTTAAGGTGCATTAATGGTTGGGTTTTTTAAGTTAAAATGTCACGTTTACAGTTTAATCATGTTTTAAGTTTAATGGTTGTTTTAGAAAGTTTATTTTCAAGTTATGAGTTTAAGCTTCAATGTCATGATTTTTGCTTTTTAGGGATCAAGATGTCCCATTAATGGGTGGTCCGATTCACCTATGCCACATAGAGCAAGGGAAGTGATCCTATACTTGCGGAGGCACCTTCACCGAAATGAGGTGACATTATAAGAATGCCTAGCCGGCCTCATTGCTGAGACGTTGGAGGCTGTCAACCAGGGCGACAGGGCATACGGCTAAAGGCTGCTCACCAAGCATCCCTAGCCGATCTCCTTCTTTAAAACGAGAAAGTTTACCATTTGAGGAACTTTTGTGTATTCTCCTGGATAGTCATCTTTTTAGTTTGCCTATGGTTTATAGTGGCTTTAGAAAGTCACTAGTTTTTGTGTTTTGGATCCCTTCTAGAAAGTAGAAGTTATGTATACTTGTATAGTAGTTTGTTTTATGTGTTTAGGAAGCTTCAATGTAGGTTGACTAATAAAAAATATTGACTTCATCTACTTTTGTCCTTGACTAACAGTATAAATATGTTATTCCTGTGTTGCCTTTATTGGTTTATTAGTATGTCCTTTACATGAGTAGCCACACAAACATTATCCAATTCAAAACACATCCAAGTAAAATGATTAAAGATGGATGTATCAACATAAAATTGATCTGGTGTTGCGCATTCATTTATGATTCTTCATTGGTCTTTGTCAAAATCGAATAACATTATCCAACTCACAAACACATATTCAAGTAACATAGATCCAAGAATCAAAGATGGAAGAAGTATCACCGATGGATGAACAGACACCACTTTCAAGTATGAACATAAACTAGCTATGGTGTTGTTCATCCCTTGTTAATTCATTGCTCTTTTTCAAAATAGAGAAACATTATCCAAGTAAGAATGCAAGCTGGTAAATTGACTATTCAATAGTAAATTTTCATGTATAATGACAATAATTGACTTTGTAAAAGTCAATAGTTATAACTATCTGTATGAACTTGCAACAATATGTAGAAATGGGTAAAGAGGCAAATGAATACATTTAAAACTGAATTATTCCCATAGACTAACATGAGATTATTTCTTACATAATGCAAATGGATATATTTCCAAATGCATAAAATTTTGTAGTCTACAAAGTTCAGAAACACACATTGTTTAAAGAGAGCAAATACTGTCTAGGAATTATATATTTGATGAAAAACATTGTTTTTCAAATACTTAATTCACATTTTTTGTGGTGAAGCTATCTTTGCTGTAACAATCTTCTTCCTAGTTCAAAATTGTTTTGGAGACACACGAGAAGCAGCATCAACTTGACTTCCATCTTGAGACTGGACCATACTTGGTTGAAAATGGCTTTCAGACTGACCACAAGTTTCATGCACATGACTTTGAGATTGATCATCAGTTTGCGGTTGAGATCGTTCATTTACTTCAAAGTTGTTACCTTTAACCTTTATCTTCTTCTTTGATGGAACTTTTTGTTGTGATGAACCTGTTTTTTTAGACTGATGGGTACTGCTTTGACTTCCTGTTACACCTGCCTGCCCAAGACATGTTTTCTTGTTGTGTCCATCATTGCTACAAATACCACAAACTACACTCCTACTAGACTGTGACAACTTACTATCTCGATCATTATCATCATTTTCAGTAAAAGCCCTAGTTGTTTTCTTCCGTGGCCTACCCAATGGTTTATGATATTTAGGTGGAACAATGATTGTTTGCACATCTGACTTTTTCTAATGTTGATAACCAATTATGGGCTGGATGGTGTGTTTGTAAGTTTCCTCCCAAGTCTTAATCAAGTAACATGGATGAACACATGATTCGACAGATCCTACTTGCATTCCATTGAACCTCATATACATATTGCTAGCAACAACATGTTTACATGGCATACCTGTAAGCACCTACCTTTTACAAGTACAAGCCCTAGCTACAACATTCACAAAACACTTATCTCCCCATCCACTAACCTGATATATAGTTATCTCCTTTTATCCGTAAAACAATGTACTTATAAGCCTTTTTCTTAATCAAGTCTAACATGTGTGTTGCCTTTGGTGTTAATGGTCTGGCACACTTCTCAATTGTATGCACACTTCTTAATGAGATGCAATTTCCTCCTAGTTTGGATTGAATGTAGGTTGATCTTTTCTTTGACTTCTTTTGCAGTTACAAAAGTTTGACCACAGAAAAAGAATACTTCGTCATGTACTTGTTCTGCCTCACTTAACTTTTGTTTCTTGTATGCCCTCATCTTTTTTTTCCTAACTAGATACTCATCCTCATTCTCAGAACCACTTGCAAACTCATTATCATCTAAGAGATCTAACTCACTTTTCTTTAAAAAAAAATCATCTGGTATCTAGCTAGAGCTATGTTGGGAATTAAATAATCAGAAGAATCAGCATAAAGGTTTAAGGAAATACATCAAGTATGTTTCTGCTGATAAAGCACAAAGCACGTTTCCACTGATGGATTCTGCTGAAGAACATTTTCTACTAAAGGTGTTTCTGCTGATGGATTCTGCTGATACTACTATGACTCATATGATTCTGCTGATACTTTTATGACTCATACGAACAGGTGTGTAGATAAGTACGACTTATTCTACTGATTCATATACAAGATAATATCTTTGTTGTAGTCATCAAATTGAACACTCCAAGTGAGTTGTAATCTTAGATACATGTTGTATCTTAATGACTCATATGATAAGTCATCAAACTAGCTCGAATAAAGCTTAGTCATAAGCTAGTATTTAGATGAGTCATATAGTTTGTAAAAGATCTTTCCTTGGACTATAAAAGGAAAATCTTAGATATGTATTAAGTGTGCGTGTGCGTGACATAAGTGACAAAATACATACATGTGTAGAGATATACATAAAGAAAAACATTAGAACAAAACACAAGATTCAAGGTCTTTGTAACCCTAGTGATAGTGAAGATCACTCGTATTATTGTTGAATAATATTGAATCGTTTGGTGAAATACTTTCATTGTTTAATATACACAAGCATCACAGTTCCATTTCCAATAAACTTCTAAGTGTGGTTAAGTAGATTCCGCATACTTAATCATATTCACTTAAAATATCATATTACACGTTAAAAGGTCCAACACCTATAGTGTGTAATCACAGTCAACCGATCCTCTCAGTTGGTATCAGAGCTGCCAGGTTGATACTTTTGATTTAGAAGAAGAAATGGATACATAATCTATTCAAACAAATGTTGCTGCAAAGTTGCCAGTTCTCAAACAGAATGAGTTTGAATTGTGGAGGTTAAGAATAGAACAGTTTTTCCAGGTGCAGGATTACACTCTCTGGGAAATCATTGAAGATGGAAACTCTTTCAAACCCATAACCTCTTTATCAACAGTTGAAGGTAGGGAAATTTCAGTTGTTCAAACTGTCCCTACAACTGCTGATGAAAAGATAAAGAAGAAGAATGACCTCAAGGCCAGAAGTATGCTGATGATGACCATTCCAAATGATCAACTTATAAACTTCAGCAAATTCAAAGATGCCAAGTCATTATTTGAGGCAATAGTTGCAAGATATGGAGGGAATGAAGCCACAAAGAAGACCTAGAAAACCCTTATCAAGCAGCAGTTTGAAAATTTCTCATCAACCATGAATGAATCTCTTGACCACATGTTTACAAGGCTACAGAAAATTGTGAGTCAACTTGCTGTACTTGGGGTTGATATACCTCAAGAAGATTTAAACTCAAAATTTCTGAGAAGCTTACCAGAAGAGTGGGCTATGCATGTTGTTGTTTGGAAGAATAAACCAGACATAGACACTATGGATCTTATGGATTTGTATAGCAACTTTAAAATTGTGGAACAAGAAGTAAAGAAAACTGGTGTCTCAAGTTCATATACTGGGAACATGGCTTTTATGTCATCTCCTAGTAGTTCAAACCCAGTTAAAAATGAAAAGGTTGATAGTGGAGCTGGTGCTGCTAGTTCATCAAGCAGTACCTTTGGTATATTGAATGAAAAGGCTTGTTGTGCCTTTTTCACAAGCCAGAATAATGGGTCCATGCTTACTCATGAAGATCTCTTAGAAATCAATGATGATGATTTAGAAGAGATGGACCTAAAATGGCAAATTTCTCTTCTTAGCATGAGGGCTAAGAAATTCTATCAGAGGACGGGGAAGAAACTCACTATCAGCAGCAATGATACTGCTGGTTTTGACAAGTCAAAGATAGAATGCTATAACTGTCATATGTTGGGGCACTTCTCAAGAGAATGCAGAAGGCCAAGACAGCAAGATAGCAAGAATAGAGGTTTTGGAAGCAAGTCCAAGACAGGGGAATCAACCAATCCAAAAGCTATGGTAGCTATTGATGGATTAGGATTTGATTGGAGCTTTACTGCTGATGAAGAAGAAGAAGCTTCTCCTCAGACAGCTCTTATGGCTTTTACAACAGAGGTACAACTTGATAAAGTTTGTTCAAATAATTGTTCTGCTCTTAAAAGTTTAGAAACCTTAACCAAACGTTATGAGAATCAAAGAAAAGAATTAATTGATACAGCTCATAGCTTAACAAATCATAAAAGAGGTTTAGCTACTCTAGAGGAACAAATAATACATTTTAGAACAAATGAATCTACCTTTACTGATGTCAAAATTCTTCTTGAAAGAGAAATAATGTTTAAAAACAATGACATTTGTAACTTAAAAGCTGAAGTAGATAGGCTTAGAAAGGTTAAAGAGAATATTCAAATGAGTGTAAAAACACTAGATTATGCATCTAAGGGTGTGACTAACTTAATTGAATGTCAAGTTATTAATAAAGCTAAGTCTGGTGTTGGATACAAATCTGTTCCTCCACCATATAGAGGTATTCCTTCACCCCCAGGAATTGACCTAGAACACACAAGATTACCTGAATTTCAACTACCTGAATTAAAATATGGTGTTCAACCAAAGTCTAATGTAGTTGATAATGAACCTTTGAAAGAAAGTGAAAGTTTAAGTAAAACTTCACTTCCTAAGGACAAGGTGTGTTCTTGTAGAAAGTCAGATGGTCCAATCATTGAGGACTCAACATCTGATGATAAAAAGTTAAAACAGGTTATGTCTAAACCTGAAGTGGTTAAGAAAGCAAGAACAAGAGTTCCTAAGATAGTCAAACACAATACTGATAAGCCTAAGACCAATGAAAAACATGTTAGGCAACCAGTAAGATATTGTTAACAATATAGAACCATAAACAAGCACAGAGGTAACCAAAATAATTGGTATAGTCTCAAGTCTCTCCAACAAAGAGATAACAAAGCTTGTTACACATGTGGTGGTTTTGACCATCTTACAGCTTTCTGCAACCAATGGGTATATGGGTATGAAAGTTATAGAGTGAACCACAAAAGGCAAACACCTAAATCTCATTTTCACTCTAATCCTAAAAGATCAAAACCCAAAATAGTCACAAAAGCAGTTCCTGCTGATAGAGCAAAAACTGTTCCTGCTGAAAAGAAAATGGTTTCTGCTAACAAACCATATATGACTGTTTACCCAAAATCAACAATTAAGGGTGCAAAAACAACTTTTAAACATGCATCTAATATTGTTCAAAGGCCCATTCAAACAAAGGCAGTGGTCCAAAAACAAGTTTGGAGACCAAAAGATACAACTGCAAAGCCATCAGTTTCTGCTGATAGCCAAACAGTTCATATCACTGCTAAGGGAAACAGGGCAAATGCTGTTAAGGCCTCAGCATGTTGGATTCTTAAATCCAATGTTGCATCAACTATCCTTAAGAGATTACATTCTATTGATGCAAGAGGCAGATCCAAGTCAGTGTTGGCTTGGATCCCCAAAGAAAACTAATTCCTTAATTTATGTGCAGGGACATTCATCAGCAGATACTGAAGATCAAGGATTCTCAGACAGTGGATGTTCAAGACACATGACAGGGAACAAGTCTTATCTCTCAAATTTTCAATCAGTAGATGGAGGCTATGTTACCTTTGGAGGAGGAATTGGAGGAAAAATTACTGGTAAAGGTACTATTAAAACCGGTAAACTAGATTTTGAAGATGTGTACTATGTGCAAGAGCTTAAGTATAATCTTTTTAGTGTCTCACAAATGTGTGACAAAAAGAACAAAGTTCTCTTTACTGACATTGAATGTCTTGTATTTTCTTCTGATTTTAAGATGCCTGATGAAAGTCAAGCACTTCTTAGAATTCCAAGAAAAGGCAACATGTACAGTGTTGATATGAAGAAAATTGTTCCAAAAGATTCACTTACTTGTCTTATTGCTAAGGCCACATTGGATGAATCTATGAAATGGCATAGGAGGTTTGGTCATATTAACTTCAAAACCATAAATAAGATTGTCAAAGATGGTTTGGTAAGAGGTTTACCTCAAAAACGATTTGAAAATGATCAAACATGCATTGCTTGTCTTAAAGGCAAACAACACAAAGCCACTTGTAAGCCCAAAATTTTTAACTCTATCAATCAATCATTGTTTATGCTGCATATGGACTTATTTGGTCCTACAAATGTTAGAAGCTTGTTGCATAAGAGATATTGTCTAGTTATTACTGATGACTTTAGTAGATTTACATGGGTATTCTTTTTAGGAACTAAGGATGAGACTTCTAGCATCCTTAAGATCTTCATAACAGAGATAGAAAACCTAGTAAGCAAAAGAGTAAAAGTCATTAGATGTGATAATGGGACAGAATTTAAAAATAGAGTTATGGATGATTTCTGCAAAGAAAAAGGTATTAAAAGAGAATTTAGTGTTGCAAGAACTCCACAACAGAATGGAGTTGCTGAAAGGAAAAATAGAATACTAATAGAAGCTGCTAGAACTATGTTAGCTGACTCTAAGTTGCCTATAACTTTTTGGGCAGAAGCAGTCAACACTGCTTGCTATGTTCAAAATAGAGTTTTAGTTGTCAAACCTCACAATAAGACATCATATGAACTTTTTAGAGGTAGAACTCCTGAAATAGGATTTCTTAGACCTTTTGGATGTCATGTGACAATTCTGAATACCTTAGACCATCTTGGAAAGTTTGATGGAAAAGCAGATGAAGGATTCTTAGTTGGATATTCTATTAATAGCAAAGCATTCAGAGTATACAACATGAGAACTAGAAGAGTAGAGGAAAATCTACATGTGAAGTTTTTGGAAAACAAAAACAATGTAGAAGGTCAAGGTCCCAAATGGCTATTTGATCTTGAAACTCTATCCAAATCAATGAATTATGTGCCTTTTGTTGCAGAATCTAATGAATTTTCAGGTTCACAAACTGCTGATGCAACAAATGGAGAAGGATTAGAGAAGGAGGCAGATCAAGATTATGTGTTGATGCCAATATGGACAAATGCAAGTGTGGATTCAACTTCAATAAATGGTGAATCTTCTTCTGGTAAAGCTAAAGAAGATGTTGAAGATGAATACAAGGAAGAAAGAGCTAAGGAACAACCGTTTCAAGTCAGAAGTAACACTGCTATTTCTGCTGATAAGCAACTCGTTCCCACTGATAAGCAAAATATTTCTGCTGATGGACCATCAGAAGAAACACAAGCAAATATCTCAGAAGATGAGGTGGATTTCAACAACCTTCCACCTGATTATCAAGTTCTTTCTACTCCACACTCAAGGATTCACAAAGTCCACTCCCTGGACAATGTAATTGGAGATGTACAATCAGGAGTGAAGACAAGATAACAATTGATGTCTTCAGATCAACAAGGGCTTCTTGATGCCCTTTATGCTTCAAAACAACATGAGTTTTCAAACTCTTGTTTATTTGTATGTTTTCTCTCACAAGATGATCCAAAGAATATTCATAAAGCCCTAGAGAATTCAAGCTGGTTGGAGGCTATGCAAGAGGAGCTTCTACAGTTTAAGATTCAAAAGGTTTGGGTGCTAGTTGATTTACCAAGTGGTGTAAGGGTAATTGGCACTAGATGGGTTTTTAGGAATAAAAGGGATGAAAGGGGCATAGTGATAAGAAATAAAGCTAGATTAGTAGCTCAAGGGTACACACAAGAAGAAGGGATAGACTATGAAGAAGTTTTTGCTCCAGTAGCAAGGATTGAAGCCATTAGACTCTTTTTGGCTTATGCTTCATTTATGGGATTCACAGTTTATCAAATGGATGTCAAGAGTGCTTTCTTATATGGTACTATTGAAGAGGAGGTGTATGTCTCACAACCACCTGGTTTTGTTGATCCTGACCATCCAGACAAAGTGTACAAGGTTGTTAAAGCTCTATATGGCCTACATCAGGCACCAAGAGCTTGGTATGAAACACTGGCTTCCTACTTAATTTCAAATGGATTTCAAAGAGGCAAGATAGATCAGACACTTTTCACCAAGAAGCATAAGAAGGATCTTTTGCTAGTTCAAGTGTATGTGGATGATATCATCTTTGGATCTACAAGGAAGGAGATGTGTTTGGAGTTTGAGAAGCTTATGCACAATAAGTTTCAGATGAGTTCCATGGGAGAACTTACATTCTTTTTGGGTCTGCAGGTTAAACAATCAAGAGAAGGAATCTTTATTAGTCAAGACAAATATGTTGCAGAGATTCTTAGAAAGTTTCAATTTGCTGATTCCAAAGCAGCAAGCACACCAATTGATCCTGAGAAGCCACTTCTTAAAGATGTAGAAGGAACTAATGTGGATGTACACACATACAGATCTATGATAGGTTCTTTGATGTATCTTACATCATCAAGACCTGATATTATGTTCTCTGTTTGTGCTTGTGCAAGATATCAAGTATCTCCTAAGGTTTCTCATTTAACAGCAGTCAAGAGAATTTTTAGATATCTCAAGGGTCAACCTAGGTTGGGTCTGTGGCATTCTAAGGAGTCATCTTTTGACTTGGTAGCATACTCAGATAGTGATTATGCTGGTGCTAGCTTGGACAGAAAGTCAACAACCAGAGGATGTCAATTCCTTGGATGCAGACTTATCTCATGGCAGTGTAAGAAACAGACAATGGTTGCTACTTCAACAACTGAAGCTGAATATGTAGCTGCTGCAAATTGTTGTGGTCAAGTTCTATGGCTTCAAAACCAACTTCTTGATTATGGGTACAATTTCTTACATACCATTATTCATATTGATAATAGTAGTACAATTTGCATTATTAAAAATCCAGTGCAACATTCTAAAACAAAACACATTGAAATAAGACATCATTTTATTAGAGATTGCAATGAAAAGAGGTTAATTCAAGTAATGAAAATTGCTTCAGAACAAAACTTTGCAGATCTTCTTACAAAAGCTTTTGATGTTGGTAGATTTCAATACTTGGTAGTAGGTATTGGAATGCTTAATCTTTAAATTTTGCTAATATAATGTGTTCTTGTATATAGATTTTGTTAATGCATCTAACTTTTTCATCTAAAACTACTATTACCAATATTTAAAAGTTATTCATACAGTTAGTTCTATGATTATTCTAATTCAAAACAAGTACTTTGTACTTTGTTCTTTTGGTTTTAGACTAAAAATTTCAGGTATGAATATTTGAGCTCAAAGGCTATTTCAAGTGAAATCTGCTGATCATTGCTGCTAAAAGCTGATCATTGCTGCTGATATAATAGGTTCATGATAGAAAAAGTTTGGGACTTCAAAACTCCTTAAAACTTCTTTCTTGGAATTTGATTATGATGTTTCACCTTGAATTGATAAAATAGTTGATCAGGTATTAACTGATACAACTCACTTTCTATCATTTTATACTCTCAAGTATAATGTGACTAATCTACGGATATCTGATAGAAAGAACAGCGAGCAACCGTGAATCTAACACTTGTGTTAGAGGTAACAAATGCCACGAGCTGGAAACCCTGTAAAGAAAGCCTTTTGAATAGGTTTATCTGTACACAGGCAGTTATTTATAACTGAAAACATTGGTTCTCACACAACTAGAGGTTGCTTTAAACCGACATTTTGATTAAGTGTTAGTTACCACACTTAATCCCTTCAAAATGGTTAGAAGCAGTACGATTTTTAATCATAAAATCATGTTCATACTGCTAAGTCAAATATTTCTTAAACAAGAATTTTCAAAAAGACTCAGAAAATCATCTAATGATGGATGATGAGTCTATGCTCATTGAATCACCTCTCATAGGAGTTAACACACCTAGAAGTGATGAGGGCAGAATCTTAAACTCTTAAGGAATTGATGGCTTCATGAACAAATTGTCTGAAAACATGGAAACTGCTAGATCAGATGATGGTTATATGATATGATTGTGAGAGATCTTCCAAACAGGGGAGGAAATTGCTCAAGAGAGAAATACATCTCAGGGGAGGTTACAAAAGCCCTTTAAAGGAAGATTAACCAAAGAAGAAGAAGGAAAAGATAAGAGCATACAAGATGATGACATGGTTTCTACTGATAAAGAACAAGAACAGAGCTGATAGGAGAAAGTTCTATCTAGATCATTCAAAGAAAGGTTTCAAGTTCAGTTCACTACGTTTGTTCATCACTTCCAAAGACATGCTGAAAGATGATTTCTACTTCTTGGAACAAGCATCCAAGATACACAGCATCATTACCTCTTATAATTCTTCAAGTTGAAAATTGCACCATCTTTTAGTCCAAGAATGGAGCAAAGAACAGAAGCAGATGAGTTACAGAGAAAGACATTCAATCTCTCAAAAGAGAAGAAAGTTCAGATCACAATCTGACAATAAAGTGTTTGAAAGATCTTCACAAAGTCCTCATTTAATTCAGAAAAACATGTTTGAATGTAATTCACATGTTTAGGGGAGGATTGTTGGGAATTAAATAATCAGAAGAATCAGCATAAAGGTTTAAGGAAATACATCAAGTATGTTTCTGCTGATAAAGCACAAAGCACGTTTCCACTGATGGATTCTACTGAAGAACATTTTCTACTAAAGGTGTTTCTGCTGATGGATTCTGCTGATACTACTATGACTCATATGATTCTGCTGATACTTTTATGACTCATACGAACAGGTGTGTAGATAAGTACGACTTATTCTACTGATTCATATACAAGATAATATCTTTGTTGTAGTCATCAAATTGAACACTCCAAGTGAGTTGTAATCTTAGATACATGTTGTATCTTAATGACTCATATGATAAGTCATCAAACTAGCTCGAATAAAGCTTAGTCATAAGCTAGTATTTAGATGAGTCATATAGTTTGTAAAAGATCTTTCCTTGGACTATAAAAGGAAAATCTTAGATATGTATTAAGTGTGCGTGTGCGTGACATAAGTGACAAAATACATACATGTGTAGAGATATACATAGAGAAAAACATTAGAACAAAACACAAGATTCAAGGTCTTTGTAACCCTAGTGATAGTGAAGATCACTCGTATTATTGTTGAATAATATTGAATCGTTTGGTGAAATACTTTCATTGTTCTTTGTTAAATATACACAAGCATCACAGTTCCATTTCCAATAAACTTCTAAGTGTGGTTAAGTAGATTCCGCATACTTAATCATATTCACTCAAAATATCATATTACACGTTAAAAGGTCCAACACCTATAGTGTGTAATCACAGTCAACCGATCCTCTCAAGCTACCTATATTGGGTAACTCTGTAGTCTCAATTAATTTGAACATAGCAACATCAACATCAGGCTTCTCAAAAGTAATCTCCTTATCAACAACTATGTTTCAATCTTGATTGTTCTCAATAACATCGACATCACTCTCATAACTATCTATTTCACTCACATTGTCATCACCTAACTCTTCATCAGTTTCACATACCTCTACATATTTACCTTTTTGCATATGCTCAACAGGTGTATCTATTTTCTAGTCTTGAGAACCAAACTCTTGTTCAGTTTCACATACCTCTACAGGAATATCTTTTTGGATATAGTCAGCACTAATAGGACTATCTTTTTGGCTATGGTCAGCACTAACAGGACTATCTTTTTGCATATGCTCAACAGGTGTATCTATTTCCTCATCTTGATGACCAAACTCTTGTCTAATTTCATATACCTCTACAGGACTATCTGTTTGCATATGGTCAACAGGTGTGTCTATGGTCATCAAGGGTTCAATTTCTAACAACTCACTAGATAGTACCAAACTATTGACCTTCTAAAGGTGGTTGTGTAACTTGACTTAAATCCTCTACCAAAGGCTTATTAACAATGTTTTCTAAGATTAATTTTTTTGAACAATATGGAACAATAGCAAGAGCTGCCTTCTTCTTTGTTGCATTCACATTAGCAATATCTGTCCTAATTGACTTTGGTGACATGTAATCAACATCCAACCATGTCTTACCATTTTCAAGATAAACTTCTATCATCTTATGGTCATCAACAAGATCTTTCAATATTTGCAAATTCGCATTCTGACTTAAGCTATACAAACCATCATCTAAATTACTATCAGGCTTAACAAAGTAATAGTAATTTTTTGACCAAGCTCGTAATCCAACTCATACATAAGAACATCTAACTCTTCCACTGACACACTATCAACATCAACCAAATCAACTAAAGTTTCCATACCTCCATCGTATATTTTACTAGGCCACTATTTAAAAATACCATTGTGATAAACCCTCATGCTAAACATATTAGATCTACCACCTGAAACATGTGATAATATTTAAGCAATGAAATCAACTAATGCTTAATTTTTTTTAGAATAATACAGATTTCCCGATAGCTTTGGAAGAAAATTTACAGAGCAGGTAGGATTCTTATGGCATATTCTTTTGCTCCCAACATGGATTATCAAGTAAGAAGCGAAGATGAGAAAAGCTATCAACAAGGCGAGATCATTTCATTGAGTCACAACTCTTATTATTATTATTATTATTATGATTATTATTATTATTATTATCTGCAGTTATACTTATTTTTTTATTTTTGATGTTTGCTGCCTAAACCTTCAATATAATATGATCCGTGGTCATTTTTGAGTTATGATATGTTATTGTTTTTACTTTTTACAAAGCTCATGGAATTATTGTTTCTAATCCTTTCACATAGTTACTCTTCACAGGCTTTAATGTTTTTTAGCTTAGAACCGAATTTTTGAGAGTTGAGGCTGTAGTCATTAAACAATGGTATATAAATAAACATTACCACAAAGCTCTCGCTTTAGCTTAGAACCGAATTTTTGAGAGTTGAGGCTGTAGTCATTAAACAATGGTATATAAATAAACATTACCACAAAGCTCTCGCAGCAATACGTAGGTCAACTCACTCGTTATAAACCAAAACATAAAGTTGCTCTTGTTTCAAAAATGCAAAAACTATTTTCTTTTATACAACAAAAAGAATTGACACTGTTTAATAACAAAAATGCATTTTTGGGTTGGGCACATATTTTACATATATTCCTTGTAGATAATAGGTTGAAAAAAATGTGTAACAAAAATGTATAACTTAATTTTTATTTTATATATATCTATAATAATATTTAACTATACAAAGTTGCTCAAAACATTCTGAAAGAAAATTTGTTAATAGTCACATGCATAGTTTAAATTCCGATTCAATGAAATTATTGTCATTAATTTTTCAAAGTTTAAAGGGATTTGTGCAACGCGCAATTAGAAGTTTCTAGTATATCAAACAAACCATATCTAGAACGCTTACACTCGCCATGTAAGCTCAATACTTGCCACGTTTCACCCCGCGTGTCACCTCATCCTTACGTAATCAACCCAAATCACCCATCATCTTTCACTACCTCACCCTACACCTTCTTCACACGTGGCCTGTAATCACCCAAACATATGCCACCGTGTACTAACCAACTTTACAAACATTTCCCACTATTATAATCACCCACACTCCCTTACCCACTCCAACTGTTCACATTTCATTTCATTACCATTCCAAAAGAAAAATATAATCCAACAATACCATGCATAATTGCATACCACGCGAAGTAATTTTATTCGAAACCAACTAAGCTACACGTCTGGAAGCTTTAAAACCAGTACTAATCAGCATTGTTCATTAACCGTTGATGAGGAACATTCCATCATTGTATATTTGTATCAACCTTAAAAAAGGTAATATCCGGTCACACGGACACCCCGATTACGTCATCATTGTTATTACCTAGTACAAGTGGGACCCATGATACCAATAACGAGATTTCACTATTAAGTGAGCATCCTGTTGAAGTATGTCAAGTATGTGGAATTATAGGTTGTTTAGGATGCAGCTTCTTTTGGCAAAATGCACCAACGTGTGATGGTGGGGCCCAGCAGAAAGGTGGCGGCTGTGGTGGGCGCAAGAGGAAAAGACAGTTTAGAGGAGTAAGACAGCGGCAATGGCGTACCTGGGTGGCTGAGATAAGGGATCCTTGGAGGATTGTGAGAGTGTGGTTGGGGACATTTGGTACAGCTGAACAAGCCGGTAGAGCTTATGATAGAGCCGCTGTTCATTTTCGTGGTGAGAAAGCAAAAACTAATTTTCCCGAGAGTGATTACCGAGATCAGGCGGCGCTGTTAAAATAGATAGACATAATATATGACATGAGATAGTATTGGTTTGTAGCGTGAATAAAGTCACGCGGCTGTTTTACTACTCAAAGAATGAGTCGGTGAAGCAATCTTTTGCCGTGTGTCTAAATAAGTGAAATAAAATGTTTGTTTACGAGAGTATTTATTTCATGAAAATGAGATTCAGAAAATTCGCATTGATCTCTTATACGGAGTATTTTGTTTGTATTTGTATGGAAGCTGTTGGTTGTTAAATGACAAATCGGCAAAGTAAACGATTCAAGAAATGTGAATTTGTTACCAATATATTTGATCCAAGTCACCCAAATGGCTCGATAACTTAAATATCGTGATTTTACTTTTACTGCTAAGATAATTGTGTATTTAAGAAATATTCTTGGAAGTCTTTTTTTATTAAGCAAAAGCGGCCAGCAAGACAATCTTTATGTTCAAAGACACATGACAATCTTTATGTTCAAAGACACATAAATGTTGATTTCTTAAAGAGAAATGCTACTTGAACCTAATTAAACGAGATTAAAAAAAAGCTTAAAGATTTGATCGGGTATACTTTTCATCAAAATTTCGGTTGCTATATTTTGGAAACAAATAATACAAAGCATACATGAAACCGAAACATTAAATTGAAGAATCATCAGAAAGCTAATTTTAGTCAAAAAAAAAAAAAAAAAAAAAGGTAGAAGTTAACATGTCTTGATGTTCTTGTTAATAATACTAAAAGAATGCTATAAATTTCAACTAAGATTAATGTGTTAACTAAAAGATTAATCTAGGATGATCTTTTTTTTTTTTTTTTTTTTTTTTTTTTTTTTTTTTTTTTTTTAAAAGAACAAATATAGAAATAAAATAAATAGTTGAAGAAGATGAGTTTGTGTAAAATGACCAAATTACCTTTACAAAACGATTTCAAGGTTGTAGAATGACAATATTCAACGTTCATTAAGCATAATGAGTTATACGAGAGTACATGAAGTATCTTTAGCCTTTACCAGTCAACTTAACCTTGCTCATTACTTCAATAGTCGTTACATACTTCATGTTCAAAGTTTGTTATAATATCAAAGAAGAAGCCAATGTTATAATATCAAAGTTTGTTATAATAACAAGTTTGTTCAAAGTTAGTTGGTTTTTAGCAAAGAAAAAAACATACATGTCATGTTGATTAAATTTGTCTTAGAGTTAGAGGTTTTGGCGTAGTAACAAATAGTTCATGTGATTTAATTTGACTTGCCTGTTTGGATATATACGTAATTAAGTCTTTGAAATGATATATACGCAATTATTAGTTTTTGTTAAATATATATGGAGTTATAAGCTTTTGGAAAGATATATATACAATTCTAAAAGAAAAATGATTTGTACATTCGAAAGTTAGTACCTGAACATTAACAACATCATACATACACTTGTATTTGAATCTTATATTCATGTTGAACTTCATGAACATTCACTATTACATGTATCCTCAGCAAGTGAGTGCTAAACCACTCTCTAATTTAATGTATTGTGGTCTACTTTTTTATGACTTTCGCCGTCTTAATTTGAAAAGGCTTCTGTAGACAACAAAAAGAAAAAAAAGGAATTACAAACCGCAACAGAATAGATTTTAGCTAATATAATAATAACTTTGTTTCGCTGTTCCATCACAACCTTGGTAGAAAAAAAAAATTAAAATTAAAAATAGGATTATGCTATATCTGAGACACTAAAATCCTGTAAACTGTAAATATGAATAAATTTATAAGCTAGTATTTGTTGTTAGGATCTCAAATAAACCATCATGAGGTCATGCATGTAGAGATCCGAACCTATAGAACCTATTGTCTAAAAAAACAAAAATTAAGAAAGAACTAATTTTTTGATAGTCTGCTTATTACATCAATTTCTGCAAGTAAATTTAGAAAGAACTAATTTTTTGAAAGCCTGCAAAACTTTTAAGGTTTACCTAAATTAGTTTGTTGCGTGAAAGGTAACATTATTACTATAGATGATTTATGACTTTAGGTAATTTTGGTAAAGTTTGTACTTTCTAAAAAATATTCTTTAACTATAGGAAATTTTTGTTTTTATTAAATCATATGATAAACAAGATTATTTGGACAACAAAAAACTGATTAGGTTTTATTATAATCCTATGGTGTGTCAAAAATTAATACCCAGTTAGATAGGGTTACTTTATTTTTCGGCCCATGTAAGTCTTGGTGACCAAGGAGTGGATTTTTATAAAACGATAAAGGTTCATTTTTTTACTATTACTTGACGTTATGGATTCATTTTTTACTATTACTGGACGTTATGGAAACTAAGGTTTCAAAATATTAAAACATAACCATAGTATTTTGGGAAACGAAATTTTAAATAAAAAGGCTATATTAAAATTTTATTGATCACTCAAATAGTGACATAGTGTTTTACTTCCTAAGTCACACGAACTTTTAAGATTTGTATTTTCAAAAACTCTAATTAAGGTTTGTAATTTAAAAAAAAACATATTTTGTAAACTGATAGTAGGAAGCAATAGGACAATAACTGTCATTCATTATGAATGACAGTTGCATGAGTTGCAACGTAGCGGGTGAAACTTAGGTTTGCATGTACTTAATGGTCTGAGCTACACATTTTATCCATGTGTTTGTGTAATAGGTCCTAGCATGCAATAACTTAATAATTCATCATTGCTTTTATTTAATAGTATTTTCCTGCTTATATTAAACCGTGCATGTTGACACAAGCTTGAGCTATTGAACAAAATATAAACCACGTGGTTGTGATGTAGGTTAGTTAGTGTTTTTTATTTTTTTATTGTTTGTTTATAATACTTTGGGTTTAAGGGAGGCTTACGTGCCAATGGTATTATCTCTTTATTTTAATTTAAAAGTAGAGTAGACTTTAGTTTATGATTAAATGTAAATCAAGACGGACAAGAAACAAGGAATCTCTAGCAAATTAGGAGATCCACTGTAGCACAAAGAGCGAGGAGATATAACTGGAGCACGTAGGAAAATCATCCACCTGGATCATGAAGAGAATACGAAGTGATGCTTAAAAGATACAAATTCTAAAACTACCTTCTTGTCTTGTGTCGAAGTTATAGCCATATACATAAACTAATTTTATGTCACGCTCGATAGATAGACTAGTTCTATATTATGCATGTTGGAGAAAATTAGTTCATGCCTTTCAGACGAGCCTTGAAACTAGTTTATGTATACGATTATATTTTCATCACAAACATACTTATATACTGAATGAATGAAAAAAATTGGATATAAATGATACGGAGTTTGCAAGACCTCACAAGATGTTTTAGAATCCTCCTACGTGGTGTACGTAATCGATGTAGTGTAGTATAGGTAAGACTCAGGGGATTGATTGTTCTCTAGGGGAATGATGTTGTTAGGTCAAAATGTATGTCGAGATAAGTCTAAAAGGAGGAGGTGTTTGGTTTCGCTTATTTTCTAAACTAAACTAATTATGTACAAGCATAATTTTACTTAACGAAACAAATGAAGTCATTTTTAGCGCGAACATAACTGATTCTATCCATCCAATCAATTAAAAGTCATTTTTACGCATATATTCTAAAACAATCAAAATCAGTCAAACACTCGAAACAGAAATGTATCTAGTTATCACAACTGATTAATTCTAATTATCACTTTGAGCTTGAATGAAACTAATTCCGCTTATCCAATTATCCAAACACACATTAACAACAACGAAGCATAAATTAGGGCAAATAATACATTCGAAATTGGGGAAAAACAAACACAAATACAATCACACCAGATAATATATCGGAATCACAAACACAATTGAAACAGAAGAATCAAACCTTTATGATCGGATGAATGGTGGCGATGTGGTTAACGGCGGACGACGGCGGCGGGTGAATCATCATGGCGGATGAATGGTGGCGATGTGGTTAATGGCGGACGACGGCGGCGGGTGAATCATGGCGGATGAATGGTGGCGATGTGGTCAACGGCGGAACATGGCGGCGGTTGAATTATGGACGGAATGGAGAGGGAAAAATGAAGTATGTGAAGTCTGTTTTAGAAGGAAAGTGAAAAGTTGGATGGTTAGGAATTGTTTTATATTTAATGTGGTAATGAAAGAAAATTTTGTTATCGTCTAAGTATTACTCCTAAAAAATTAACTTTCAAAAAGTAGATAATAATTATTTATAAATTGGTGATCGTTAAAAATTTAAAGGTTATTGTTTGTATCTCTTGAGTTTAAGTTTTTGAATGTAACAATATTTATAATTAAGCTAAGAAATGTTGTTAAAAGTAATCAAAGTCTAATACAATTCGTCATGGTATGCGAATAATTGAAATGATTTTTTCTCATGTCAAGCCCAGTTGGGAGTGTCCAATGACTCCAATACCACTTGGGGATTTATAAACAAATTGAAAATTTGAAATTAACTAATCCATAGACCATAGTTGAAATATTGTTTCATATATCAAATATTACTTTTAAAGTTAGCAATAAATAACAAACATGTTTTTAATATTTTTGTCGGAATTCTCTTGAAAATAATACTTATTTGTGACGTATTTCTGACAGAAATAAAAAGATTTAAAAATTGAAAATAATCAAAACATTTCTGATGGAATAGTAGCAGATAAACATAGATGTCGGTAAAACGAAGGAAAGTTGACGGTAAATAATGTAAATTAGTGACAGATTTTCGACGGAAATCATATCTCTTGCAAATCCATCGGAACTCAGTCGCATAAGCATTTTTCTGAACATTTGTCGCTGATCTGATGGAACTTTGTCGGTAATTAGTGACGGATATTTGTCCGTCGAAAATTCCGTCAATGAAGGTCCAATTTCTAGTAGTGAAATAATATAAAGCATATATGAAACCGAATCATTAAAATAGAAAGAATTATCGGCAAGCAAATTTTAGTCAAAAAAATGTTGTAGAAGTTAACAGGTCTTGATGTTCTAGTTAATAAAACTAAAAGAAATCTATAATTTCAGCTAAGATGAATGTTTAAACTTAGAGATTAATCTAGAGTTTTATTTATAAAAGAAACAAATACAAATATAGAAATAAAATAACTAGTTGAAGAAGACGAGTTTGTTTAAAATGACCAAGTTACCTTTACATAACAATTTCAAGGGCGTAGAATGACAATATCAACTTTCATTAAGCATAATGAGTTATACGAGAGTACATGAAGTATCTTTAGCTTTTACCCGTCAACTTAACCTTGCTCGTTACATCGGTAGTGGTTACATACTTCGTGTGCAAAGTTTGTTGCTATAACAAAGAAGAAGCCAATGTATCGAAGAAGATATATATAAATTAAAGTTAGTCTATTTTAGCCACGAAAAAAAAACATTTATTTCACACAGAAAAGTCAAGACCAGGCTCCCTAATGGAATGTTTAACCGATCCATTCCGGATCGACCGAATTATGTTGATTAAATTGGTCTTGGAGTTAGAGGTTTGGGTGTCGCAACAAATATTTCATGTGATTTAATTTGTCTTCCCTATTTGGATATATACATAATATTTAAGTCTTTGAAATGATATATACGCAATTATAAGTTTTTGTTTGATATGTACGCAATCATAAGTTTTTGGAAGGATATGTACGCAATTTCCAGAAAAAATGATTTTCACATTCGACTGTTAGTACCTGAACTTTAACTAATACAACATACATACACTTGTATTTAAATCTCATATTCATGTTGAACTTCATGAACATTCACTATTACTTTTTTATGACTTTCATCGTCTTAATTTGAAAAGGCTTCTGTAGACAAAAAAGAAAAATGAAAAAGGAATTAAAAACCACAACGGAATAGATTTTAACTAATATAAAAATAACTTTGTTTCGATGTTCCATCAAAACCTTGGTAAAAAAAATTGGAGGATGCTATATCTGAGAAAATAAAATCCCGTGAGCTGTAAATATGAATAATTTTTCTACGCTAAAGTATTTGTTGTTAGGATCTCAAGTAAAATCATGCATGAGGTTATGCATGTGTGAGATCCTAACCTATAGAATCTATTGTCTAATAAAACAAAAATTTAGAAAAAACTAATTTTTTGATAGTGTGCTTATTACATCAATTTTTGCAAGTAAATTAAATTAGAACTAATTTTTTGATAGTCGCAAAACTCTTAAGGTTTACCTAGATTAGTTTCTTGTGTGAAAGGTAATATTATTACTATAGATGATTTATGGTTTTAGGTAATTTTGGTAAAGTTTGTATTTTCTAAAAAATAAGCTTCAACTATTTTTTGAAATTTTTGTTTCTTGATTAAATCATATGGTAAGCAAGATTAATTGGACAACAAGGAACTGATTAGGTTTTACTATAATCCTATGGTGTGTCAAAAATTAATACCCAGTTAGATAGGGTTACTTATTTTACGACCTATGTAAGTCTTGGTGACCAAGTAGTGGGTTTCTATAAACCGATAAAGGTTCATTTTTTTATTATTATTGTACGTTAAATCTTTCAATTATGGAAACCAAGGTTTTAAAATATTAAAACATAACCAGAGTGTTTTGGGAAACTATATTTTGAGTAAAAAGGCTATATTAAAATTTTATTGATCAACCAAATAGTGACATAGTGTTTTACTTCCTAAGTCACAAGAACTTTTAAATTTTGTATTTTTGAAAACTCTAGTTAAGGTTTATAAATTTTAAAAAGAAATACTTCGTAAACTGATAGTAAAAAGCAATAGGACAATAACTACCATTCATTAGGAATGACAATTGCTTAGGTTGCAACGTAGCAGGTGAAACTCGGGTTTGCATGTACTTAATGAGATAAGCTACACATGTGATCTATGTGGTTGTGTAATAAGTCCTAGCATGCAATAACTTAAGTGTTCACCATTACTTTTATTTAATAGTACTTTCCTACTTATATTAAACCATGCATGTTGATACAAGCCTAAGCCATTGAACAAAATACCGTAAGTTAGTTAGCGTTTTTTATTTTTTATTACTAAACCATGCATGTTGACACAAGCATGAGCCATTGAACAAAATATAAACCTTGGTTGTGATGTAGGTTAGTTAGTGTTTTTTATTTTCTATTGTTTGTTTTATACTACTTTAGGTTTAAGGGAGTCTTACGTGCCAATGGAATTAACTCTTGTATTTTAATTTAAAAGTAGAATAGACTTTTAGTTTATGATTAAATGTAAATCAAGACGGACAAGAAACAAGGAAGCTCAAGCAATTAGGAGATCCAATGTAGCACGAAGAGAGAGTAGATATAGTAGGAGCACGAAGGAAGAAGATCGACCTAGATCATGAAGAGAATACAGAGTGATACTTAAAAGATACGAAATCCGAAGCTACCATCTTGTCTTGAGTCGAAGTTATAGCCGTATACATAAACTAATTTTAAGATCCACCTGATAAATAGAATAGTTCTATGTTATGTATGTTGGAAAAAATCAGTTCATGCCTATTAGACAAGCTTTGAACCTAGTTTATGTATACAACAATAACTTTGACACAAGCATACTTATATACTGAATGAATGAATATATATATATATATATATATATATATATATATATATATATATATATATATATATATATATATATATTAAAAGTGGTTTTGGTTTTATAAGACCTTCAAGTTAGTGGCAGTGTTGATATTTTGGTTTGAATTTTGATCTAGAAGAAAATGAAAAACTAGATTCTCTTATATTTAAGTCACAAGTAATTTTTACCATACATTATATCTATATACTAAAACCCGTGATTTTACTATAGATACTTTACTGTTCATTTGTTTTTGCCCGACCCACCCTTTAATACCAACACCCAAAAAGTGTTTATTCCCTCACACATGCTTCATACGTTCTCCGTTTTACCGGAGATCCACCGGACCAAAAAAATCCAAAATAAATTCGGAGTCGGGGCATCTATAGTAAATTATGTGAGTATACCTACAGTTGTTTCTACAGTGCTTCAATGTTTTTCCGGGTTTGGGCCTTCTTTGTGAGAGGAAACACAATTTGTGGTTGATTTTGAGCCAAATGTTATTTGGTGGTAGTACTCTTTTTTCATAGCCACACATTTATTGATTATATGCCTAAAAGTCTCTTCTAGATTATTCATTCGTGTAGGTGGTTTTGATCTTCTGTCTTTTGTGTGTTCAATCAGATAATCACTATTGCTAAGTGTAGAATCTTTAATCTATGATTAATTAACTTTTTATGTGTTTATTACATGTTTAAGATGTGTGATAGTTGATTTTTTGGATTAGGGTTTTGCCTTATTTTTGGGGGTTTCTTGCATTATATTGTTTTTTTTTTTTTTTTTTTTTTTTTTTTTTTTTTTATATATATATATATATAAATTTAGCTTCTTAATCTCTTTTTAAGTTGGTGGTTTAAGTTTCGGATTATGGAGTTAATTGCTTTGAGATTAGTTTACTTTTGGCAGCTTATGAGCTTATCTTATGAGTGTTAATATCTTATGAGTGTTATATGTAAGCCAAACCTATTTCTTTGATAAATTTTTGGGCACTTTTTGGCCGATTAGTTTTGTTGATTAGAGCTGATTTTTAGTGTTAAATGAATTGGTTGTGATTCTTCGTAGTTTGATTTTTAATGCTAATTGATGTGGTCTATTATTTTTTAAGTTTCAAAAAGGCTTTAGTAAACTTTGATTTACCAATATCTGTTTCACCTTTTGTTTGTCATTCTCACTTGGCTGCAGATATGTGGTGCAAAAATATTCATGTTCTGTGGTATGCGTTTCGGATATTATTTGTGCCTGATATTGGCCTGCTGGTGTTTCGCCTATTTAACGCCTAACATATACATACAGGCAATGATGATAATTATTGTGTTTATAAATTTTATGACCTTGATTTAGCAACACCGGTATCTTGGCGGGGCAACGTTACCCGATTGGTGGTTGCAGCCATGGCCGGTGCTCGGTTTTGCTGCTATATTTGAAAGCCTGGGTTATTTCACCATGACTACTTTGGCAGCATCGGTCTCTTGGCGGGGCAGCCTTACCCAAGTGGTGGTTGCAGCCATGGCAGCCGTTCGCCTTTGGTATTATATTCACACGCCTAAGCCATTGTGTGATGATCATCCACTTTCGGTACAGGAATGTATTCATGAGGATGTGAACGTATGTATGTATGTATGTATGTATGTATGTATGGCGGGTAGTACAATATGACCCGAATAGTTGTTGCAACCATGGCTAGAGTTTGGTGTCGCGCTGTGACTGTGCCAAAGAAAGCCAAATTCAAAAATACTTGGAAGGCAAAAATTTTGAGGTTAACTCTCAAATCTGAGAGAAGGGTGAGAGAAGTTATGTTGGATCCGGATATACATGATCTTATTTCTTTCCTGGTCTGGGCTTACCAACATCAAACGGCCACATGGGTGAGCTTCCAGTTATTAACGTAGCGGTAATTCTGCCATTGAAAATAGCTTTTACTGTGTTATGCATGTAGTTAGTTAAGAGAGTGTTTGGATTGGCATTACAAAATCATAATTCTGAAAAAAAATAAACGGTTTTAGTGTAAACATGACCAAACACAGCTGTTAGTTTTATTATAAAACCTGAAATCGCTTTACTTCAAAGAGTGTTTGGATTGTCTTTTTCTGAAGTGAATGTACAGTTAAAAGTACATGATTTTAGTGTTAATTTAAGTGCCATAAGTATTATTGATTTAATGAATATTGAAAGAAATTGTATATGGGAATACCTTTCCGGAAAAGAAGGTGTGAATGTTGAGGATAATGGAGGTGTAAATGTTGAGGAGAAGAAGGTGAAAGTGAAGAAGGCGAAAGTTACGGTTACGGAAGCTGCCATTAAGCTCGATGCAGATGACTTGGCTACTTTTTTGTAGGATGTTACCGTGAGTGTGAATTTTGTTATGATTTTGATATAATTGGCGATTTGTTTATTTGATTTGATAATTAGGTATAATTTGTTGATGCATATATCGTCTAGATGATTTCGGAATGATAGTTGTGTAGTGTGCAGAACTTGATTGAATGATCTATATAAAATTTGAAGGCAAAATAGCTAGATTTGCTGTTAGTGATGGTAATCTGTTTTAAGACATTTGATATGATGTTTGTATGATTAGCTAAATTTTTTAAATTGCAGGATGTGTGATTGGATTTGTAGTTAGTGTTAGTGATCTGTTTCAGATTGATTTGATAATGAGTTAAATTTGTTGTTGTGAGGACGTTGGTGTTGAATTGAGAATATGTAATGTTGATCATAGCTGCATGTAGAAATGAAAGAAAGTACAAGTGAGTTTTTAGTTTTAGTTTGGGATTTGATCTAATTCTTTTGTGTCTAATTAGCAATTTATTGAATGATCCGAATTTTTGCTTCATTAGATCTGTGGGGAAAGCAATTAGATCTTGCTTTGGTTTAGATATTTTGCTTAAACCTATCTGTTACTTATTTTTAAAAGATTAATCTTGAAATGAGGAGTGTATACTATGTTGGGCTTTGTTTAATGCATGAATACAATTGTATTTATAGAGGAATGAACGGAGGATATATTTTCAGATTTAGTCATGGAATATGTTTAGATTAGTGGGGTATTTAGTCTAACTCTTGGGAAAAAATAATGATCGTTTTACGAAACGCAGTTAGATGTGGCTGTAGTTGTGTTTTCTGTTGGAACTGAGATTATAATTAGGTGTACCTTTCTGTATAGTTTTAGAAAAATGATGTTGATATGTGGCTGTAGGAAAATGATCACAACAAGTTAGCACAAAGGTTTGGTTCTGGAAATGTGGATGATAATGATGGTAGTACAACTTATAGAGTGATTGTGGTTGATCAAAATGGTAAGGGTGATTCGCTTACTGTACAAGTTGCGGTTGATATGGCGCATAATAGGCTGCGCTGCTACTCTAGGCTCGCTTCGCTTTTTGTTGCGGAGCTCGCTGCTTTTGGAGTAGTGCTTGCAGCTTGCTGCTTTCGGTTCAAGCAATTAGCTTCTGGCTATCACATACATACTACTAGATTTACATGAGTTCTATAGTGCATCTATCGCAATGTTATATTGTCATACTGTTTATTATACGCTTAAAGCTTTTGATTCACAAAATATTTAAGAATCCTGTTAGTTACTAATTTACCTCATATGACTAGCTATATATGAATATGATGCAGAGAAAAGGTGATTGTTCCTGCTTCCAAACCTCATATTTCCTTTATCGGAGATCCAAATAGTCCTTCAGCAACCGTAAGAAGCTGGAACGGCAAAGCATCCAACTGATACAAAGATGGTACAGAGCTTTGAACATATAGAACAGCCTCTGTCGCCGTAGAATCTGATTACTTTTGTGTGTCTGGAATCACTTTGATCATGTGTGGCGATGGTATTTGCTGTTTGCATTCCAAATAGGCTGTGTATTTGTTGCTGCAGGTTATTTTTCTTACTTGCCACTTCTTTGTTTCGCAAAATAAATTTCTGTTTTGTTGATCCGTAGTTTTAGCTTGAGCAAATGCCCCTACGCCTTATCCTCATGCTGGAGCAGCATTCTCTGTCCCACTTTGTGGAGTAATTATGTAAGTAACTATGAAGATGTAAGCAGCATCATTCTTTAAACTTCTAATTAGTTTTGTGTTTGATTTGTGAATGAATATTTTCCAATATTGCATTAACTTATAACTGATACTTATAATATGGCAATAGTATCATGTCAACTGGCATTATGTACTGAGTTATGAAAGGAAAATGAAGATGTGAATCATATTGAGGTGTGATGAAGTAAAATGCATAGATATTCGAGCATTGCAATTTCGAATCAATAAATAGTCAGTTTATCGTGTTTGCATATAGTGGTTATATGAATACATTGGGTCATTCTAATCTTAAGAGTGTTTGGGCTTAGAAAAAAATTAAGAAACCTCAAATTGCATATATGTTAGAAATTAAAGTTGTGTTAATATATTTCAATGTCAATGAGATTCTCAAAAATGTTTGGATTTTCCTAATATTGTTGATTTTTTTTCGATATTCGTGAATTAATCTACCCACTTTTGCTCCTATTTTTTTTGTGGGTGTCTAGGCGCAAGCTCAGGTTAAGGTGTGCAGGTTTGTGTTTCTGATAATAGAGGTGGTGAAAGAAGGGGATGTTGAAGCTTTGAAAGGGTTGTGGTCACCTGAAGATGATGAGAAGTCTATGAATTACATATTCAGGAATGGTCAAGGCTGTTGGAAAGATATTGCCAGGAATGCTAGAGTGCAACGCTGTGGAAAAAGATAGCGCCTTTGTTCAATTAATTACTTGACACCTGATCTCAAGCGTGGTGCGTTTTTGCCTCAAGTGGAGCAGCTCATCATTCGTTTGCATTCAATTCTTGGCAACAGGTGTGTGTCGCCCCTCTATTGGTCTTTTTATTTTTTGCTGAATACCAAAATAACAATGTCAACAACATGTATAATGTTACATGGTTGTAAGACACATCTCAGCGGTTTGCCATACAAAAACTAGATACATTTTTTAAGCTTTAACGAAATTCAGTTATTATATGCTGAAATATTATAAAGCCTTTAATAATAGGCAGGTATTTAGTGATAACCTTTAGTAAGGACTTTTTTTATATTAATAATATTTCTAATGATCAGGTTCTTATTCTTCATAAGTTGTTTGAGACCGTTTATTTTTTATCCTACTGATGATTAAAAGCTTTGATTAAGCTCTTTAAATATAACCACATTAGAAGTAAAGTAAAGAATGTTATAAGGTTTCATATTTTTTAGCCAAAATAGGTAGATTCACAGTCATAGCACAAGCAAAAACGTATGTGGACTGTACGATCCACAATTGGTTAGGTGTACCATTGGTGTTGAGAAAAACTTGACAATACACAAAAAACTTAGGTACTTTGTTGAGTTAAAGTAAATAGTATTAATGGTTATGTTTAGATTATTAGCATCCTTGAGTTAAAGTAAGTATTATTAATTGTTGACTATTTGAAGGATGTTTGAATTATTAGCTTATTTGAAATTGAAATAGCTGATATGTACATAAATCATAGCTCCGTTCAGTGATGTCATTGGTCTGTATTTCTGGCGAAAGTTGTGGTAGGCTTTAGACTGTTTTCTTCATTTTCGTCACATGTAGTAAATAGGTTTTACCTTCTATTTTATTTTTTATTTTTTAAGGCAAGGGTTGAAAAAGTTGGGTGGGCTGAAAGTCACCCGTATGCAGCCGTGGTGTAGTAAGATGAATCAAACGACAAAAATAAACTGAAACTACGTTATGTAAGAGATGTTCATGGTATGTGTAAAAGATGTTCATAGTACCTGGTACCATATTCAAAGTTACTTGCTTCCATTTCATGCATTACAATTGACAAATGATATACGTGTGCTTCCTATGAAGTGTCTGAAAACCATTTCTGCAGCAGCTGCAGATGAAGAAAATGATCATGAAATACCAGTTGCATGGAGAGTAAAGTGTTGCAGCAAGACTGTTTAGTGCTAAGTTTTGTGCTACAGTAGCTTTATACTATGACCCAGAACCATTTTGTAATTGTCAATATCAAAATAATTTTTTTCCTGCTTTAATATTCATAGTGGTTTAAACATACCCTGGTATATTTTAACAGAGGCTAGAAGGTGGCATGTGTTGCGATGAAACCACCAAACCCAGGGCTAGAGAGCCCCAGGAACAGATTCACAAGATCGGGATTGCTCTTTCCTCCAAGAACGTTAACAATCTTGAGAAAGGTATTCTTTTTTATATTTTTTACTTTTATTATTATTATTATTATTATTATTATTATTATTATTATTATTATTATTATTATTATTATTATTATTATTATTATTATTATTATTATTATTATTATTATTATTATTATTTTGTGGTGGATTACTGTCAAATTTAAAGTGACTTAATTGGTTTAAGATCCTGCCCTTTTACTTATTTTGTATGAATATGTTTATTTTTTAGTTTAGTGTTTATGTTTTTATTGGTTTTTGTGTGGTTTTTTACAGGGAGATTTGAAGAAAGTTGATGATGTTTCGTAACTTTAGAATGGATAGCTTAGGACAGTATGGAGTGATTCTGGTTGATCCGCCGTGGGGTATTCATGTGGAGTTACTTATCATGTTCCTACTTTTGTGACATTTGTTTAGATTCCAGGTTTTCTATATTAACAGATTTGATGATAGTCTTTCAAGTTTAGATGTTTAGCTGCTTTATAGTACACAAAAATTAAGTTCATTGAAGTTTTGTGTTGATGAAGAAACTAAACCCTAGAACTCTAACGCAATACATAAACCTCGAACCTCTTTTTATGCCTAACTTACATATGCAAACATCCCGCGGCAGCGCGCGGGCTCAATCCCTCGTTTTGTTTAAATATCATCTATGCATATGTTTGAATATTTACGTGTTCATATTAGAGTCGAAGTTAAATCTTCTGCTAACTTGAATCACACTCATTCATTAGACTTATTTTTTCGGAAGAAAAAAAATGTAGACTTTCATTCTTTTTTTTAATAGCTGAATATAAGAAAAGCCTCGTAACATGCCTCACGAACGAAGTATATATCTATACTCCATCCGTCTCAAAATTATTATCCATATTTTCTTTTTAAGATGTCTTAAAATAATCGCCCACTTTCTTTTTTATGTATAAACCGGAAAATATAGTAAGGAATATTCTCTTTAAGTGGTTGAAAATTAAAATAGCCACACTTTTCACTAGTACAGATTTGGCCTTTCGTCACACATAGCGTATTTTGAATGGTCACACAGTAACATATTTACGTGACTAAATGTACCAGCCTTAAATAAACAACCACACTTGATCCGACTTGTGTGACCATTTCGTAAAATATATGTCACACATTTGTGTATATATGTGACCAGAGGGTAACTGGTAAATATTTTTCGACATTTTAGTCACTTTTAATTCGGGACGTGTGACAGATACAAATAAGCTCGAAACATTAGTCACACTATAGATATACATATGTGACAAATATATGTCACACAATTGAAAAGTGTGACCAAAATAGATATATGGTCACATGAGGTAATTGTGTATGTGGATAAATTATATAATCAAGTTTGTCACACATTATTTAAACGTGACTGCTATTCTTTGCTGAATATTTAGCCACATAGCGTTTGAAATGTATGACAACGGAAAAGTAAGTTTGAAGCGTTAATCACGATATGCATTTAATAGTGACAAATATATGTCACACACTTGACGAGTGTGACCAAATGTCATATATGGTCACACTAAACCATAGAAACATGATTAAGTGTAACGAAAATTCGATACATATGATCACGTAAGTTAATATGTGTGTCTAAAGTTTAGTGTGTGTTTGCTTGCCAAATCCTAATGTGTATAGTCACACTTAATTGAAGCACGATCATGTGACTATAGGCTTTACAATAGTCACACCATATCACAAATGTCTATCTAAATGATGTTTATGGCCACATTATAAGGGTATTATATGTGACAAATACATTCAAAATAGTCACATTATGAAATATTCATGTGACTATTATTTATACCAAAGTGTGAAGTCATGAGTTATCATTAACCTTGATATTAGTCACATTGAGTTTTTGTGTGACTAAATCATAGTCATATTTTGTCACACATTACTTAAGCGTAGTCACAATTCGATAAATATGGTCACACATTTCTGATAACTTATGTAATTTGACATTCACTTAATTGAGTTCAGTCTATTAGTCATGACTGCACATTGACTACTTTTTCAGCCACTTTTTTTTCAACAAAGTGCCTGAAATTAAGAATCTTTCATATCAAACACTGCTTTTTTTTTCAACTCTGCACTATATAAAGGCATAACCACATACATGAAAAATTGAAAACTGCATATACAAGACAACTGTAACAAAAATATGCAGGGTGTTTACTACTGCTAGTACATAGTTAATACTGCTAGTACACAGTTTATGCTGCCAGAAGTTATAGTTTTGTATAATCTGAAATCCTTTAAAAGAGTATTCGCAAGTACGAACTAAACAATTAACACAACAACAACAACATAAATCCTTTAAAAGAGTATTTGCAGCAAAACAAAAGCTTAAATAGGTTCTGCAGACAAAAATAAATCCCTAAACAGAGTGTTATAGCTTGAGAATGACACGTGCTTCACTTTGATTTTCATATAGCAATACCGTCACAGTCGGTTCGATAGTAGGCATCTTTTGCTTGTGGATTTATTCGCGAAAATATGTTATCATTTTGCTCGTGAATGACTGTACTAAATTCCTCATCAACATCGTCATACGTATCTTTGTAATTCTTGGTAGGTGTTTTAAAGACAATAGACAATTTTTTATCTGCCTGGTCTTTCACATAAAACACTTGTCGTGCTTGTGAGGCTAATATGAACGGATCATTCTTGTGGCCTAAATTATTCAGGTCTACCAATGTATAACCAGGAGTATCGCGTTTGACCCTACCATGTTTTGAATTAACCCAATCACATTTGAAAAGAGGAATTTTCCTGAAACGGTAATCTAGTACCCATATCTCTTGTAAAATCCCATAATAAAATGCTTTTCTTGTGGTTGCAACTTTTTTGGATATGAGAAGATCTGCTGCCTCAACACTAACCCCACTGTTCTGGTAAGCTATGCCATCATTACTTTTTGTACGAAATGTATACCCATTGATGTTATATGCCTCGTATTTCACTATGTCGGCGCGTGGTCCAAATGATATCCACCTCACAGTTTCTGATACACTATCTTTGGATATCACTAACTCTCTCTCAACTTGAATTTCATTACAAGTATATATTACCTTTAAATTGCAGGAACAACTCACTTATATTTATCAACAAACAAACAAGTAGTATAAACAACATACGAGTAATTACCTCTTCGTGTAACCACTTAGCAAAAGATTTAGTGTGCTCATTCTCCAGCAATGCCATATTTCTACCCGGGTATTTTGTTTTCAAAAATCGCTTGTGTCGGCTGAAACAAAACAATGTATTTGATTATTATATTTGATACAACATTTTAAGCAACGAAATAGACATGTGTTAGTAATACTTACTCGATATACGACACAATTTCATTTGTATTCTGTATTACATACAAATGTGCTTTCTCAAAGACATCTCTGGTAAGTACATTTGATTTGTCGGCCGACAATGGCTTTCCATCCTCATTTTCATTGGTTACATGTTTATCAGGTGGGATACCAATAGTTTTCATGGTTTTATGATACTCGCTAAAAAAACTCTATTGTTTCTTCTGCGATAGTCTCCACAACAATTCATCCCTCTGGTCTATTTCTGTTTCGCACATGTCCTTTAATAACCTTCATACATCTTTCGAAGGGATACATCCACCGAAAGCATACGGGACCACATAATTTTACCTCCCTAGTTAGGTGTACTTTCAAGTGTATCATAATATCAAAAAATGATGAAGGAAAGAACTTCTCGAGAAGGCACAATGTCACAACAAGTTCCTGTTGCATCTTATCTAGTTCTTGCATGATGATTTATTTCCTACATATAGCTTTAAAGAAAAAGCAAAACCTGATAATAGCAAATCGTGTGGGTGGGTACATGATTGAACGTATAGCAATGGGCAAAAACTCTTGCATTAGCATGTGATAGTCATGTGATTTAAGGCCAATGAGCTTCTTATCATTTTGGTTGACCAAACTAGAGAAATTTGAACAATAGCCTTGCGGTACCCTGATGTTGCTTAACGTTTCACAAAAGATGTCTTTTTCAGCATTCGTTAATGTGTAACCTGCTGGAGGTAGTGTTGTTTTGTCTACTTCTTTCCGAGCAAACAACTCTTTTTTATCCCCAACTCTTCAAGATCCAATCGAGCATTCATTCCATCTTTTGTCTTTACAGGAACAATCAGCGAAGTTCCAACTAGACTCTCAGCAACATTCTTTTCTACATGCATAAAGTCAATACAATGTGGAACAACATTATGCCTCTAATACTTTAGCTTTCGATACCAAATGTTGAATTTTTTTCCAATATAGTTCATTTACTTCGCTTGCACTACCCTCTGCTTCTGTTGTTTTCCTTTTCTGCGTTGTAATCTTCCCACCACTGCCTTTCATATCTTCTTGGTTATTCGAGGTGTTATTGTTTGTTCGTTTTCCTTTTCCCCACTTATTTTCAATTAGTTGTACCTCGTTGTATATTTGTTCCCCAGTCAATGTAGTTGGAGCGCACGCTGAAAATCTTCTTTTCCATTAAACGCCGCCGTTTGCTTTCTGAACACATGGCTGTATGGTAGATATCGTCTATGTCCAACATAACTTTGCTTGGATGAGGCGGAAAGTCTAACACAGTGTGTATCTTTCCTACATACTACACAACCTTTGAATCCACTGTATGGGCAGCCACATAATGTACCAAGTGCAGGGTAATCATTTATCTTCCATAACACAGCAGCACGCAGTTTAAACATTTCTTTTGTACAAGCATCATATGTATCAACCCCATCCTCGAATAAGGTATGCAGATCATTAACCAATGGTTCTAAAAATACATCGATATCATTTCCCGGGTATCCCGATATCAATACCGAAAGCATGATAAACTTTCTTTTCATACACAACCATGGAGGAAGGTTGTATATGACAGATAAAACTGGGCATACACTGTGATGCCTAGTTCCTGAGTTGACGTCAACCCTATCAGCCGATATTCCTAGCCGTAGATTTCTCGGATCTTCAGCAAAGTGGGGGAATTTTTCATCTATGGTACGCCATGCCTGTGAATCTACAGGGTGACGTAAAACACCATCTGTTACCCTCCTTGTGGCGTGCCATCTTAGATCTTCTGAAATACTCTCTAACTTAAAGAGTCGTTGCAGTCTTGGTATAATTGGAAAGTACCACATGACCTTTGCCGGAATGTTTTCATACACTTTACGTGTCTTATTATCCACCTTCCATTTTGATATCCCACAATTTGGACAAACAGTCAACTCCTTGTTAGTCTTCCAGTAAAGAATGAAGTTGTTGCTACATACATGTATCTTTTCGTATCCTGATCCCATCATTTTCATTACCAGCAGGTAGCATTTTTTTTTATCAATCCTAGTAATTCAGTAAAGAACTTATCAGAAGCTCCATACTTACCCTTCAAGTTGAGTAGTTGAACTATTGCGGACAACTTTGTGAAGTCAGGACATCCTTTATAAAGTGGCTTCTCCGCGTCTAATAATAGTTTTTGAAACTTGGCAAGGTCATCCTCATCAAAATTTTCTTTCGTAGCATTAACCATTTCTACTGTTGCTGGGCCATATGTTGGAATTTCTGAATGTCACTCCATGTCGAAATCCGTGTCGTCAACAAACTCTGTTTCTGCATTATTAGGTATTTGGGCTGTTGTTGCTTGCTCATCCTTTTCTCCATGTTTATCGCATTTTCTGTATCTAAGATTAATCCCGTTAGAGAATAAATGGTACTCCACGTCATCCACTATTTGCTCTATTTTGTTTAAACATGTGGTACACGGACATGGCATCTTAAGCTGTCGTATATTAACTCGTGGGTCGATGTTTTTCATCTTCTGAAAATTGTGTAGTGCATACTTAATAAATGCTGCTACTCCATCAATATATTGCTTGTTGGTCCTACAAGTTGTCATCCAAGACTTGTCCATGCTATTATTGTTGAGGTCAAATGATAAGGTGTATATCCTACAAGTTACAAGTTAAACCAATATAAGCATACATGAAGATTTAGATTGATGAAGTTCCAATGTCAAGTCATAAGTGTCTAGCTAATTAATAAGCTAGGTTTACAATAAGAATTGCAACAACACAATGGAATGAATGTATTGGGCATCAATCTAATTAAGCTTCAAATGTCAAATATGAAAACGTGTATTAAGAAAAATGTGTAAATTACAACATGTTATCTTTATTGTGTTGTTGGTTAATTAAACGATTCGGCCAAAAACACGATAAGTTAACAATACCAAAGAAACAAGAAACCAACAAATCCATAACAAATAAAATATACAATGAAAATGAATAATAAGTTAAAATTCCAACATAATGAATTCCTAATTCAAAAAAGTACCTAATTTATATCTAAATGAACCTCCCTCCATTGTTGATGGTCGGACCGACAAGTGATATGATGGATGGTGACTGGTGAATGGTGGCTGTGATGTGACTGGTGATTGGTGATTGGTGGCTGTGAGTGGTGATTGGTGAGAAATGTAAGAAATGTGGGTGGAGATGGAAATAGGTGGAGGGAGAATTTAAAATTTGGTGAAAAAAAAATATAGAGGGCTTTTCAAAAATTTTGGGGAGGACATACCAAAAAAGGGAGCCACAAGTATTTTATATTCCTCTTATAGACTATTTTTATATTCCTCTTATAGACTATTTTTTCATTTTGTTACAAAATCTAAACAACTAAACTATAGAAACTGACTAGGATGGAATTAGGAAGGGTGTTTGTTTAGTGGAAATGTAGCCAATAAGGGATATTTCTCCATTGTTGCCTAGATGTTAGCATGTAGTTGCTAAGTCTAGAAGAATGGTGGATATTGAATCAGCTAGTTTCGTGGTTCGTGAATGATTGTGTAGAATGTATCTGTTATATTGTATCAGTCAAATGAGTGTGTTCAATTTGACTGCTTGTATAATCTTTGTAAGTTGTCGGTTCCTTAATTAATAAAATTCACTATTTCAGGAAGGAAAAAAGTGTAAAAAACTGATATGGGCATTCCCAAGATCAGATACAAAGAAGAACATACAATCCAAACCTCTATAGCAGTTGTAATCTCACAAAAGGTGAATTATATTACTTACCAAAAGTTTTTTTACAACATTAACAATTGTTGATATGGGCATTCCCAAGATCAGATACAAAAAATAACATACAATCTAAACCTCTACAGTAGTAGAAACTTCAGCAGTAGAAACTTGATCTTGTTGTACCACCTTAGCCATTTCTTTAACATTACTAGTAGCATCAGTTTCTCCCAAAAGTGGGGTGAAAGTTTTATATGCAGACTAGCTTGAACCTTCGCAACAAAAACCACCTTAGCCATTTCTTCAACTTTGATTTCACTTTACTTCCTAAATAAAACTTGAGAACACAACAAAAACTACTTTCATTTTCTTTCCCTCTTTTTACTCAACTTGAGAACATAGTGTAACTTTTTTGTCACTTTTTGCTGACTTCTTTTTTGATGCAGACTGGCTTGAACCTTCGCAACATCTTCTAGCCAATCATGATCCATTGGGACGAGCATTTTCCAGGGATGAATGATTATAATTCTTGACAGAACTATAAATACATTAGTCGCCAACGAAGACTAGCCACAATGGAACATGATTGACCTGAAGAAATCTACAAAATTTCATAGTACAGTTGTGCAATGTTATCACAACCGGAGTACTAACTAAACAAGCTACTTAAACACAAATAATCTAATTAAGTTGCAAACATATCCATACATCAATTTGAAGCAACCCTTAATAATCCATTCGAACCCTTAATAATCCATTCCAAACACTCTATAACATCTATAGTAGACAATAAGAATCAAGCAACCCTTAATAATCCATCCGAACCACACAAAAAATCATAACCTAATCAACTTAAAAATCTTATTAGCATACAATTAAAAAACTAATACATGAATGACTTGATAAACACCCAAATGGATGCCTGTATTGATGATAAAACAATCAAGGTCTTATATAGAGCGTTTATTTTGATTATTTATTGCTTGATTTCATTTTTGTTACTTCATTTTGAAACCCTTAAATTCGCTGAAGATACCTATTTCACCAATATGTGTTTCTTATGTGTGTAATATTTCAGAGTGTGAGATATAAGGTAACTCAACTACTTATAAATAAAGTATATTTAAAATAAAAACACAAGATTATGACATAATTAAAAACCTAAATCATATTTATTACTATTAAAGATTAAGAAGGGTGATTAAATATACCAGTTCCTTCAAAACAACAACCAAAAATATAACAAGCTAAGGAACCACCAAACCCAACCAAAAAGACCCTACTTAAACAACCATTCAAGTGGAGCTCTGATCATAATAATCCATATCGGCAATGGCTTCCTCCTTCTTGGATACCAGAGCACGAAGGTCAACCAAAATGACCGAAAGGGACTCCAGCAAACGGCGCTCCATCACTTGAACCTCCCAAAGGGACTCATAACCATAATCAGTAGCTTCTTCTTCATCAAAGTTAAGATCTAAAACCTCAGCCATTCTCTCGGTGCGCTTATCAACACTTATCCGCAACTTATCACGCTTCTCACCCAAACACCAGATCATTACTTCATTTAGAGGAATTTCTTGACTGAAGAGGAACTTGAGACATTTGTGAAGTTTATCAGACCCACACAAATCCTTCAGTTCATCGAGATTAGGAGATCCAGACATGTTTTTATATGATGATTTGATAATGGTTAAGTAAGAAATTGTGTTTTTTGATGATGATTTATGTCGCTAGTGATGAAACTAGATACAGTAATTAATTAATAATCTACTCTCCAAACATATGTGGTTGTGTAAACTAAATCATTGCAAAAAGTAATTATAGAGTACTAATTCAAAGTATTGAGTCTTCCTATGCAGTCTGTTCATGTTCTCATGCAAATCAATCAAATCACTATTTAAGTTTTTAATATGTAAGTGTTAATTAATGTATAATTCAGTCCAAATTATGACACTCTAGTAATTAAAGGTAATTTGTGCTTTATTTGATACAACATACAAATTCAAAATATGTATAACATGTTAAAAAGATTCTGATATATGAATAACTATATTTTAAATGATCACTACATTTAATACTTATGATAAAAATGACTAAAAAACATAGATGGTGGTGGTGGTTGCTGGTGATGGTGGTAGTGGTGACTGGGGTGGCAGTGGTGGTGGCTGCTGGTGGTGGTGGTGGTGTTGCTGGTGGTGGTGGTGGGTGGTGGTGGTGGCTGATGTTGGTGGTGGTGGTGGTGGCTGTTAGTCGCGGGTGGTGGTTGCTGGTGGTGGTGGTGGCTTGTGGTTGTGGTGGTGGTGGTTGTTGTTGGTGGTGGTGGCTGGTTGTGGTTGTGCTGGTGGTGGTGGTTGTGGCTGGTGGTGGTAGTGGCTGATGGTGATAGTGGTGGCTGGTGGTGGTTGCTGCTGGTGGTGGTGGCTGGTGGTTTTGGTGTTGGTGATGCTGGTGGTGGTGGTGGTTGGTGATGCCAGTGGTGGTGGTGGTGGTGTTGGTGATGCTGGTGGTGGTGTTGGTGATGGTGGTGGCTGGTGGTGGTTGCTGCTGGTGGTGGTGGCTGGTGGTTGTGGTAGTGGTGGTGGTGGTTACTGCTGGTGGTGGCTAGTTGTGGTTGTGGTGGTGTCTGGTGTGGTGGTTGTTGATGAGGCGAAAAATGATCCATTTTTTGGGGGTCATTTAAGCCCGGAATTGAATTTATTTGATTAAATATTGCCCTAAATCGTTCCTTTTGTGATTTTAGGTACTTTTGGACTGAATTCTGAAAAAGGAAGCATTTTGGACGTTTTTGGAGCATAAAAGTTAAGAAAACGGCAAAGTCTCAATTTTCCTTGCTGGGAACAGTACCTGTCGGCATCACCAAATCCTACATGACGGCGTCAAGAGATAAAACAAGAGGTGAAGTGGATAGAGTCTGTGACGGTCCAGAGAGTTTTACACTAACGGGCATGACGGCGTCACCATAGGCCGTCATGGTCCCATTACACGTGACGGCCAGAGGAAATTTGCTCTTGATAGCGTCAGATCTGGATCTAGGCAATCCGATATTATTATGGGCGGCGAGTTGACGACGTCATATTTCTCTTCTTGATGCCGTCACGATGGAAAATCTATATATAGTTTTGTAATTTTCATTCATGAAGAGAGGACAATTAGAGGGATAACTTGGAGAAACCCTAGCACGAATTTAACAGTATTTTCAAGGGTTTTTACCCTTTGAAACCTTTCATATTCAATTAAGATAAGTATCCTTTCAATTTATTCAATATGTCTATGTTTTGTTTGAATATATCTTACGCTTGTCTTGATTTTAACATGCTAGGCTAGATCTTTTGTGTGTTTGCTTAGATGTAGTGAAACCTAGATGTTGATTATGGGTTGATTGCTTGTTTATAGTTGTTACAGATGAATGATTTCGATGTTAGGCTGAAGAAAACTGGCAGACTTCCATAGTGTAAGATGCTTGAACGTCTTAAGAAACATGAACCAATGCGTACTAGGTTTTTATGGTTGTATTTAATGCATGAGCGAATTCTAGTGATCCTATGTTAGGAGCTTCTTGTAGGCTCGACATAGGAGTGAAGTAGGAGGTTATAGAGTTGGGGAAGTACGTATGCCACCCTACGAATGGTATTAAGGAATATAACCCGTCATCCACGCAACTGTAACAAACTATCAACATGTAAAAGATATCTAGGGAGTAATGAAATCTAAGTAAACACAATTTTCCCATTTATTGTTCACACCACTACTTTAATTAGCTTTATTTACATTTTTGTCATTTTATTTTGATTTCATCTTTAGTTATTGGGTTAGTTGACTAGCAACTAATTCCGCCCATTCTTCCAAAACTCGAGATTTTACTTTTCATAAAATATAAAAATACAAAAAGAATCATCCCTCACCTCTAGACTTAATTTTTAGGCTTTCTAATCCTAGCGACACTATTCCTGAGTTGAACGATCAATCCCCCGGTACTTGTCACTATACTATACTACAACGATCTGGTATACTGCCTGGTGGGGGTTGTAAGCTTCTCGAGATCCCTTGAGAGGTAAAGCCTGGTGCAATTCCCATGCATCAAGTTTTTGGCGCCGCAGCCCGGGGAATAGTTATTGCTTAGGTTGGAATTTATTTTGATTAGGTCTACTCATTAGATTCCTTTTTAGTGAGATTTTTATTTTCATTTTATTAGCTTTCTTGCAGTCTATCTTTTTCTTTGTGCCCTTTGTTTGTAAAACCATTTTCACTTATCACTATGGCAGATGAAATTCCATTTAGATCACTAACAATAGAGGAACAATTATATTTCACTAATAGATTTGCTTTCTATCATTCTAATGATTTTTTATGTGATCTTTATGACATCCAAGAGGAGTTGGGGGTAAAGTTAGATGGGTTTGAAGAATTATATGCATGTGTAATTTCTATTAGACGATCATTATCAGGATCAATTCTTTTTAGTCAGACCCGTTGGATGAATTTTGAGAAAAGCTTCCTAACCATGACCCATAAGCTCGACGAATTGGTGGATTCGTATGAGCAAGATGACCTAGTTTCTAAGAACATGAACTTAGAATCAAACCAAGATTATGAGATGGTTAGTGTTAAACTACCTAGTTGCATGAGCGGGATATATTTCACCAAAACATACGACACACATGAGGTTTGAGTTGAGCCACCTAGTTGCATGTCATGGTTAGGCACTACCATAATACAAGATGAACACATAGGTGATATTGATGTGATGGAAGAGATAGTAGAAAACCCAAGCCCACTAAGTACCCCACAAGTCCTACCATCATTTGAGGCACACACACCGCCCTTGACTTACCCGGAAGAAGTAGAAGAAACTTTAGGAATTCCGATGGAGGTAGAACCTTTGGACCAGGCACCACTTGAGGATATAGGTTTGAATAATTGTAGTGATAACTTTACTCCTAGTTCTAGGGAATTTCCTAGTGTTGATGAACCGGAACCTCAATCTTTACACACCTTTTCATCCTTAGATATATTTCTAGGAGACAAAAGAGGAACTGACCCACCCATCAACCAATATTATCCGGGTAGTTTTAGGATGAAGGAAGCCATTCACTCACCCCCTTCACCTCACGTGGCATATTTCTACCCTAAGGGTATGTATCGCTACTTTCACCCGCACTTAATCCTAAGTGTAGGGAAAACCTCTCATATTTCCGTTAAATAAGGGTAGAGTCAGGCTCGTGACTCTAACAAAAATAAGCGCTTATTGGGAGGTAACCCAAGCTTTATTTGTTTGTTTGTTTGTTTGTTTGTTTGATTTTATTTGTTTCCGTATGCATGCTTTATTTTTATTGTTTGTGGCTCATGTTTCAAAGTAAATTGTGAAAATGATTTATTTTGTTTTTAACTTCGTCTTAATTACATATAAAGGTATTTTGCAAAAGCTAAGTGTAAGGGGAGACCCAAATTTGTTTATAAGAACGAAATTGAGCATGAACCACAACAATATTAAATGAACATGTGTATTAGTAATTGTTTGAGTCAAATGCTTGTATCGAGTCATAATGATGTTTTGCAGGATTTTCCAGGAAGTAGGACATAAGTTTTTCCAGAAATTTGCCGGAAACTTAACATGAGATTTTTGCAGGAACATTCTAACGGCGTCAGGAGTTATAACCTGACGGCGTCAGGTATAAAAATTCTGGAAAATTTTGCTAGTTTTGTTTATACCGGACTCTTAAAGTTTTTGTTGATTCTTTAGTTTTATAAACTCCAGGAAATCTGCAAACATTTATTCCACAAGCATTATATCTTTAATTGTTTTGTTTTTATTCCTAAGTCTGGAATTACATCTAGTTGTGAGTTTCCTTCGTTCGGTTTGATGCTTTGGGTTTTTGTGTTTGTTTTCTCAGGTTTAACAGGTTACATATGACAAGAAGATGATTTATATTTCTGGAAGGGAAGCTTTGATTGTTCATTTTCTTGGAGGAAGATCTAACCTTGTTACCACACTATCCACACCGAACGAATCAGGGGAGTATTTGCTTTCATTCTTTTACCTATTTTACTTTTACATTCTTTAATTGAACATTGGGGACAATGTTCATCCTAAGTGTAAGGGGAGGGTAAATGATGATACCTTATAGGATACAATTGCACTTGAGTATGTTTGTTTGATGGTAGGTGTGTAATAAAACTATGAGAAATACTTGTTAGTGTAATTTTAGCGCCAAATTTAAATTTTTTTACAACATTTAGGAGTGAAACTTTAGCCTTAGCAAGCGTCTCATGGATAGGAGATTGTATGACTAGCACAAAACCGTACTATTCAGAAAAATTTTCCACCCAAATATGTGAGGTTTGCCTTTAGATTTGATAGGAAAAGCATTTACTATTAGTGCTTATGAGTGTACCGGTAGCATTTAGATTCTAGGACTTGCGTTAGTGATGCATCCCGAGACCGCTAGTAAGACTACATTCATGTAGTAGGATTTACTACATGATAAGAGGCATTAGGATCACCCTTGTGTTAAACCCGTATCATAATTACTTGACCATTTAAGTCATATTACTTGGCTAGTAAAGTCAACTAATTTTTCCCACACCTTAGCATTGTACTCATTTTTAGTACCCGAAACCCCTAGTACACCCCTCCGAGCCTATCTTTTCATTTCTAACTTTAAGCATTTTATTCAAAGGAAGAATTTGTTACAACCCACTTAAATGTACAACCAAATCGCCTTAGCCTTCCGTGTATGCACTCATCTTTAGTGCATTATTGTTACATGTTTAAACCCTTAGTTAATTATCTAATTGATTACATGGTTGCTAAGTCGAGTCATATCCTTGTACATATTGTTTTGGGACGATTGGGACTCATGGGTAAAATACTTGTGTTATGGAGTAATGGGGAAGAACATAATATTATTACCCCCATATGTGCGTTAATGTTAAAAGTACTTCAAGTGTTTTGATTATCTTAATTCGAGTCATTAGATTAGTTTATTGTAAAGTATGTAAAAATTCAAGTGTAAGGGGAATGTTCATTGCCTATGATGTATTATTTTGGATGGTAGGGTAAGAGTGTATTCAAAAAAAAAATAATAAATAAAAAAAATAATAAAAAAAGAGAAAAAACATACGGACTACCATCCCGTTTCATTCTATGTTTATTTTATGTTTTTGTTATTTTTGATTTATTAGCTTAAGTCGAGTCTAGCCTTGGCTTAGCAACGCCATATTGTACATGTAATTAACCAAGATGATTAACTCGCCACCAGTAAAGATTGCCTTTATCCAACAAAACCGTGTATTCCATATCCCTACACCTAACGCTATAACCCTTTAAAAAGACCTCTTTGATAGTTTATCCTAGATGCTTACGCCATGTGGTGGAGGTTTGATCCTTTCCCAAGCCTATGGTAATCTATTTTGCTATGACAGGTAGTGAGAGATATTTTCCATTTGCATATTGTGATATATACTTTATTACACCCGAGAGATGTGAGTATCTAAACACTATTTGTGAGGTGCTAGTATATGACCTCCGTGCTTGTCTTTGGTCTTTAGTGGAACGATTATTTGTTGTAATTACTTTTATATTAGTGTTAAATGACCCCTAACTTGTATTTTGATTAGAATAAAAGCGCATTTGCTTGAGGACAAGCAAATCTCAAGTGTAAGGGTATATGATGAGGCAAAAAATGATCTGTTTTTAGGGGGTCATTTAAGCCCGGAATTGAATTTATTTGATCAAATATTGCCCTAAATCGCTCCTTTTGTGATTTTATGTACTTTTGGAGTGAATTCCAGAAAAGGAAGCATTTTGGACGTTTTTGGAGCATAAAAGTGAAGAAAACGGCAAAGTCTCAATTTTCCTTGCTGAGAACAGTACCTGATGGCGTCACCAAATCCTACATGACGGCGTCAAGAGATAAAACAAGAGGTGAAGTGGATAGAGTCCGTGACGGTCCAGAGAGTTTTACACTAAGGCGCATGACGGCGTCACCATAGGCTGTCATGGTCCCATTACACGTGACGGCCAGAGGAAATTTGCTCTTGACGGCGTCAGATCTGGATCTAGGCAATCCGATATTATTATGGGCGGCGAGTTGACGGCGTCATATTTCTCTTCTTGACGCCGTCACGATGGAAAATCTATATATAGTTTTGTAATTTTCATTCATGAAGAGAGGACAATTAGAGGGATAACTTGGAGAAACCCTAGCACGATTTTATCAGTATTTTCAAGGGTTTTTACCCTTTGAAACCTTTCATATTCAATTAAGATAAGTATCCTTTCAATTTATTCAATATGTCTATGTTTTGTTTGAATATATCTTACGCTTGTCTTGATTTTTACATGCTAGGCTAGATCTTTTGTGTGTTTGCTTAGATGTAGTGAAACCTAGATGTTGATTATGGGTTGATTGCTTGTTTATAGTTGTTACGGATGAATGATTTCGATGTTAGGCTTAAGAAAACTGGCAGACTTCCATAGTGTAACATGTTTGAACGTCTTAAGAAACATGAACCAATGCGTACTAGAGTTTATGGTTGTATTTAATGCATGAGCGAATTCTAGTGATCCCACGTTAGGAGCTTCTTGCAGGCTCGACATAGGAGTGAAGTAGGAGCTTATAGAGTTGGGGAAGTACGTACGCAACCTCACAAATGGTATTAAGGAATATAACCTGTCATCCACGCAACTGTAACAAACTATCAACTTGTAAAAGATATCTAGGGAGTAATGAAATCTAAGTAAACACAATTTTCCCATTTATTGTTCACACCACTACTTTAATTAGCTTTATTTACATTTTTGGCATTTTATTTTGATTGCATCTTTAGTTATTGGGTTAGTTGACTAGCAACTAATTCCGCCCACTCTTCCAAAACCTGAGATTTTACATGCTTTTCATAAAATATAAAAATACAAAAAGAATCATCCGTCACCTCTAGACCTAATTTTTAGGCTTTCTAATCCTAGCGACACTATTCCTGAGTTAAACGATCAATCCCCCGATACTTGTCACTATACTATACTACAACGATCAGGTACACTGCCTGGTGGGGGTTGTAAGCTTCTCGAGACCCCTTAAGAGGTAAAGCCTGGTGCAATTCCCACGCATCAGTGGTGGTAGTGGTGGTGGTGGTTGGTTGTGGTGGTGGTGGTGGTGGCTGCTGGTGGTGGTGGCTGGTTGTGATTGTGGTGGTGGTGGTGGTTGTGGCTGGTGGTGGTAGTGGCTGATGGTGGTGGTAGTTGCGGCTGGTGGTGGCTGTTGGTGGTGGCTGGTGGTTATGGTGGTGGTGGTGGTGTTGGTGATGCTGGTGGTGGTGGTTTGTGATGCTGGTGGTGGTGGTTGGTTGTAATTGTGGTGGTGGTGGTGGTGGTTGTGGCTGATGGTGGTAGTGGCTGATGGTTGTGGTGGTTGTGGTGGTGGTGGTGGCTGGTGGATGTGGCTGGTGTTGGTAGTGGTTGATGGTGGTGGTGGTGGCTGGTGGTGGTTGTTGCTGGTGGTGGTGGCTGGTGGTTGTGGTGGTGGCTGGTGGTTTAGTCCGTTTTCATCGGTTTTCATCCATTTTTACCCATTTTTGTTTGTTTTTACACGTTTTTGTGTTTAATTAATCACCTGAATAAAAATATAACCGATTTAATGAAACTGAAGTAATCCAACAACACGATTTACACGTTTAGTCCGTTTTCATCCGTTTCCATCCGTTTTTACCCATTTTTGTTTGTTTTTACACGTTTTTTATGTGTTATTACCCGAATAAAAATATAACCGATTTAGTGAAACCGAAGTAATCCAACAACACGATTTACATGTTTAGTCCCTTTTCATCAGTTTCCATCCGTTTTTACCCAATTTTGTTTGTTTTTTACACGTTTTTGTGTTTAATTAATCACCCGAATAAAAATATAACCGATTTAATGAAACTGAACTAATCCAACAACACGATTTACACGTTTAGTCCGTTTTCATACGTTTTTACCCATTTTTGTTTGTTTTTACACGTTTTGTATGTGTTATGACCCGAATAAAAATATAACCGATTTAATGAAACCGAACTAATCCAACAACACGATTTACACGTTTAGTCCCATTTCATCCGTTTCCATCCATTTTTACCAAATTTTGTTTGTTTTTACACGTTTTTGTGTTTAATTAATCACCCGAATAAAAATATAACCGATTTAGTGAAACTGAACTAATCTAACAACACGATTTACACGTTTAGTCCATTTTCATCCGTTTCCATCCGTTTTTACCCATTTTTGTTTGTTTTTACACGTTTTTTATGTGTTATGACCCGAATGAAAATATAACCGATTTAATGGAACCGAACTAATCCAACAACATGGTTTACACGTTTAGTCCCTTTTTATGCATTTCCATATGTTTTTACCCATTTTTGTTTGTTTTTACACGGTTTTTATGTGTTATGACCCGAATAAAAATATAACCAATTTAATGAAACCGAACTAATCCAACAACATGATTTACACGTTTAGTCCCTTTTCATCCGTTTCCATATGTTTTTACCAATTTTTGTTTGTTTTTACACGTTTTTTATGTGTTATAACCCGAATAAAAATATAACCGATTTAATGAAACCGAACTAATCCAACAACACGATTTACATGTTTAGTCCCTTTTCATCCGTTTCCATCCGTTTTTACCCATTTTTGTTTGTTTTTACTTGTTTTTTATGTGTTATGACTTGAATAAAAATATAACCGATTTGTTAGAAACTTTTTAAGTCTTTCTTTTATAACTTTGACCTTAAATATTTTTATTTGTGTTGTATAATATTTGATGAAAATTATACTAATGAAAATACATTTAAAACACAATCCATCCATCTAAAAGTATTATATAACACAAGATAGAAAACTTAAGGTGAAAGTTGTAAAAGAACAACAATATTGGGACTAGTATTTATCATCATCTATGATTACTGTTTAATTACTCTCCTCAGTTTTCTGAAGAAGCCGACTGACTCATTAGTACTCATGATCTTGGAGAAAAGAAAAGTAGTTTGTGTTCATAAGCGAAATTTTTTGAAAATAATTTAGAAGAATTTGGAGCCAAAATTTTGATCCAAAATTTTTAGATCGCCTAATTATATGACATTTAACATAAATAAGAGCCCATATTCATGAAAATACCCTGTTTTGTCTCCTAATTAAACTAAACACTGCAACCAAAACACAAAAATCAAATCTTCAATCACCATTACTCTCCAAGCCAGAATCATTTTCTTTTACACATTGTTGTTCAAGAGTTGTTATAGAAATGATTGAAAACATTGTTAATGATATTTTGCTTCAAGATAATGAAGCTGGTATTAACACAATACAGTATGAGGACGAAACATATTCTTCATCTGATGAAGAAAATGACAACCAATTAAATCGAAAACTGTCTAATAGGGGCATAACCAGGCTAGCTAAGTTTCGCCTTCAATATGGCCATCCTGGTCAAATAAAGCACAAGGTAACCATCGATGTGTTGAATAGTGTTACAGGGTTAAATAGAGCACTGTTTGCGAGTTTTTTTGGAGATGTGGTTCGTGAGCACATAGGTTTGAAGGTTCTATCCTGGAAGAAGGTGGATAAAGAATCAAGACAAAAATTATGGGATGAAATCACGGTACATATATACTAATTTTTAACCCAGTATATAAGTTTAATTTATCAATTATCTACAACTAATTAAAAACATTGTGTTAATCTTTGCAGCGATATTTTGATGTTTACGTGACATTCAAAAAGGTGGTAATGAATCATCTTGGTCAGCTGCTAAGGAATTACAGAATGAAACTCAGGGAAAAATACATATTGCCCAACCTAGATACACCTGAGAAAATGAATGAAAGGCCGGAAAAGTATAGTACAATTATGACACAAGAACAATGGGTTGAGTTTGTAACCTACACGACCACCAATGAATACAAGGTTTTAATTATTCATCTTTATTTAAGTTTATATGTCATTTAATAATTTTTAGTTTGCAGCATTACCGCATATCTAAATGCCTTATGATTTTGTGTTTTTAGGAGAAATCAGATAAAGCTAAATTGTCGCGTTCCAAAAATATTAATCAGTATAAAATGGGACGAGGTGGATATGTTTATGTTAAAGAGAAAATGGTAAGGTTATACATACTGTTTGTTTTACTAATTGATCAGACTCGATTATCTTGGTTTAACTTTTGTTAAGAATACAATTATTCCTATAGAAGACTCGGTCACCTAATTGATGTAATAGCATTTTAGTTAGCTCGTAGTTAGTTAATTATATATTAGTTTAGTTTAAGTAACATCGTGGAAGAAGGACGGGTCTTTACCCACTGTATGCCTGATCCACAGCCCGGGTGTGGGCGTTTTATTTTGTTTTGTAAGAAACTATAAATACCCTTCTCCACATATGAAGAGGGTTGGTGCTTTCCATTCTCAATCTAATATTCACACATTTTCTCTCATCTCTTTCTCTCACTAGAAACACCCAACTCACTTTCTCTCTCTAAAATCTCTTTTTCTTTATTCTTGAATCAATCTAACCACATAAACCATACTAGTTAATATTATGTTTATCCTACAATTGGTATCAAGAGCCATGGTTACATCTTAGGACTTGGTTTACTCGGATTTTAGTGTGGTTTTTGTGGTGCTTAGTTTGGTTCGATTGGTGTTTGCTATCATACACTTGCTCGTTCAAACTACTTGGTTAGACTTGTTTAGTGATTGGATTAGTCTTAGGTTGTATACCTTTCAAGTTTCTTTGGACTATTGTGTTATTGGTAGTATATTTTGGTTATTACTTCTTGGCAACGGTTAAGTTTTCTTCTTGGCTGCGTTTACTTCTTACGGGAATATGACAAACGCAGGAAAGAGACAGTTTCGTTTTATGTGTAACGTTTATCTCCTGTGTCAAAGTAGCATTTAGTTTTCATTATCTCTGTCATGTTTCATTATTTCTGTCATGTTTCTGCGGCTATCTTATTCTGCGTCTAGCTCTTTAGCGTCTACCAATTTCTGTGTTTAGATTACCAGCGATTAACTTCTGGTCCTGCGGTTAGTTCATATTTGCGGGTTGCTCATAAGTTAGCGGTTAGCTCTCAAACTAGCGGTTAGCACTTGGTTGTGATTTCATTGTAGCGATTACCTGTTGCAAATTCTTGGTAGCGATTATCTTTATTTTCTTGGTAGCGATTAGTTTGTGAAACATAATCTATAACAATTCCAACAAGCTACCCTTATTCATTCATCAATCAACATAAGGTTTAACTAGATTAAACAACATCAACTGTCATCAATTCTTAACAGTTTCATAATCTCTTACCTATAACCCTCACCGTCACTTCATCAACTATCATCTACCTCTAACAAAACCAAGAATCGATACAAAGCAAAATAGTGAGATCTCAGTCTTCTCTTCTTCGTGTGGTTCAACAAATGCAAAGACCTCAAAAGATTTAAACACGAAAGAGTAATACATCACTGATCGGTTTGGAAGTTTTAACTTCTCTTTAAATGTTCAAAGTTAATAAGCAAGATTTAAACAACATTGTCTCATCTCCCTTAATCCTTAGGTCTAGATTTTTTTAACAAAAAAAAAAAAATAAAATAAAATAAAAAAAAACGAAAACTTCCAATATTTATTCAAGATCTCAGTTTAATCTTATTAAGCAAACTAAGTTTAGTTTAGTTTTCGATCTAAACCCCAAGTGAGTTACCATCACAGATCCTTGAGAAGATTAACTTCTTTGTAATATCCGAAAATTAAAAGAAATACAAGAACAAGGTTGTCCCATACTTCTCTTGAATCGGTGTGAACAAAAACAAAACAAGAATAACAACAGATCATCTCACCTTTGTACACTTTTGGTAATCACCGAAAATTTTCTATTGTTGTTGATTCGGATTAAACATAAACTTGTGCTCGAATTTAATCATCACAGGGTCGAATCAACTTTTCTGCCCTCTTTGAGAGAAGAAGTTTTGTGACTGCGTTTCTTTTGTGTTAAGGATGATTAGGGTTTGGATAAATGGGTGATTAGTGTATCTTTATACACCAAATATTAGTGTAAGTTTTGTTGGACGAATTTTGTTGGTTGGATTTGGGCTGATCAGTTTTTTTTGGGCCACAAGATTATGTTTAATCAGTTGGGCTTGTAAATTTACTAGTTACGAATTTTGCATCTGACTCTTTGTTGGATTTTACTTTGTCCTAAATTTGTAGTGTTTATTTTAGTTGGACAATCTTGTGAATATTTCTGGGTTATATATCTGGACCGCGGTTTAGTTGAGCTTTAAGAATCCGAGGTGGTTACTGATTTTACTCACGGTTTTTGATCGTGCTTCAAGTATCCGTGATTGATTTTGCATTTGGGTGGTGATTTTTGTTGGGATATTGTTGTAGCCACGGCTTTGAGTGAGCCTCAAGAATACGAGAGTGAGAATTATATTGGGCTGAGATTATTCGGGTTCTTGTGGAATTAACTTTTGTGCTTGTTATTGTGAAAACGTTAACAATTTGCAAAGACTCATTTGATAACTCAATCTCATTCATTTATTACCTACAATACTTCATCTTTCTTCGCGTCATCAACAATCTTCCGTTACTACATTCAATTAATCGCTGTCTCACGATTTCGTCTTGATTTTGTAAAATCCCGCGAAAGAGTTTATTTCTCTATTTAAATCATAGACTTGTAAAATCCCGTGCACGTTTATATCATGTCAACTTCTTCTGATTCAGTCATATCTAAGATACTCAAATTGTACGACATGAATGATGAACATAAGATTTCTGACAAAGTACAACAGATTGACGGTGTTGAGTCTGATATCGCTAGAATGGAATCTTTGTGCTCTAATTCGCAAGAGAGAGAACTTCAAAAGCCACAACATTTGCTCGATAATGCAAAGGATTGTTGCATAGAATGTTTTCGACAACTTCATTCACACCTCTTGGTATTTTTAGAGGGAACTGGATTCAAGATGGGATTCGAACGTGCATTTGTAACTCTCTTCGGTCAAGATGTTCAGACTTTCACAGACACAATGATTCTTAATTTAGATCAACTACGACAGCAACTTGACCAAGCAGAATCTTCCAATATTGGTTCCTTGGCTGCCCTCTGTGTGATCAACAAACAACTGCAGAAGTTCATCGATTCGAAATCAACTCTGGTTTATGACTATGAAAATCAGATGACATTGAAGTGTTTTGTTGATCACACGGGAATTGAGGTTGACACGTTCAGTGATACATTACTCCAACTCATGGGTAATGTTAAGGAGTACATTGAGGAAAGAGCTCATCACAATCTTCAGTATGATGACAAGATGAAGGCATGTCGGGTGCAATCATGTGATGGTATTGTTGATTCGGGAAAAGCATTGGATGTTGGGTCAGCTGTCACTAAATGCAAAGGATCATAGACTGCTAAGCTTGACACCACCAGCAGTTCAGTGACTCTTGTTACACATGATACGGATGCAGATTTTAGAACGATAAATGAACAGGAGTTATGTGCTGAGGTACCCTTAACTTATCAACATAATGGGCTTTCTAAGGAACGGCAGCATACTGATCATATGAAGCCCAGTTATGACTGAAATTTGTTGGAAAAGACTGACAGCAATGCCATTTCTAATTCAACAAATATGAGTCATAAAGGGGGAGAAAATGATTAGGATGCTGAACATGATGATGAGTCAAGTTCTTTGTTTATGGCTGAGTCTTTTAAATCAAATGATATTGTTGATATAGAAGTTTTTAATGAACTTTCAAACAGATTTTTACAACTTGAAAAACATTGTATTTCACTTGAAATTGCAATGCAACAAAAGGAAGAAAATTTTCAAACTAACCAACCATGTAAAAATCCGGAACTTCCTGATTTCCGTGAATTGTTTATGATAAATGACCTGAAAGCTCAACTAGAAACCAAAAACTTGACAATCAACAAACTAAAAAAATGTATTTCTGAGATGTGTGATATGTGTGATGAAGTTAAGGATAATCAGGTTAGTGAGTCTTTTGCAACTAGAAATTTTGAATTGGAACAAAATGTGGCTGAATTACTTAAGGAAAATGAGTCTTTGAAAAGGCATCTAAAAGACCTATGTGACTCAATCAAAGTAACAAAAACTAAGACTGTAGAGCAGACAACCTCGTTGATTGCTAAAAATGATGAACTCAAATATCAACTTCAGGAAAAGGGTTTTGCAATTGTGGCATTAAGAAATGATTTAAGAAAATTAACAGGAAACAATGTGAACACTAAGTTTGCAAAACCATCAATCTTGGGAAAACCACTTTCACAACCTCTTAGGAAACAAAGTGTTGTTAGGCAACCGACTGCGTTTAGATCTGAACAACCAAAATTTTCAAAATTGCGGTTTGCCTCCCAAGTTGATGCGAAACAAGTTTTGACAAAACCAGTCACTTCACATAATCTGCCTAAGAAAAATGCCTCAGGGTCTGTTAAAGGTCAACAAGTAGCTACTCCTACACCTGACTTTTCTGGGATAAGTTCGAAAACAGTGTCACTACCGAGCATTAAAACTCAAATCTCTTATGATATAAATGACTTGTACAAGAACTATGATCTAGAAAAGGCTAGGAAAGGGGCTCTACTTCAAAAGGATGGAATCTTAGGTTCACAACCTCATAGGATGCCTTCTAGCTTATTGCAGAACTCGGCCAGTTGCAGCAAATCAAAATATGTGAGCACTCAACAAACATATAGGAATTGTCTAGTGTCCAAGAGTAGTTGCACATCAATTAAAGCGATTCCCATTGCAAATCACTCTAAGAAACCTAGACCTTGTTCTGAATCCAAAAACCTTGTTTGCTCAACTTTTCTGAAATGTGTTGTTAAGGCAAAGCATGATAATTGTGCTACAAAATTCCTGAAGGATGTGAACATTTGTGATAAGGTTCTACCATCTAAGACTAGAAACAACAAAAAGCCCGTAGAATCAAAGCGTTATACTCAGAAACTTGGCAGGCAGATTGATTTAGGACAAAGGTCTTCTCTAAACAAGACTCCTACCTTACATGAGAAACCTAACACTCCCAGAACCTGCCTTAGGTGAATACCGACGAGTAGAATTTTTAAGATTGTTGGTCTTAGATGGATACATATGAGAAAGATATTCACTGATTGCAAAGCCAAGGTTGATAGTGGAACCCCAAATGGTATATATGCTGATATCACTAACCCATATAAATGCAAACAAACTCCCAATGTCAGTGCAGGTAGTCTCTACTTAAGTGCAGGTACATCGCTCAATACGATTAAGGAAAGACTCAGAGTTTGGTTGCCGAAAAGAGTGATATCTCATCAATCAGGGGTTAAAGAAGCTCAACTTTGATGCATATGATATATGACGTTTGTTCACATCAGTTCAGGCCTCGTTCTTCAATTACTATGACGTTTGAACACCTCAGTTCAAGCCTCGGTCCTCAATGTCATCATTATGGCGTCTGCTGACAACTCTTCAGGCCCCGTTCATCAAAGAAAAGAAAAGTGTACACTTGAGTGCACTTTATCTTCTGTAGTAGTGAAATGTTCTTGCTTCTGACCATTCTCAACAACACGATTCTTGCTTCCTCCATGTTCTTTCAGTCATCAAGTGGATCTACTCATCTTTGATCGAATTCGTATTCACTTGCTCATTCAAAAATGGCAAACTTCGTATGCAATTTTTAAGGGGGTGAAGGGTGAATCAACTACATGATTGAGTGTGTTCTTATTCACATGTTCAATCAAAAATGGCAACCTCGTATGCAATTTTTGAGGGGGTGAAGTGTGAATAAAATACTTGATTGATTGTATACTTATTCACTTGCTCAATAAAAAATGGCATACCTTGTACGCAATTTTTGCGGGGGAGAAGTGTGAATAAACTGCATGTATTTCTATTCACTTGTTCAATCAAAAATCGCATCCTCGTATGCAATATTTGAGGGGGAGAAGTGTGAATAAAATACATGTTGATTGATGCGTGTAATGACTCTCCTCTCCTCCAACACCTAATGTTCCACTAACTAAGGAAGACTAACTGTGACTATGGAATTGATTGGGTATCTCATATTTGAGATTGAAGTTGACTTTCACAAAGGTGTGATCTTAGTTTATCTTGAAGCTGGGGTTGGTGGATGAATGACTTTCAATGATAACTTGCTCGTGCTTGAGATTTACGTTGAAGACTTGGTTTATCTAGTTACCAGCAGTCGAGGTGGATGGTTGAAGACCTGGTTAACTATCACTTTAAGGAGTTACGATGAAGTACTCAGTGTCACACGCCGATGTCGTTGTGGATAATCGCAAGAGGTGGTAACGTCTCATGCTTTGGTTGGGTAGTGAGTACTTAGAGTTTTGCTTGGAGCATAAATTCTCTACACCGTTCTTCCAACATTTGTGCAAGCTTAAGACACAAGAGCGGGGAACTCTACTTCAGTTTCAAGTTTGGTATATCGGGTTTTTCTCCATAAATGGTCATTCACTATTAGACAGTGGAAGTAAAAAGAGGTTTAATTAGGGGTTGATCTGCAGAGAATTGTTGAAGAGAATTGTTATCGACATCTACTCATGGGGTAGTGATTTGTATGTTGCTTCTAGTTGATATGTTTATGTACACATAGTTATGATGATTCCGAGTGATCGTCATCGTCATGGAGGGAGAATTCTGTACATTGGGGCTTTTATCGAAGAACTGGAAGCATTCTAAGTGAGTTGAAAATGTCGACATAACGTTCCCCAAACAAACCCGTGAAGAAGCTACAGATTATCAGTCTATGATCCACTTTACGTTGTGGATGAAATTTTAGGAGACTGAAGACATTTTGGGCAGAATTGAGAGATACTTCTTCAACAAGCATCAAGGTTATATCAAACGGGCCGTCAGTTTGGGAGGGAGCAAGTTTATTCATGGGATTACTAATTGGGAGGGAGTAATAACCCAATTAGTGAGTGTTTCTATAGCAGTTGATTCTCACCAGATCCATTTATGCCAAAGGTTGTTCTTCTCACAAGATTTCAAGTACGTGTGCATAAAATGTGTTGCTGATTCTGAGGTATCAAAATCAGCAAGGGGGAAGGAGACATACATCTGAATGCATAATGAGTACACGTGATGAACTTAATACTTCGTCTTAATTGAACTTATGCCGGGAAGACAATTGTTACAACCGCAGAGATAATCAGTGTCTTAACTCGTGGCGTTTGGTGTATCATTCCAACTATGTGGGGGAAGTGGTCTCTTGATACTTGTGGTATGTATTACTTCAGCTTTCAGTGGGAAGAAATATGAGAAGAACAATTGGAGCGTGAGATGATATTGCTTATCGACATCTTCATATGAGCTGATATGATTTATGGTAAAGTGCTTCTGGTTAATGCTTCATGTACACAATGTTATGCTGATTCCGATGAGATCGCAACCATCAGGGGAGAGATTTGTGTACATCAAGGACGCACAACAGGTTCATGTGATCGGGCTTACTCATATATTCTGGAGGAGATATCCGCAGAGATGATCAGTGCTTCAACCTATTACTTTGGTGTCATCATTTCTTCTTGTGTTGGATACATGCGTACAATATGGATTAAGTTGGTATGTGTAAGATAACTGGAAAAAATTTGGTGAAATGAAGATGTTGATATCATTTTCCCCTGAATAGACAAACTACTCAAAACCGCAAAGTAATGTGAACATCGGGGATGCACAACAGGATCATGTGATTGGGCTTAAACACATATTCCGGGATTGATAACCGCAGAGATGATTCGTGTCTTACCCTGTTACTTCGGTGTTATCGTTCTCTTCGGGTTCTCGAGCTTCATACTATGAGGTTTTTTGCATCACTTCAACTACTTGGGGGAAGTGGTCTCATGAAGATGATTATCAGTTTGGGGGGAAGCTACCAAAGCTTCACATTGAGGAGACTAAAACTCAGCAATTTGGTGGTGTCTAGCGATTAACTCAGTAGTGAGATTCTAGTGATTAGTTAACTACTTGTGTTTGGTGAATTGTTGTGACTTAAGTCGTTTTGATTAGTCTGATTGTAATTTGACGTTGTGAGTTAATCTTTACGACTTAACTTATTACGATCGGATCTATTGTAACTTGACTTGTCGCGACTTGACACTTAATGCTAATTGTCACTTACCCAAGATCTGTCTCTAAGTTTAACTCGCATATTACATCTTTCGGTGTCTTTTGTTGACTTAAGTAAAATCCTGGGAGAGAATCGATCTCTCGGTTTAAGTCATAAGAGTTGTAAAATCCCGTTTAAGATTATATCATGGCAACTACCACTTCAGATGATGATTCAGGAGCCTCGAAAGCTTTGGTGGTGAAAGTTTAAGAGATGTTGACTACTGATTTCTACAACGAGCTGAACGATACTACCATTTTGGTACACAAGTCAACATCTTCTTAAACTGATTAGTATCCTTTGTACATATATTATACTAAATTGTAAATATAGAAGTATAAAACAACAAAAAACCCATAAAATTCTGAAAAATCATATAAAATACAAAAATATTCTTCTTACGACATGTCTCTTGTGTAATCAATAATATGTACGTTTCTAGAAATGTCATTCAATAATGACACGGGATCATACATATGCTTGAGAAAGAGTTTTTCGGTTTCAAATAAAGTTTTTTTTCAAAAACATGTCGTATCTCAAAACATTCTTAAAAATTATGGCTTACAGTCATTTCAGGCTGTAACCCGGACTTCAAAATATGGCTTGCTATTACTTCAGATAGCAACCCGTGCTTCAAAATGGGGAAAACATGTCTCCAAAAATACGGTTGTTCCTTTTAATTGGGTGAAGTTCACCTGGACATGGATTACTTTATATCCATGTTTCCTCGATCTAATGTACGCTTCAGTGCATTATTTCTTAATAAAGAAGAGAAATCTTCTTTTTATCGCCAATACTTTCCCTTCTATGATTTTTCCGGAAAGTATTTGTGCAAAACTTGGTGGTACCATGAGATTTTGATTGAAAATCAAATTGAACTCAGAATTTTGATAAATTTTTTCACTCAATCAATGACATCATTTATTTTAAGCTTTAACATCTATCATTGATTGAGGGGGAGAGTGATTTCTCAAAATTTTATGTATCATCAAAACTCTCCACACTTTGTGCAAAAATCTTGCTATAATATAATTTGTGTTGGTTATGTGTCAGAATGAGAATATTTTCAAAGAGTTTTTCGTTAAAACCTCAACTCTTTTGTAAACTCATCAAATCTGACACATAACAACCTCCCTCACAGATTGAGGGGGAGCAAGTAAAAGGTTCCTTTTTATCAGAAAATATTAAAACTGACCGCATTTCTCTCCCAAACGGTTTCTAACTTATTTAAATCAATTGAGATCCAAAATCTCAAAAGGTTTGAAATTTTTGATCGGGGGAGAGAATGGGATTTAAATATGAAATCTGATAATCAAACGTGATCTTTTAGACTCAATAATAGGCTCCCACATATGTGCTAAACTCTTTTGTATATCGATGCACATATTGAGGGGGAGCAAAAGGCTTTTGTGGAAGTAATACCAAAGACCGACCATTTATCTTTATGCACGGAGTTATAAGGATGGTTAAGGTTAGGTATGAGTTCCCATGATCCACCAGAACCGGAAGGATCTTCCTAGGGACAATCCATAGATAGATTAGAAGTCCTTAGGAATGATTGAAAAAAGGAGAAAAGTGAGAAAGGGAAGAGTGCGGACTGAGATAGAGCTAGGACTGGAACAAGCCCAACAAGGTTCTAGTGATGAAGTCTCGGTAAGCACTGAAGGGGTTGAAGAATGAAAAAGAAATGAAATTTGAAAGGGTGAAAAGAAATAGCCCTCCAAATATTCAACCTTAGGGCAGAAACCAGGTTCAACTTCATATGCTACTGGTGGTTACTAAGGTAACACCGGTATTGAAGACAAGACGTCATGGACCCAGTGACGCACTGCACTAAACTTCCCAACCAATCAAGTTCTCTTAAAAGAGCTTGTTTCATTCTCACGGGGAACCCTGTGCAATGTATCGACCGCTCATTGCGAGCTATGTTGATACCTAAAACAGGAGATGCCTCCCCAGACTCCAGGAGTGGATCAAAACGCACTATTGAGTCTAGAGCCATGAGATCATCCATAAATCTCGTTAGGACACACTTCCAAATATGCTTATTGTTTCACGCAATGTGGAAAATAAGATAAAATATTTAGAGTCCTACGCATTGTCCTTGTGGTATTGCCAGAGCATCCGAGTGGTATGAAAATATTCACAATTGAAGATGGAAATCCTTCTAGAGCAAACATCTTTCAAGCTTTTGGTAGGTGACATGTGAGATCCATCTTGGATCAATGATCAAGTGATAACTAGAAAGCAACAATGGTGCGATTCAACATTGAATCAAAGTTGTTCCAGGATATGGATTGACGGATACTTTTGCTAAAACCTTTCAATGTGCTCACAAACTAATTTTTCGAGCACATTGATTGTGTATAATCTTTCAAACAAAAGTATTTTTGATGGAAATGTGATTCAAAGTATAAAACTCTCGTCGTGTCTCAAAAATGTTTATCAAATGACACGCGAGTGACTTCTATAAATCAATTTCTCATCAATCCGTGAATATTTATTCACCGATTCACTTTATTGTGCTGTTTGCTTTGAGACGTTCCGGTTTGAGAACATGCTAAGTATGAAGATTCCAAAGTGGATTCTTTGGAAAATTCATTACTACAAGCTGGAAATTCCTGTCAAGGAGAGTCTTCTCTAAAAGAGACTCTACCTGATCACAGGTCGGTTTTCACAAAACCGGAGGGTAGTCTGTCCTCGCAGAATGAATGACAAAGCCATATTCGTTCTCTATCTTTATTGCTAACTGTTTTATTTCAGGGACACATATAAAGATGGCATTGATGGCTCCTATTTCCAGCTGAATCAGGTCAATCCATACCTCATGCTCACACATCCTCCTCATTATCAATGATGATGAGAGACTTACTACAACGAATGTTGAGAGACTACCAACAACGTTTCCGCAACTCTGATGAAAAGTCTCCTGATCCAGAAAGGTGTGAGCATGACGGTCCTAAAGTTACTACATCACATGAAGGCGATACTACTGTGGATGAGCTTGGAGATTTATTGTGGCTGATGATCTCAAAGAAGCTACACAAGTTAATTGCGTGATGTACAAAGTGTGCTGAAAAGTGAAGAATCAGATTCTACGAGCTACAAGATCTAAAGAATGCTTGAAGAACAAAGAGCTTAATTTCCAAGGTGACCTCGCTTAGGGGGAGATTGTTAGGAATACAATTATTCCTATAGAAGACTCGGTCATATAATTGATGTAATAGCATTTTAGTTAGCTCGTAGTTAGTTAATTATATATTAGTTTAGTTTAAGTAACACCGTGGAAGAAGGATGGGTCTTTACCCACTGTATGCCTGATCCACAGCCTGGGTGTAGGCGTTTTATTTTTTTTTGTAAGAAACTATAAGTACCCCTCTCCACATGTGGAGAGGGTTGGTGCTTTCCATTCTCAATCTAATATTCACACATTTTCTCTCATTTCTTGCTCTCACTAGAAACACCCAACTCACTTTCTCTCTCTAAAATCTCGTCTTCTTTATTCTTGAATCAATCTAACCACATAAACCATACTAGTTAATATTATGTATATCCTACAACTTTACATATATGTGTATGCACTTGATGTCCATTAGATCGAAAAAAAAGAAATTGAAGCAGATGTTGAACCGCCGTGTAGTCTATTGTGGATCAAAGGAAGGCAAAACAAAGACGGAGAATCTCTAGATGCTGAGATTAGTTCGGTGGTAGATAAACTTGAAAATTTGACTACAAATTCTATTATTATGCTTATACACCAGCAGCATTAACTTTGTACTAGCCGTACTAACTTGTATACTAGCAGTACTAACTTTTAATGCCAATAATTCCCATATTTTTTTGCAGAAAGAAGCTGATGAAACGATCAAGGAAGGAACCTTGGATGTTGATGATGGCACTGATGCCATGACAGTTGTGTTTGGTAAGGAAAAGGGAGGTTATGCAAGAGGAATGGGAAATGGAGTTACATATAAGAGGTATTTTAATCTTCCTCGAACCAGAAAAGAAACTGATGTAAGAATTGAGTTACTTCAAACTCAACTTAATAATGAGAGAAGCGAGCGTCAAAAAAAAGATCTACTGCTCAAGAAACTGTCCACCGAGATGGCAGAAAAAGATGACCAGGTCAAGAAATTGTCCGCTGAGATGGCAGATACAAAAGGAATGTTTCCTAAAATGCTGAGTCTTTTGAGTTCACAAGGGATTCAATGGGATATGGCATCTTAATTTCCATTAGACTCAGATGTAAGCCATTTTTTATGTTGTTAACAATTTTATTTTCTAATGCTAACACCAATGTATTTCTTAATTTAATTTAATTATATTGCAGGTGACGACTCCAATGGCCATTAATAATATAGATATCAGCGCTAATAATCCTCAGGTGGTCGATGGAACTCAGTCCAGTGTTGGTGTACGTCCACGTGATAAATATGTGATAATTCAGAAGAAGCCTACTAGGATTGAAACTTTGGAACCGGTAATGGAAACAATGGTAAGGAGTAAAACATTATCCCCCTTTGATTTTTTAATTTTACCTACATGACTAATGTACCGTGTTTTATATATACATATAGGAACATGTTAAAAATGTTAAGAAAACACCAAAGACACGACAAAACGGGTTTGCAGATTCCCAATCGCAAGGAGATGCATCTCCAACAAAAGAACTACCAAAAGTATGTATTTCAACATGTTTCTTGTTATTTTTTTTTTAAATAATGTACCGTGTTTTATATATACGTATAGGAACCTGTTATAAATGTCGGACCTAAGAAAACGGGTAAGTCACAACGAAACGGGTCTCCAGCTTCCCTATCGCAGGATAATGTGTCTCCAATAACACAAGCACAAGTAAGTATTTCAACGTGTTTCTTGTTATTCTTAATTTTGTTTAAATATTTTCTGATATATACATATGCAAAAATTCTGTTTTTTTAGACAATCAATTGCAAACTGTGGAACATAAAGAAAGCAAATATTGTTGCTTTGGGTCGCATATACAACATTCCAGGAAAACAAATTCTACATAACCAACCACTCCCAAATGATTGCTACAGAGTCTCAATTGATAAATCGTTAGTGGATGCAGCATGCATACCGAACGTATGGAATAATGGGTTAAAAACAGTTAGGGAAGGCGAAGGTAATTTCTTTGCATGGCCAAAGGATCAAGTTATTCTTGCTGATCATGAGGAGGTACACACATGTGTTTTTTCAACCTACATATATATATATATATATATATATATATATATATATATATATATATATATATATATATATATATATATATATATATATATATATATATATATATATATATATATATATATATATAATTCTTCATATTAAATTCAATGTTTGATACAAGCGTCTTTTGTTTACTACAGGTTACACCACCAACTACGAAACCAAAAGTTAGTGAAAACATTATTCCTGGACCAAAATTACAAGCGAAGCACAAAAATTATGTCTCTAGTGCAGAAGTGCAAAAGCAAGCTAAGGGGGTCCGGGGAAGATTCAAAAGGTTTTAACTTATAGTAGTTGAGAATTTCATTATATGCGACATTAAAATTCTATATATATTTTGTTCATTTATATACATTCGAGTTTTATGGAATTTGAAATTGCTTTTTATTTTTAATTATGTTTTATTTATATACTAGCAGTAGTAACTCTGATCCAGCAGTACTAACTTAGTACTAGCAATACTAACATCATTGGTCACCCTTTTCTTTAATTCGATGTGTGACTAAATATTACCAAATGCTACACAAATTAACAATTCATGTGACCATTGGATTAACATTAGTCACACAGAACACACATGTCTGCATTTTAAACAGCATATGGTCACACTTATTAACACTTTTGGCCACTGTTTGCTTAATTGTATGTGACTAAATACCCAAAAAAACATGTGTTGTGTGACTAAATATTACAAAAGGCCACACAAACATAAAATTCATGTGGCTATTGGATTATGTTGAGGGCTAAAACCACTTGTCGGGTGTGTTAGACCGATACACGGTAAGGTGGTTAAACCTTCGTTCTTTGTGTATGAGATATGTTGTGTGAATATGATTAAGTATGCGGAATCTACTTAACCACACTTAGAAGATTATATTTATGATATGGAAATGGAATAGTTAACACCAAACGATTCAATATTATTCAAAATAATACGAGTGATCTTTTTCTATCACTAGGGTTACAAAGAACCTTGAATCTTACGTGACTTGTGATATTTGTGTTTGTTCTATTGTTCTAACAGTTATGTTTTTCACACGTCTATGTATATATTGGATATTTCACATATATCCAATATCTAGTCTAAGATCATCTTTTATAGTCCAAGAAGATCTTTACAATAATCTAGTCTAAGGATGTGTCAATCTACTAACTATGATAAGTCATATATCTATAATGTGTCATACCCTATAAGAGTATACAATTTGAACACTCAACTAATGACACAACAAAAGATATTTTCCATGCATATCTACTCAGCAGCATCGTGACTCATAGTAGAATCCATCAGTGGAAAACGTTCTTCAGCAGAATCCATCAGTAGAAACACCTTCAGTAGAAACCTTCTTCAGCATAATCCATCAGTAGAAACATGCTTTAAGCTTTATCAGTAGGAACATACTTGATGTATTTCTTTAAACCTTTATGTTCTGATTCTTTCTGTTTATTTAATTCCCAACAATCCTCCCCTAAACATGTGAATTACATTCAAACATGTTTTTCTGAATTAAATGAGAACTTTTGCGAAGATCTTTCAAACACTTCATTGTCAGACCCTTGATCTGAACTTCTTCTATTCTGAAAAACTCATTTGATCTTATGATCTTTGACTTATCAAAATTAACAATTTGCTCCAATCTTGGACTAAAAGATGGTGCAATCTTCCTTTGATTTCAACAAGATATCATCTATCAATTTACCTTTACAAGTGATGAACAAACGTAGTGAACTGAAATTGAATCTTTTCAACTTTTGACCTAGATAGAACTTTCTCCTTTGAAATACTTCATCTCTTCTGAATACAACATTAAAGAATGTTCTTGTCATTTCCAACCTCTATGCCATCATCTTGTATGATCTTGTCTTTTCTTTCTTTTCATTTGGTTAATCTTCCTTAAACTGGGCTTGAATTTCCTCCCCTAAGATGTTTGTTTCCTCCCCTGAGATTCAAATAACATCTTATATTCATATCCTCCCCTTGTTTGAAAGATTTCTGTTGATCCCAGTTGAGCTTAAACGATCTTGTATAGAAGTTAACTTGATTCAACACTTAAGCTAATATGCGGAATGTAAAAGCTTAACTTAAGAAGAATAATGATTCACTTTCAACACTTCAATATTATTAATACGAGCACTCAACAATGCTAGGGTTTTACAACCTTGAAGTGAATAATAATACGTACATAAACTAACCCTAGGATCCTCCTTTTATAGACTAAGGAATCCTACTAGGTTTACAATACCTTTCTCTACACGATAAGAATATTCTAGATAAATATAATATTTACACAATCTATTCTGTATTTATCTAAACCGTATACATCCTTATCCCATCAGCAGTAGATTCTGTCAGCAGCATTTAACCTCAGTAGCACTTTGACATCAGCAGCAAAATCATTTCTACTAGCAGCAGTTTCATTCATAGCAGCAGTTTCACTTAGCAGCAATTTCAAACCCGACAATCCTCCCCTAAACTTATTATTTATTTCTAAATAAATAAGTTTCTTCTAAGCACAGTTAATCACTTGGAGGATGCTTCCAAACTCTTCAAACCTTGAGAATTCAGTTGATCGAATATCTTCTTATATTTTGACAGCAAATTGAATGCTTGATCATCAGAATCATAGTCTTTCTGCAACTTAAGTGATCTATCACCATTAACCATCTGATTGACAATATTCCAGTATCTTACCACTGGATAATCTTTTTCAGCTAGCATATACAAAGTAATTGGACCAATTTCTAGCATATGAACTCCAGAATCTTGAAATAATCTCCATTTTCTCACTTTGTATTCTACTATCTCTGTCCACTCAGAATCATCCATTGAAGGTTCATACATAAGTTTTAGAGCTCTCCACAGAACATTATCAGTCATAGTTATGATATGATCAATTTGTTCTTTCTCATACTTTTTACCATCAAACTTCTCAGCTCCAAACTTAGCTTTGTACAATGTCCACATATCATCAACATCTTGTCTATCAAAGTAGTGTAGCATCTGTTGAAATCTAAGAAACCTGTGAGTCTTACCATTAGATCTATGGACATCATGAAATGTTCCAATGTTAGCATCATATCCTGTAGTTACTTTGATAATAGGATATTTAACTCCTATTGGTTTGGCATCAACTACTTCAGGATCTTCCATCTTGCCAACCATAGTGTAGACCTTCAATTTTTCTTTTAAGTGCTCAGGAGGAATATGATCCCAATCATTCTTGAACTCATCTCCTTCTGGCTTAGAACTGCTTTCTTCCCCTGTTTTCCTCTTCTTCTTTACAATAGATTTTTGAACAACACCTTTTTTTTAACACTTTGCACAGAAGAAGTAGTCTTAACTGCATCATCAAGCTGCTTAACAACATCTGCTTCTTGAACATGCTCTGCTTCAACTACTTTTTCAGGTACCAACTTCTTGTTCATCTGAGCAATTTGTTCCAAATCCTCAGCACATCTCATAGAATAAAAAGTATCTGTTCTTCTCTTAGCTTGTTGATATAAGTCAAAAACTTCTTTATCAGAATAAGGTTTCAACTATACCAATGTCCATCCAGCCATATTCTTTAGATACCTTTCATATTCTTTTCTTTGTTGTTTAACAGTTGGACCTTTAAATATCTTTATCTTTCTTCTAGCAGTAGCATTATATTTTCTCTTCTTTGTAGTAAACTCTCTTAACCAAGATGGCACATCAAAAGTTGGAACTTCATTTTCTTCAATCTTGATCAGCTTATTGAGTTCAATATCAGCATCTATTCTGATCTTCTCATTTATCCATTCATCATACCTCTTTAAACCTTCAGCCTCTTTCTCAGCTAACTGTTGATCTTCCATATCAATCAACTCTTGTGCTCTAAGTGCAGCAGCTGTATCATGTTCAACTTGTAATGCCTTAGGCCAAGACTCAAATGGTACATCAGTGAAATCACTCCCCTTATACATAATCCTTGGTTTTTCAACTTGTTTGCCCTTGCCTTTATCAGTGGAAGATGAAGAAATAACCTTCTTTTGTTGAGCAGCAGGTTCCTTAATAACAATCCCTTTTTCAGGTTTTCTAGGTGCTGATGATTTGATAGTTGTTGTTGTTTGTTGTGGTAATGAAGGAGTTAATAACGGGGTAGTCTTCTTACTCAACAATACCATAGCTTCAGCAGCAACATTGTCACCAGACCCAGCAGCAGAGTCTTGTGCATCAGCAGATCCACTAGCAGCAGAATTAGTAAAATCCTTAGCAGTAGATCCTTGAGCAGTAGAGTCAAGACTTTTGTTTTTCACCAAATCTCCCAACTTCATCAATGTTTCACCCATCAACCCTGTTGCTTTCACTAATTGCTCAGGCTCCAAAGTTGTAAGTTGTTCTACCACCTTCTCTTGAGTAGCAATCACCTTCTCCATAACAACCTCATTCCCTGATTTATCAGTAACCACAAAATTTTCAGCATCCTGAGGACTTTCAACATCCATATCACCAATCACCGGAGCCTCCCCTGAAACCATTTCATCATTCAAACCCAGAGCACTATCAATCTTTTCCAAATTTGCCTCCCCTGAACCCATTGCCTCTTCATTCCTCCCCTGTTTGGAAGCATCCTCTTCCAAGTGAGTAGAGACATCAGGAGAACAAACAATCTGAGAAGTGCCGACTTTCTTCAATCTTTTCAAAGAGGTTGAAGATCTTGATTTCTGAAAGTTCTTAATCTATTTTTGCAATTTGATGATAGTCTTGTCCTGATCAGCAACAACATATGAGAGATTAAGAACTTTGTCCTCCAATGTAGTACATTTCACCCCCAAGTTAGTACAAGTAACCGTCAATTCCTGAATAAGTTTCATAATAGTCTCATCACTTCGACCTGTGTTACCTGGTCCGAGAGGTGAGTCACGGACATTGTCATCATGTACAAGAGTTTCCGTCAATTCATTGGTCACTGGCCTGTCCTCATCACTTCGACCTGTGTAACCTGGTCCGAGAGATGAATCTTGGGACAAAAACTTAGTATCAAGCCTAGTTTGATCATCTGAGCCCCCTATATTTTCCATTTGGCTAGGGTTACCATCCTGAGAATTTGATTCAGAAGAATCATCATCTCTAGATGTTGCCTTGGTTTGGGTCTTAATGATGTTATCACTATCCTGCTCTGCTGCTAAGCTAGAAGCAGTAGTGACAGCCCTTGCCAACATGTCCTCTTCATCACCTAGGACAGCCTCATCTGGTACAGCCATACTAACACTATCCTGAGGTAGATCAGTGTTCTTTTTGGTGTTCCTACGGGTATAGAGTATTTTAGGTTGTGTAGCAGATGCAGAAAAATTGGGTGTGTGATGGGAGTCAGTGGGATTTCCTTATCCTTCACCCTGATTATTTTGCACAAGTTGCACCATGTAAGGTGTAAGATTTGTATTTGTGCCTGAAAAACCATTTCCATGTTTAACCAAGAAAGTAAAGGTTTTAGAAACCAATTTTGGAGCATCATAGGTAGCAACATGTCCTCTAAACTTTGTAAGTTGATTTTGAACAAAGAGTTGTATAAACCTTGGATAAAGCAAATAGGAACCAAACTCTTTAACACTTTGAAACATCCCTTCCAATATCATTCTAGAAAAATTGAATGGTTTACCTTTGCTTAGGCATACCATTGCAGAAGCAATAGTAGTACTAAACTCATGCCATCCAGAAGTTTTAGGACTCAAACAATGAAGAAGAAGATGTACCAAAAACTTGTATTGAGGACAGAGGAGAGATTTTTGAAATTTTAAATTTGTATGATTCCCCTCATATCCCAAATCTTTTAACCTAACAAAAATAGCAGAATTGGCAAGACAAGTGGTCTTTGTTTCAGTTACACGAACCTTTTGCCCATCTACTAAAGCACTAACATGTTTTTCCCCATTCATAGTTTTGATTTTAGCGGTAAGCCAAAACTGTTTGATGTGGGAAGCAAATATAGTAGGATTCACAATGAGTGCATACCTAAGAGAAGTAGCATTCAAAAATTTTACCATGTCTGTGAAATCTTCATTAACTGATTCTGCATCAAGAACGACCACACTATTGTGTTGCTTTGCCCAGGTACGAACGCACTCCATGAATTAGGGTTTAGGGAAATTGGGAATTATTGACTTTGAGAGAGATGGAGTGTTAGGGTTTGTGATAACTTCAATTTGAAACATGAGAAAACCAATTAGGAAGATCAATTAGGTTTTAAACTGATTGAAGAAGTTACACATCCCACCCTCACACTTTCAACCGTAGGAGCACAATAACACTAGCAGCAGAGTTATATAACTAGCAGCAGAGTGAATCAATCCAGCAGCAGAGTTGACAAAATAAGCTTGGTAAAAAAGTCAAGAATCCTCAGCAATTAATGTGATGATATGCCGTAATCCCTATAAAAGCGAACTAAATATTTTCCCTAAATCAACACAATCAAACACTAATCGCAATCAAAACGCCAATCAACCAAATCAAAACATCCAATTACCCAAATCCAATCAAATCATAATGAAATCAACACCCGAAATCATCAATATCTCATCCGATTCATCATCGGAAGATGAGACCCCTTATGAAACATATGTGCCTCCCTTCCGTCCTCCGCATAATGGTTGTAGAACCAAGGAGCAGGCTAAGAAGAGAAAGCATGATCTCCCTGTCTTTAAAGATCTCCTCAGTTTGAATCAAACCCCAAGCACTTCGAGGGGTAAAGCTGTGATTTCCCCCAAATCTCCATCTACTTCAGAGTCATCAGAAGACACAGCTTGGATCCCTGTCAGGCAACCATCTCCAAGGGAACTTGTTTCCCCTTTCATCTACACTTCATCAGATGAGGATGAGCCTCCAAATGAACCGCCTTCCACTCCTAAGAGGCCTCAGTCATCAAGGCCACGACCAAAGAAATCCACCAAGGCAAAGAAGACAAGGAAGACAAACCCTCCTCTCTCTAAGGAAAGAAAGATTGTTCTTGGACTTCCATGCCCTAGGAAGTAGTGCTTGTAGTCTTTTAATTTCAGCTTAGATTGTTGCACTCTTTTGTGGTTTCTGCAGTAGTCTTTGTAATTTCTCTTTTGATGTATGAACCTCTGTTCTTGGTAAATGATGAATGACAGATGTTCTTCTTTGTTATCGTATTATTGTTTTTGCAAATCATCATTTAGACTTATTCCTGCACAATATTAAACCAAACACCACAAAACAAACAAACATATGCACTAGCAGTAGAGTTAGAAATAGCAGCATAGTACATTCCATCACAAACAGATATTTTAAGATATGCAGCAGAGTAACAAGCATCACAATTCCTTTACATACTTGTACAAAAATAAAGAGATAAGTTTTTCAAATATTTATCATACCAATGTTTGCAATTAAAAATTGAAATCTCCCCACATCAAAATGTTTAGTGAGAAGATCAGCAACATTGTGATCAGTATGAACTTTAACAATTTGGATCAACTTATTTTCATAGCAATCTCTGATAAAGTGATGTCTTATCTCAATATGTTTTGTTTTAGAATGAAAAACAGGATTTTTAATTATGCAAAGTGTGCTGTTGTTATCAATATGACTTTTGGTATTCATGAAATTATACCCATAATCCAATAATTGATTCTGCATCCATAGAACTTGTCCACAACAACTTGAAGCAGCCACATACTCAGCTTCAGCTGTAGAATTAGCCACCACTGTTTGCTTCTTGCATTGCCATGACACCAATCTGCTTCCTAGAAATTGACAACCCCCTGTTGTAGACTTTCTATCCAAAGAAGCTCCAGCATAGTCACTATCTGAATAGGAGACCAAATCAAATGGTGAATCTTTAGGATACCAAAGGCCCAATTTTGGTTGATGCCTTAGATATCTAAAAATTATCTTCACTGCATTGAGATGTGATTCGTTGGGACACACTTGAAATCTTGCACAGGCACACACAGCAAACATGATATCAGGCCTTGATGCTGTGAGATACATCAATGAGCCAATCATAGACCTGTACAAGTGAATATCCACTTCCTTCCCATATTCATCTTTCAGCAATGGTTTATTGGTTTCCATGGTAGTCTTGGCAGGCTTAGCATCTTCAAAGCCAAACTTCTTCAAAATATCATTGACATACTTATCCTGACTAATAACTATACCATTCTCTTTCTGTGTAACTTGCAGACCTAGGAAGAAGGTGAGTTCTCCCATAGAACTCATAGCAAACTTGTCCTTCATAAGCTTCTCAAAACTAACACACATAGCTTTGTTTGTAGACCCAAAGATGATGTCATCAACATAGATTTGAACCAGCAAAATATCATCCTTTTGTCTTTTGAGAAACAGAGTTTTATCAATCTTTCCTCTACTAAACCCAGACTCTAACAAGTATGTAGACAATGTGTCATACCAGGCTCTAGGAGCTTGATGTAAGCCATACATTGCTCTATTTACCTTGTAAACTTTTTCAGGATGATCAGGGTCTTCAAAGCCTGGTGGTTGAGATACATAAACTTCTTCTGTAATGGTCCCATACAGAAAAGCACTCTTTACATCCATTTGATACACTACAAAATCTTTGTATGAAGCATAAGCCAAGAATAATCTAATTGCTTCTATTCTTGCCACTGGAGCAAATACTTCATCATAATCAAGGCCTTCTTGTTGTGTGTATCCCTGTGCTACTAACCTTGCCTTATTCCTTATGACTATTCCTCTCTCATCTCTTTTGCATCTGAAAACCCATTTAGTGCCAATCACCCTTTTCCATTTGGCAGATCAACCAAAGTCCAAACTTCTTGTAGCTTAAATTGTAGAAGCTCATCTTGCATTGCTTCCACCCAACTTGCTTCTTGTAGGGCTTTGTAAGTGTTTTTGGGTTCAATTTGAGAAAGAAAACATGCAAACAGGCAATTCTGAAGATCTTTATGACTATTTCTTTGATGCAGAGATCTGGCAAAGAAACTTTGATGTTGAAGATCTTTCAGTGCTTTAGTCATCTGCCTAGTTTGAATGGATGATTGTGGATCACTCAAAATTTGGTCTTTGGGATGATCCTTGTGTACTCTTGTGGTAGGTGTGGGACTAACAGGAATATTGAGTTCCAAATTAGTAAAGTCTGCATCAGCTCCAAATAACTTACCATCAAGTGCATCATCATCTGTGTCATAGTAAATATTCTCAAGATTAGGCATATTTGGATCATCAGGATAGATAGAATCATCAATAAATCTACCCTGAGTGCCCAAATTAGGAAACATTGAAGTAGCAGTAGAGTTAGTAGGCTTGGCAGCAGAGACTCCTGGCCTAGCAGCAGAATTTGGTGGAGCAGTAGTTGTATCTTTTGGCCTAGCAGTAGAGTCTTCTGAGTCAGCAGCAGAGTCTTCTGGCCTTGTAGGAGAGACATCAACAACTACTTTGGGAACTTCATTAGTTTCTTTTTCTGCTTCAATAGGTATCTCAATACCTTCTTTAGTTTCCTTAGGTTTCTCTTCAGTAACAACATCTTCTTTAGGACTTAGATCTGTCTGAAAGGGTAGTAAAGTAGGACCAACCTTTAGTTTCTCAACCAAAACAAATTCTTCTTGTGGTTTGTTAGTGTTAACACTGGCAATAACTGGTACATAATTCATTGTTTTGGTAAGCATATCAACATTAAACAACCATTCTGGTCCTCTCCCTTCAGGATTAGATGTGTTCTCAGAAAACTTGATATGCAAATTCTCCTCTACATGTTTGGTTCTCTTATTGTATACCCTGAAAGCTTTACTAATCACAGAGTAACCAACCAAATTTCCTTCATCAGCTTTTTCATCAAATTTGCCTAGCTGATCCTTAGTGTTTAAAATTGTAACATGACATCCAAATGGTTTTAGAAAATCAATCAGTGGCTTCTTTCCATGAAATAACTCATATGGAGTCTTATTATGAGGCTTGACTACCTTACTTCTGTTCTACACAAAGCATGCAGTGTTCACAGCTTCAGCCCAAAAAGGTATAGGTAGTTTTGAATCAGATAACATTGTTCTTGCAGCCTCAATAAGTGTCATGTTTCTTCTTTCTGCAACACCATTCTATTGTGGAGTTCTTGCTACACTATACTGTCTAAGAATTCCTTTCCCCACACAGAATTGATTCATCACACTGTTCTTGAACTCAGTACCATTGTCACATCTGATTATCTTCACCTTGTAATTGTACAGGTTTTCAGCTCTTGTAATAAATGCCTTGAGAGTTTCTGGAGTTTCATCTTTAGTGGCTAGAAAGAATACCCAAGTAAACCTGCTAAATTCATCAGTGACAACAAGACAATATGACTTCTTGTTCAAGCTTTTTACAAATACAGGCCCAAATAAATCCATGTGTAGTAAGTGTAATGGCTCAGTATTTGTATTCACAGTCTTGGACTTGAATGAAACTCTGTGTTGTTTACCCTTTTGACAGGCAACACAAGTTTCACAATTTTCAAAAGTCTTTGTAGGCATTCCTCTGACCAGATTTCCTTTTACCAATTTGTTCATGGTCTTGTAGTTCAGATGTCCCAATCTTCTATGCCATAATTTGGACTCATCAACAGTGGCCTTTGCAATTAGACAAGTCAAAGCCCTCTTAGGAACAATGTTCTTAATATGGTCACTGTATATATTCTCATTTCTAGGGACCTTCAAAAGCACAGATTTGTCATCTGGCAACTGATAGTCAGGAGAAAGGATCATACACTCAGTGTCTGTAAAAAGAACAAAGTTCTTTTTGTCACACATTTGTGAGACACTAAAAAGGTTAAACTTAAGTCCTTTCACAAGAAACACCTTCTCAAAGTCCAAATTTCCAGTTTTTAGAGTTCCTCTTCCAACAATCTTTCCACCTTTTGGATCATTCCCAAAAGCAACATAACCACCATCAAAAGCCTCAAAGTCATCCAGTTGAGACTCATCTCCTGTCATGTGTCCAGAACATCCACTGTCAACAATAACCATATCCTTAAGCTCATCCAGTAGATTGACCTGCACATGAAAAGTAGAGACATTAGTTCCTCTTGACGACCCAAGCCATTACTGACTTGGATCTGCCCTGTGCATCAACATAATCAAATTTCTTTAAATCACTTGATGCACTACTAGTCTTGGAAACAGAATTTGAACCAATAGTTTTTGGTTTCCAAGTCCAGCAAGCTGAGGCCTTAACAACATAAAAGTGATTACCAACAACTGTATTTGTTAAATCTTTTGGCCCAGAAGTAGAAAGTTTTGTACTAGCAGCAGGTTGCTTACTAGCAGCAGAATGCATACTAGCAGCATAAATAGATCTAGTTGCACCAGATCTCAATAAAACAGCTCTTGGAACCATATTTCTATTAGGATGTGGGTGAGATTGTTTAGTTACATATTTGTGATTCATCCTAGTGTATTGATTCCAAACAGGCTTTTGGTGTTCAGGACATCTAACAATCAAGTGGTCAAAGCTACCACACTTATAACAAGCCTTCTTTTGTAATTGAAACTGATTACCTAATCTGTGTGAAACTAGGTTGTTGAAGTTTCTCTGGTTACCCCTAGGCTTATTATTGAACCTTTCCATCTGTTCTCTAGGTACCTCATTGTACTCTACCATTTTCCTAGAGAAGTTATTTCCTAACACAGGTTTGACAAACTTAACCTGTTCAATTTTAGATTTAAACTTTGTAGGAATTTCTTACTTTTTCACACTTTGTTCTGGTTTAACCTGTTCCTCATCACTATCACTATCAGAATACCAATCTTCTATAATAGGAGCTTCAGGAAATTTTCTAGCCTCAACCTTAGGTGTTTCATTAACACTTGTGCTACATTCACCTACAGGTTTTTCAATATTTAGCTCACTAATGAAGGATAGTTCTTTTCCTGGTGGAGCAAAAGCACTTTTGGCTAGAGGAGCCACTTCATTATGCCCGATTCCACTACCTTTTCTCATCAAGTTATTCTCTATAGATTTATGAACCAAATCATAAGCATATTGTTGTTTTTGTACTCTTACTACATGTTTATCTTTTTTAGCAAGAGCTTCCTCTTTTTCTTTTTCTGCTTCTTCTAACTTATTTTTAAGAACTTCTACTTCACTATTTTTCTTAAAAATTTCTATATCTCTAAGATTAAGTTGATCTACATATTCCTTCTCACACTCTTTGAGATATTCGAACCTTCTTTCAACATTCTGAATACCTACTTTGTAACCTAAGTTATCAAGTTTTAGGTGTTCAATTTCTCTATTTAAACTCTCATTCCTAGACTTAAGTTCTTCTATAGTATCAGCACAAGATTTAAAAGAATACACGGATAAGTCTGAATCATTGGATACCTCAGAGTCAGAGCCTGATGATGAACCATAGGCCATAAGTGCAAAATTCTGCACTTTGGGTTGAGCAACAGCTACCAAAGAGAAATTTGGTTCTTCTTCAGCCATATCACTCCAATCATAATCTCCCAGTCCATCACAAGATACCAGTGCAGTCTTTGATTCTTTAGCAACCTTCTTTGTAACATCAGCATTCTTCTTTGGAGCTCTACACTCCCTGGCAAAATGTCCCTTCTTGTTGCAATTGTAGCACTCTATTTTTGATTTGTCAAAGCCTGGACTATCTTTAGCTTTATACTTGACTTCTTTTCCAGTCTTCTTCAAGAACTTTCTTGCCCTCAAGGTCAACATAGCCATTTGCCATTTAAGATCAATTTCTTCAAGATCATCAGGATCAATATAATACAAGTCTTGATTAATGACATGTGACCTTATAGTAGTTGTGAGCTCAGCCAAGAATGCACACAAAGCAATATCACTGGTAGAAATCTTATCATTTGAACTAGCAGCAGATCCATCAGCAGCAGATACTCCATAAGCAGTAGAATGAGCAGCAGAGTGAGATTCTTGAGATCCTTTTCCTTTAGAGGATACAAAGGCAAGATTTTGAGTACCAAAAGATGAAGTAGAAGAGGTAGATAGTTCTGATTCATACACTCTTAAATTGTTGTAGAGACTCTCCAACTTCATAGTTTCAAAATCAGGCTTATTCCTCCACACAACTGTGTGCATACTCCATTCAGGTGCAAGACTTTTTAGAAACTTTAGGTTTACATCTTCTTGTGGAACCACATAGCCAACAAGCTTTAGATGACTAACAAGTTGGTTTAGCCTGTTGTATGTGTCAATTATCTTCTCTCCACTTTCAGAAGTAAAATTCTCAAACTGATGCTTCAGCATGTTTTTCCTGGATTTCTTAGTAGCATCATTCCCTCCAAATCTGAATTCAACAGCATCCATCAATTCTTTTCCAGATTCACAGTCATCAAAGTCCATTTGGAATTCATTAGGTATTCCCATTAAGAGAATACTGTGTGCTTTGATTTCCATCTTCCTTACTGCGTTAGCTTCAGCAGACTTAATTGGTATCTCCTTCCCATCAGCACTCTTCTCAGGTACAGAGTCACCATTAACAATCACATTCCACATGTTGAAATCAATCATGCGAATGTACTGTCTGATTCTTCTCTTCCATAGCTCATACTCAGAAGGATTTAGCATGGGCACCCTTGAAGCAGTCACCATATGAGTTTCATCACCCATCTTAGCAATAGATTTGGAACAACAAACTTTTAAGAAACAAAATCTTCTTGATAATAACTTCTAGATCACAAGCTCTGATACCACTTGTTGATCCCAGTTGAGCTTAAACGATCTTGTATAGAAGTTAACTTGATTCAACACTTAAGCTAATATGCGGAATGTAAAAGCTTAACTTAAGAAGAATAATGATTCACTTTCAACACTTCAATATTATTAATACGAGCACTCAACAATGCTAGGGTTTTACAACCTTGAAGTGAATAATAATACGTACATAAACTAACCCTAGGATCCTCCTTTTATAGACTAACGAATCCTACTAGGTTTACAATACCTTTCTCTACACGATAAGAATATTCTAGATAATTATAATATTTACACAATCTATTCTGTATTTATCTAAACCGTATAAATCCTTATCCCATCAGCAGTAGATTCTGTCAGTAGCATTTAACCTCAGCAGCACTTTGACATCAGCAGCAAAATCATTTCTACTAGCAGCAGTTTCATTTATAGCAGCAATTTCACTTAGCAGCAGTTTTAAACCCAATAATTTCTCACAATCCTAACATCATCATCTGATCTAGCATTTTTCCATGTTTTCAGACAATTTGTACATGAAGCCTTCAATTCCTTAAGAGTTTAAGATTCTGCCCTCATCACTTCTAGGTGTGTTAACTCCTATGAGAGGTGATTCAATGGACGTTTTTGACTCATGGTCCATCTGTTGATGGTTTTTAAAGTCATCTTTTGAAAATCCTTTTAAGAAACTTTTGCCTTAGCAGTATGTATATGATTTTATTATGAAAAATCATACTGCTTACAACCATTTTGAAGGGATTAAGTGTATAACAGACACTAGTCAAAATTTCGGTTTAGAGCAAACTCTGGTTGTGTGAGAACCAATGTTTTCAGTTATAAATAACCGCCTGTGTATAGATAAACCTATTCAAAAGGCTTTCTTTACAGGGTTTCCAGCTCGTGGCATTTGTTACCTCTAACACAAGTGTTAGATTCACTTTTGCTCGCTGTTCTTTCTATCAGATATCCGTAGATTAGTCACATTATACTTGAGAGTATAAAATGATAGAAAGTGAGTTGTATCAGTTAATAACTGATCAACTATTATATCAGTAGAAATGATCAGCAGTAATGATCACCTTTCAGCAGCAATGATCAGCAGCTTTGATCAGCAGATTTCACTTGAAATAGCCTTTCAGCTCAAACATTCATACCTGAAACTGTTAGTCTAAAACCAAATAAACAAAGTACAAAGTACTTGGCTTGAATTAGAATAATCATAGAGCTAACTGTATGAATAACTTTAAATTGTTAATAGTAGTCTTTAGATAACAAAGTTAGATGCATTAACAAAATCTATATACAAGAACACATTATTTTGAAAAATTTAAAGATTAAGCATTCCAAACTTACTACCAAGTACTAAAATCTACCAACATCAAAAGCTTTTGTAAGAAGATCTGCAAAGTTTTGTTCTGAAGCAATTTTCATTACTTGAATTAACCTCTTTTCATTGCAATCTCTAATAAAATGATGTCTTATTTCAATGTGTTTTGTTTTAGAATGTTGCACTGGATTTTTAACAATGCAAATTGTACTACTATTATCAATATGAATAATGGTATGTAAGAAATTGTACCCATAATCAAGAAGTTGGTTTTGAAGCCATAGAACTTGACCACAGCAACTTGCAGCAGCTACATATTCAGCTTCAGTTGTTGAATTTGCCACAATTGTTTGCTTCTCACACTGCCATGAGATAAGTCTGCATCCAAGGAATTGACATCCTCCGGTTGTTGACTTTCTGTCCAAGCTAGCACCAGCATAATCACTGTCTGAGTACGCTATCAAATCAAAAGGAGATTCTCTAGAATACCATAAACCCAACCTTGGTTGACTTTTGAGATATCTAAAAATTCTTTTGACTGCTGTTAAATGAGAAACCTTTAGAGTTACTTGAAATCTTGCACAGGCACAAACAGAGAACATGATATCAGGTCTGGATGATGTAAGATACATCAAAGAACCTATCATAGATCTGTATGTATGTACATCCACATTTTCTCCATCTGGATCTTTAAGAAGTGGCTTCTCAGGATCCATTGGTGTGCTTGCTATTTTTGAATTAGCAAATTGAAAATTTCTAAGTATCTCAGCAACATATTTATCTTGACTAATAAATATGCCATCAGATGATTGCTTAACTTGCAGACCCAAAAAGAATGTAAGTTCTCCCATAGAACTCATCTGAAACTTATCTTTCATAAGTTTTTCAAAGTCTAAACACATCTCCTTCCTTGTAGATCCAAAGATAATGTCATCCACATACACCTGTACTAACAGAAGATCTTTCTTGTGCTATTTGATGAAAAGTGTCTGATCAATCTTTCCTCTTTGAAATCCATTCTCTAATAAATAGGAAGCTAGTGTTGCATACCAAGCTCTTGGTGTTTGATGTAAGCCATATAGAGCTTTAACTACCTTGTACACTTTGTCTAGATGGTCAGGGTCAGTGAAGCCTAGAGGTTGTGTAACATACACCTCTTCTTCAATTGAACCATATAAAAATGCACTCTTGACATCCATTTGGTAAACTGTGAAGTTCATAAATGAAGCATAAGCTAAGAAAAGCCTAATTGCCTCAATTCTAGCTACTGGAGCATAAACCTCATCATAGTCTATCCCTTCTTCTTGTGTGTACCCTTGTGCTACTAATCTAGCCTTATTCTTAATCACTATGCCTCTTTCATCCCTTTTATTTCTAAAAACCCATCTAGTGCCAATTACCCTTACACCACTAGGTAAATCAACCAGCACCCATACCTTTTGAATCTTGAACTGAAGAAGCTCCTCTTGCATAGCCTCTAACCAGCTTGAATTTTCTAGGGCTTTATGAATATTCTTTGGTTCATCTTGTGAGAGAAAACATACAAATAAACAAGAGTTTGAAAACTCATGCTGCTTTGAAGCATAAAGGGCATCAAGAATCCCTTTTTGATCTGAAGACATCAATTGTTGTCTTGTCTTCACACCAGATTGTACCTCTCCAATCACATTTTCTAGGGAATGGACTTTGTGAATCCTTGTTTGTGGAGTGGAAGGAACTTGATAATCAGATGGAATATTGCTCAAATCCACTTCATCTTCTGAAAAGTCTGCTTTTGTTTCTTCTGAAGAACTATCAGCATAAACAATTTGCTTATCAGTAGGAACTGTTTGCTCATCAGCAGGAACATTTTGCTCATCAGCCGAAACATTATGTTGTTCCTCTGTTCTTCCTTCTCTATTTTCTTCTTCAACACCTTCTTTAGCTTTGCCAGAAGAAGATTCACCATTTGTTGAAGTTGATTCCACACTTGTATTTGACCATATTGGCATCATCACATAATCTTGATGTGTCTTCTTGTCTAACCTTGCCTCATCTGTTGCTTGTGAACCTGAAAAATCATTAATTTCTGCAACAAAAGGCACATAATTCATTGAATGGGTTAGAGATTCAAGATCAAATAGCCATTTTGGTCCTTGACCTTCTACATTAGACTTGTTCTCTAAGAACTCTATATGTAGACTCTCTTCTACTTTCTTAGTTCTTATGTTGTATACTCTAAAAGCTTTGCTATTAAGAGAATATCCAATAAAGAAACCTTCATCTGCTTTACCATCAAATTTTCTCAAATGGTCTAAGGTATTCAGAATTGTCACATGACATCCAAAAGGTCTAAGAAATCCTATTGCAGGAGTTCTACCTCTAAAAAGTTCATATGATGTCTTATTGTGAGGCTGTACTATTAAAACTCTGTTCTGAACATAACAAGCAGTGTTGACTGCTTCGGCCCAAAAAGTTATAGGCAACTTTGAATCAACTAACATAGTTCTAGCAGCTTCTATTAGTGTTCTATTCTTTCTTTCAGCTACTCCATTCTGTTGAGGAGTTCTAGCAACACTAAATTCTCTCTTAATACCTTTTTCTTTGCAGAAATCATCCATAACTCTATTCTTAAATTCTGTCCCATTATCACATCTAATGACTTTTACTCTTTTGCTTACTAGGTTTTCTATCTCTGTAATAAAAGTCTTAAGGATGTTTGGTGTCTCATCCTTAGTACCTAAAAAGAATACCCATGTAAATCTACTATAGTCATCAGTAACAACTAGACAAAATCTCTTATGCATTATACTACTTACTGAAACAGGTCCAAATAAGTCCATATGAAGCATAAACAATGATTGATTGATAAAGTTAAAAATCTTGGGCTTACAAGTGACTTTGTGTTGTTTCCCTTTAAGACAAGTAATGCATGTTTGATCATTTTCAAAACGTTTTTGAGGTAAACCTCTTACCAAACCATTCTTAACAATCTTATTTATGGTTTTGAAGTTAATATGACCAAGTCTCCTATGCCATAACATAGATTCATCCAATGTGGCCTTAGCAACAAGACAAGTTAAAGCATCTTTAGAAACAATGTTATTCATATCAACACTGTACATATTGCCCTTCCTAGGAATTTTAAGAAGTACTTGACTTTCATCAGGCATCTTAAAATTAGGAGAAAGTACAAGACATTCAGTCTCAGTAAAAAGAACATTATTCTTTCTATCACACATTTGTGAGACACTAAAGAGATTATACTTAAGCTCTTGCACATAAAACACATCTTCAAAATCTAATTTACTGGTTTTGATAGTACCTTTACCAGTAATCTTTCCACCAATTCCTCCTCCAAAGGTAACATATCCACCATCAATTGATTGAAAGTTGGAAAGATAAGACATGTTCCCTGTCATGTGCCTTGAACACCCACTATCTGAATATCCTTGATCTTCATGATCTGTTGGTGGATGTCCCTACACACAAATAAAAGAATTAGTTTTCTTTGGGGATCCAAGCCAACACTGACTTGGATCTGCCTCTTGCATCAATGAAATGTAATCTCTTGAGGACTGTTGATGCAACATTGGATTTAAGAATCCAACATGCTGAGGCCTTAACAGCATTTGCCCTGATTCCCTTAGCAGCAGTATGCTTAACAGAAACTGCTAGCTTTGTAGTTGTACCCTTTGGTCTCCAAACTTGTTTTTGGACCACTGCTTTTGTTTGAATGGGCTTTGAACAATATTAGATGCATGTTTGAAAGTTGTTTTTGCACCCTTAATTGTTGATTTTGGGTAAACAGTCATATATGGTTTTTCAGCAGAAACCATTTTCCTTTTAGCGGGAACAGTTTTTGCTCTATCAGCAGGAACTGCTTTTGTGACTATTTTGGGTTTTGATCTTTTAGAATTAGAGTGAAAATGAGATTTAGGTGTTTGCCTTTTGTAATTCACTCTATTACTTTCATACCCAAATACCCATTGGTTGCAGAAAGCTGCAAGATGGTCAAAACTACCATAAATGAAACAAGCTTTATTGTGAAAAGCAAAGTCATCACCTAGTTGGTAAGACTTGAGGTTATTCCAATTTCTTTGGTTACCTCTGGGCTTGTTTGTGGTTCTATATTGCTCACAATATCTAACTGGTTGCCTAACATGTTTTTCATTGGTCTTAGGCCTATCAGTATTGTGTTTGACTATCTTAGGAACTCTTGTTCTTGCTTTCTTAACCACTTCAGGTTTAGACATCACCTGTTTATTATCACAGTCAGATATACAGTTTTCAACAACTATACCATCTGCTTTCTTAACAAAGGACACCTTGTCTTGAAAAAGTAATGTTTTGCATGAACATTTACTTTCTTTCTTAGGCTCATCAGCTACTATGTTAGAGTTTGGTTGAACTCCATATTGTAACTCAGGTAGTTGAAATTCAGGTAATCCTGAATGCTCTAGGTCTATCCCTGGGGGTTTTGGGATACCTCTATAAGGAGGTGGGGCTGTATTATATCCTAATCCTGACTTAACTTTATTATTCACTTGACTATCTATTATGTTGTTTACATTTTTAGAAGCATATTCAAGCTTTTCTACAGTCAATTGAATGTTTCCTTTTTCAGCCTTAACCCTATCCAATGCTTCTTTTAAAGCCTTAATTATTTCATCTTTAAAAAGTATGTCATTTTCAAGTAAAGTTTTAGCATCAGTAAAGGTAAGTTCATTCTTTTTATAGTATAGGATCTGCCTTTCTGTAGATTCTAAACCACATTTATAATTGAAAAGATCTTGATCAGTTTTGGCTAGCTGTATCTTTTGGTCATCATATTGTTTAATTAATAGTTTTAATTCTTTAAGAGCAGTACAAGTATTAGAACAAGCTTTATGATCTTGTACCTCAGTTGTAGTAAATGCCATAAGAGCCATCTGTGAAGAACCTTTTTCTTCATCATCCATGAAGCTCGAATCAAAACCTAACCCATCAATAGCTACCATAGCTTTTGGTTCAGAAATCTCCACTGTATTGGATTTGCTTCCAATATCTTTATTTCTGCTATCTTGCTGTCTTGGCCTTCTACACTCTCTTGAGAAGTGTCCCATCTTGTGACAGTTGTAGCATTCTATCTTTGACTTGTCATAACCAGCAGGATCATGGCTACTAATTGTGATCTTCTTCCACGTCCTTTGATAGAATTTCTTAGCTCTCATGCTAAGAAGAGAAATTTGCCATTTTAGATCCATTTCCTCCAGATCATCATCATTGATCTCTTGGAGGTCTTCATGAGTTAGCATGGATCCATTATGCTTGCTTGTGAAAAAAGCACAACATTTTTTCTCATCCAAAATTCCAAAAGTACTACTTGATGAACTTGCAGCACTTACATCATCATGAACTTTCTCATTAGTAACTGGAACTGAATTACTAGGAGATGACATAAATGCCATGTTCCCAGTGCTTGAACTAGAACCTCCAGTTTTCTTCAAATCTTGCTCAACAATTTTAAAGTTGCTCTACAGATCCATAAGATCCATGGTGTCAATGTCTGACTTGTTCTTCCAGACAACAACATGCATAGCCCACTCTTCAGGTAAGCTTCTCAGAAATTTTGAGTTTAAATCTTCTTGAGGTATTTCAACTCCAAGTATAGCAAGTTGACTCACAATATTCTGTAGCCTGTTAAACATGTGGTCTAAAGATTCATGGTTGGTTGATGTGAAATTTTCAAACTATTGCTTAAGAAGAGTTTTCTGGGTCTTCTTGGTGGCTTCATTCCCACCATACCTTGCAATAATGGCCTTAAATAATGACTTTGCATCTTTGAATTTGCTGAAGTTTATAAGTTGATCATTCGGAATGGTCATCATCAGCATGCTTCTGGCCTTTAGATCATTCTTCTTCCTAATTCTATCTTCTGCAGATTGTGGCTTGGTTTGCAGCTTTGTAACTTCCTTACCATCAATTGTTGATGTAGTGGTTGTAGATTTGAAAGAATCTCCATCTTCAATAATTTCCCAAAGTGTATAATCTTGCACTTGAAAATATTGTTCTATTCTTAACCTCTACATCTCAAACTCATTCTGTTTGAGCATTGGTACTTTTGCAGCAACATTTGTTTGAATAGATTCAACATCCATTTCTAATTCTTCTTCTAAAACAACAATATCAGCCTGACGCTCTGATACCACTTGTTGGGGGCTAAAACCACTTGTCGGGTGTGTTAGACCGATACACGGTAAGGTGGTTAAACTTTCGTTCTTTGTGTATGAGATATGTTGTGTGAATATGATTAAGTATGCAGAATCTACTTAACCACACTTAGAAGATTATATTTATGATATGGAAATGAAATAGTTAACACCAAACGATTCAATATTATTCAAAATAATATGAGTGATCTTTTTCTATCACTAGGGTTACAAAGAACCTTGAATCTTACGTGACTTGTGATATTTGTGTTTGTTCTATTGTTCTAACAGTTATGTTTTTCACACGTCTATGTATATATTGGATATTTCACATATATCCAATATCTAGTCTAAGATCATCTTTTATAGTCCAAGAAGATCTTAACAATAATCTTGTCTAAAGATGTGTCAATCTACTAACTATGATAAGTCATATATCTATAATGTGTCATACCCTATAAGAGTATACAATTTGAACACTCAACTAATGACACAACAAAAGATATTTTCCATGCATATCTACTCAGCAGTAGTATGACTCAGCAGCATCGTGACTCATAGTAGAATCCATCAGTGGAAAACGTTCTTCAGCAGAATCCATCAGTAGAAACACCTTCAGTAGAAACCTTCTTCAACATAATCCATCAGTAGAAACATGCTTTAAGCTTTATCAGTAGGAACATACTTGATGTATTTCTTTAAACCTTTATGTTCTGATTCTTTCTGTTTATTTAATTCCCAACAGATTATCAATAGTCACACAAAATACACATTTCTTCATTTTAAACAGCATATGGTCACACTTATTAATGATGTTGGCCACTGTTTGCTTAATTGTATGTGACTAAATACCAAAAAAACATGGTTTGTGTGACTAAATATTACAAAAGGCCACGCAAACATAAACTTCATGTGGCCATTAGATGATCAATAGTCACACAAAATACACATTTCTTCATTTTAAACAGCATATGGTCACACTTATTAACGCTTTTGGCCACTGTTTGCTTAATTGTATGTGACTAAATACCCAAACGAAACATGCTTTATTTAACTAAATATTACAAAAGGCCACGCAAACATAAACTTCATATGGCCATTGGATGATCAATAGTCACACAAAATACACATTTCTTCACTTTAAACAGCATATGGTCACACTTATTAACACTTTTGGCCACTGTTTGCTTAATGGTATGTGACTAAATACCCAAAACAAACATGCTTTGTGTGACTAAATATTACAAAAGGCCACGCAAACATAAACTTCATGTGGCCATTGGATGATCAATAGTCACACAAAATACATATTTCTTCACTTTAAACAGCATATAGTCACACTTATTCACACTTTTGGCCACTGCTTGCTTAATGGTATGTGACTAAATACCCAAAACAAACATGCTTTGTGTGACTAAATATTACAAAAGGCCACGCAAACATAAACTTCATGTGGTCATTGGATGATCAATAGTCACACAAAATACACATTTCTTCACTTTAAACAGCATATGGTCACACTTATTCACACTTTTGGCCACTGCTTGCTTAATGGTATGTGACTAAATACCCAAAACAAACATGCTTTGTGTGACTAAATATTACAAAAGGCTACGCAAACATAAACTTCATGTGGCCATTGGATGATCAATAGTCACACAAAATACACATTTCTTCACTTTAAACAGCATATGGTCACACTTATTAACACTTTTGGCCACAGTTTGCTTAATGGTATGTGACTAAATACCCAAAACAAACATGCTTTGTGTGACTAAATATTACAAAAGGCCACGCAAACATAAACTTCATGTGGCCATTGGATGATCAATAGTCACACAAAATACACATTTCTTCACTTTAAACAGCATATGGTCACACTTATTTACACTTTTGGCCACTGCTTGCTTAATGGTATGTGACTAAATACCCAAAACAAACATGCTTTGTGTGACTAAATATTACAAAAGGCCACGCAAAAATAAACTTCATGTGGCCATTGGATGATCAATAGTCACACAAAATACACATTTCTTCACTTTAAACGGCATATGATTACACTTATTCACACTTTTGGCCACTTTGTGTTAAATTGTATGTGACTAACTCCAAAAAAATAACACCCATTGTGTGACTAATCATCACAAACGTCACATTTATTGTATATTCATGTGGCCATTGGATTATCAATAGTCACACAAAATACACATTTAATTGAATATATCATCTCAAATGTCACATATATTATATATTTATGTGGCCAAAGGACGAACAATAGTCACTCTCAAAAAACATTCGTGTGACTATAAGGTGTGTACGGTCACTGATAATGACTAATCCAACAAAACTTGTGCCTAATTTGTCACACATATTCGGGGTTTTGATCACTCTTTTTCGATGGAAAAGGTCACGAACTCAACAATGACCATATGCCACCTACGGTGGCGGGACCTATGGTGACACACAACGAAAAAAACGTGTATGACTATATGCATATCGTCACACATTTTTGGCGTGACCAATACAACTTTCTGTACCAGTGTTTATTAAACTTTATAATTCTTGTCTCCTTTTATTAAACTATATAATTCTTGTCTCCTGACAATAATTTTGAGACGGAAGGAGTATATTATAAGTTCACACCTCTAAAACTTTATCTTTTATAATTATGCCACCTAAACACCTTAAATTTTGAAACATCACAAGCATTTTTTTCAATTAATTATGTATTTACCTATTTATAAACAACTTTTACTTCATTTTCTATCATATTATCAATTTTATTAAGAATAAACAATTTTGTTTCTCTCTGTTTTAACATTTGTGTCTATAAAAATATATTTAAGAGTAAATAATAACTATATCAACAACTTAAATAAAGTCAGTAAAGTGTTAGAATTATAAACCAAAATAGAAAGTTGCTCTTGTTTCGAAAATGCAACATTTTGGAGATGATTCATATATCTTTTAAATGTTTGTAATTAACTTGGTTTTCTTTTTTTCTTAATTTAGTTATTATACGCAAGTACCATGAAAATCACACAAGATCATGCATGCTTGAATAATGGAACCAAAGATTGGGATACCAACTATTTTCTTTGTTTCTTACATATTTAAGTGATTTTTATAGATAAGCATATATATATATATATATATATATATATATATATATATATATATATATATATATATATATATATATATATATATATATATATATATATATATATATATATATATATAAGCCCCAGGTATGCCCAAATATATGAACCTAAATGAGTCACAGGATTCTATTTACGGTAAGGTTCCAAGATTTCTACTTCAAACCACAAGTTAGTCAATGAAAAAAATACCCTTAACATGCCAACTCGGCTAAACAGGGCTGAATCACGACTATGATATGGTTATCTATAAAATCTGCATGGACTTGTTACCGACCTTGACTTTATTTAGCTTATATATTTGAACATAATGGTAACTAATAAAATATCATGATTCATGAAAATTGGTTATATACATGCTTAGTGTTATTCAACATATAAATGTCTAGCCTATCATTAGACTAAATGTAACACAATACAACAACATTTAACAAAGAAAAAGAAACTTACAATAATTTCTTGGCCAACGGCCAATTCTTATTCAATATATTACACGATATCTTACAAAGAGGGAAATTTGACCAATACAAAGTGGGAATGGATGGAGGATGAGAAAAGTTAATGGAAGTGTGAGTGGATTATGGTGGAGGTGAGTGGGTTGTGTAGGAATTTTTTGTATCCGGGGTTCTAATTCTTCCTTCTGTCTCCCTTCTATTTATAGAGGGAAATAAAATACTATTACAATACAGTAATTAGCTACAGCCCTATTAACTGACAAAAATAAATTATTGGCCTCATATTTTAGCCGACGGAATTATGATTCTACAACAAAGATTCCTTCTTTATAAAATTTTCAAAATTTTTGTATGCTTGTGGAAGATTCTCCTTTGCAAATACGTTTTGATACCGTATTTTTTATTTCTTCAAAATGTCTTCCAAAGGTATTTCTTCAGTTTCTTCAAGCTGAGATTCTCCTGCTAAACAATATTGATTTTCTTCATCTGATAATGTCTTCATTGAGGAGTCTGACTTTTGGCATTCAAAATTCTTTATCAAATCTTCTTTTATCTCCTTGAAATATGCTTCCAAAATTTCTTCTTTAGAAAGGTCTTCTTTCCCTTGAGCTTTTAATTTATCTATAATCTATTGGTAAGGAGTTGGATTGTCCTTCTTTCTTTTAAATTCAAATTGAGCTTTATACTCAACAATTGTTTGTTTAATCAAATCAATTGTCTCTTTGGAGTTCATTTCTCCAGTCTCTGGATTTTTTAAAAGCATTTTCTTCCAAAATTTTGTAAAAAATGTTCTTTGTAATTGGGGAATTTTATCAGAAGCATAATTTACTTCTGGCACCCATTTCCATATCCATGATATGGAAAACTCAGAGAAAAAATGTAATGAAGGTAGTATTTCCTTAGCACCATTGGTTCTCATCATAGAATCTAATAATTTTGGGGAAACATTAACCCATTACACATAAAAACCTTTAAAAGGCTCTGGCAATATTTTCACTGATGGACCATATGAATTCCACCAATTTATAAACCAATTTAGTAATTGTTTATTATAAACTTTTGGACACATTTTGAAAAACCATGAATGTTTCTTTTTTGGATTAATATATAAAAAAGCTTTATAAAATCTTTCAACATAATCCCAATAATTATATTTTATAGGGATTTTTTGATCAGGATGTATATATTCCCTTTCTTTTAGGGTGCTTAAACCCCATTCTTCTGCAGATATTACCTGTTTTATTAGAACTTTGCTAAAATTGTAGAACTTACTATTCTGGTCTGTAAAATGTTTTACTTCAGTTGATCCTGTAAAAATCAGAATATTCTCATAATATGATCTTGGTTTGTATGCATATGATGCATATGGAGCATTGTCAAGATATCTTGACATTAAAATCCATGGGTCATTCCCTGATTCAAAATATCTCATTATATCTTGATATTCCAAGATAATTATCTTTTCCTTATGTGGAGATTGATAATATTCATGAGGATCTTCATTTTCCTCTTCAGTAAGAACCATAGCATAAGAAGGAGTATTTCCTTTTTTACTTTTTAAAAATTCCATAAATTCTCCATAAAATGGATCATTTGGACTTGGAACTGATGATGATGATGATGATTCAACAATATTACTGGCTATTAGAGTCTGGATGAAATCTAATCAAGATCCCTTGTTTAGAGTCTGGATGTATTTGTTTTAAGATTCCTCCATATCCTATTTCTAAAGCATCAGTTTCTACTATTTTTTTCCAATTTGGATTTGCTAATGATAAACATGGGAGGCTTGAAACTTTAGTTTTAATTTTTTGGACTGCTTGAGTCTGACTATCTGTCCAAGGTGAAGGAGTCTTTTTTAATCTATCATATAATATAGCTGTATCTTTAGCTAAATCCTTATAAAAATGTGAAATATAATTTAAACTTCCTAAAAACCTTTGTAATTGAGTTTTATCAAATATTATATCTGGAAATTTAGATGCAAATTCTATACTTCTATTAATAGGAATAATTTGACCTTTTTCTATATGATGACCTAAAAATCTGACTTTTGTCTGAAAAATCATCATCTTTGGTTTTGAAATTACTAAACCATTGTTTATAATAATTTTCTCAAATAAATCTAAATGTTTAAAGTGTGTTTCTATATTTTTTGAAAACACTAAAATGTCATGAATATAAACAATAATAAAATCACTATAAGGGTTAAAAATGTCATTCATAATATTTTGAAATTCAGAAGGAGCATTTTTAAGTTCAAATGGCATAACATTCCATTCATATTGTCCAAATGGAACATTAAAAGCAGTTTTATATCTATCTTGTTCATCAATTTGAATTTGCCAATATCCTGATTTTAGAAAAAAATTTGAAAATATTATTGCATCATGCAATCTATCTAATAAATCTTTTTTACTAGGAATAGGATATCGTATCCATTTTAATACTTTATTTAGGGGTTTATAATTAATAACAAGTTTAGGAACCCCTCTTTCTTGTTCTGCATGTTTATTAACATAAAAAGCAGTACATGATCATTGAGATTTTGACGGTTTTATTAACCTTTTTTGTAATAAAGAACCAATTTCCTTTTTACATAAATCCAAATATTCTGAATTCATTTGACAAGGTCTTGCTTTTGTAGGTATTTTATTTTCACTAAAACTTTCTTCATATGGAAGACTAACAATATGTTTTTTCCTATCCCAAAAAGTATTTGGATAGTCATTAAAGATTTTTAGAAAAAATCTATTTATTAGCATTTGTATTTTTTTCTTTTAATTTAGGATTTTCCAATTTTTCTTCGATAGTGAATATATTTATTTATTCTTTGGGAAAATTAATTTGTTTATTTTTTGCCATTATGTGATCTTGAATTTCTGATGTCATTCTTGTGACTGGTTGAGTTATGAATTCAAATGTTATTTGTTTATTATTAAAGGTTCCAGTAATTCCTTTTTATCTACTTTTATTAAAGGAAATATTTTATTTATAAAATGATTTCCAAGAATCATTTCATTAGACATGTTTTTTATTAAAACAAAACTTGTAGGTATGCAAACATTTTCTTGGCATATGTTTGCATTTTGTAATTTATATTTAATATGCATTTTTTCACCACTTACTGTACTTAAAGAATGTGATGTTTTTTGGAAATATTTTGTTGGGATTAATCCCTCCCTTACACAATTTAAATATGATCCACTATCAACTAAAGCAGTAAATTCTTGTGTATAGTTATTATCTATTAGTAATATTACTTTTATCCACCATTTCTGAGATGTAATCATTTCTAATGTTTGAAGAAAAGTTTTTTCATTATCAGAAACGATTTCCTCTATTTTATTTAATGGTAATTTACCCTTTTCCAATTTAGATACTCTATTATCTAAACTTTTATTACAATTTTTTAAAATATTAATTTCTTCTTTTAAATTATTAATTTCTTGTATTAAATTTTAAGTAGTAATAGGATTAACAATTTTTTACCTTTCTTGAAGTATCTTATTTACTTCCATCATAGAATAGGGAGTATGATCATGAGTTGAGTCTACAATATTTTTGCTTGACTCAACATCTGATTTACAAAATTGATTAATTATTTTAGTTCTTATATCATCATCTTCTATTAATTTTAAAAGATCTAATGTTTCATTAGTCAAAACATTTATTTTTAAATCTTCAAATTGAGATTGGATTTTATAAATATCCATTTTAAGGTTTTCATTTTTTTCAAAATCTTCTTCTTCTGATATAAAATCTTCTTCTTTTAGACAATTACAATCCATCTCTTGCTCAGATAATGAATTATCAGAAGAATAATCAGTTTCTGATTCTGAATTTAAAAGAATTTTCTTTAGACCATCTTTGATTTCTTCATCTAAATTAAGATTATCAATCTTTTTCTTGACTCTACATTTATTTGCAAAATGACCAAATTTCCCACATTTAAAACATGTTATTGGTTTGGTATCATTTCTAACTTGTTGTCTTTTAAACCTTTTTTCTTCCCGATTTTTGAACCTGGAAGTTTTCTTGTGTTCAGAATAATTTCTTTTCTTTGAAGATTTATAAACTTTTTTATCATAAGAAGTTGAACATTTCATTCCAAATTGATCACAAAATTGACCCAGTTGTTTTCTTTCATTCAAATTTTGTTTTTTTATTTGTTGGTTTAGTTTTATTTCATTACATAAAGCCAATCTTTCTTGGATGCAAGTTCCTATTAACTTACCATAAGTAAATTTATCATAATTGATATTTACTTCGTTTTCTCTAAGAGTTTTTCTAACTCATTCAGCAAATAGATTTGGTAATCCATCTATAAATTTGGATTTCCAATGAGTACTATTAGAGTCAGGAAGTTCCATAACTCGGATAAGGAAGGTATCCTTGTATCATCTAAAAGAAGTTAAAGTTGGACATTTTAATCCGTAGAGTTCTAATATTTTCTGAATTATCACACCATCTTCCTGTAAAATGTTCGATTATATTTATGCATTTTGTAAAACGGAAAATGGTCTGATAATTCAGAAAATATTAGAACTCTTCTAAATGGATTAAAATGTCCAACTTTAACTTCTTTTAGATGGTACAAGGATACCTTCCTTAGCAGAGTTATGGAACTTCCTGACTCTAATAGTACCCATTGGAAATCCAAATTTATAGATGGATTACCAAATCTATTTGTTAAAAGAGTTAGAAAAACTCTTAGAGAAAACGAAGTAAATATCAATTATGATAAATTTACTTATGGTAAGTTAATAGGAACTTGCATCCAAGAAAGATTGGCTTTATGTAATGAAATAAAACTAAACCAACAAATTAAAAAACAAAATTTGAATGAAAGAAAACAACTGGGTCAATTTTGTGATCAATTTGGAATGAAATGTTCAACTTCTTATGATAAAAAAGTTTATAAATCTTCAAAGAAAAGAAATTATTCTGAACACAAGAAAACTTCCAGGTTCAAAAATCGGGAAGAAAAAAGGTTTAAAAGACAACAAGTTAGAAATGATACCAAACCAATAACATGTTTTAAATGTGGGAAATTTGGTCATTTTGTAAAATAAATGTAGAGTCAAGAAAAAGATTAATAATCTTAATTTAGATGAAGAAATCAAAGATGGTCTAAAGAAAATTCTTTTAAATTCAGAATCAGAAACTGATTATTCTTCTGATTATTCATTATCTGAGCAAGAGATGGATTGTAATTGTCTAAAAGAAGAAGATTTTATATCAGAAGAAGAAGATTTTGAAAAAAATGAAAACCTTGAAATGGATATTTATAAAATCCAATCTCAATTTGAAGATTTAAAAATAAATGTTTTGACTAATGAAACATTAGATCTTTTAAAATTAATAGAAGATGATGATATAAGAACTAAAATAATTAATCAATTTTGTAAATCAGATGTTGAGTCAAGCAAAAATATTGTAGACTCAACTCATGATCATACTCCCTATTCTATGATGGAAGTAAATAAGATACTTCAAGAAAGGCAAAAAATTGTTAATCCTATTACTACTCAAAATTTAATAAAAGAAATTAATAATTTAAAGAAGAAATTAATATTTTAAAAAATAGTAATAAAAGTTTAGATAATAGAGTATCTAAATTGGAAAAGGGTAAATTACCATTAAATAAAATAGAGGAAATCGTTTCTGATAATGAAAAAACTTTTCTTCAAACATTAGAAATGATTACATCTCAGAAATGGTGGATAAAAGTAATATTACTAATAGATAATAACTATACACAAGAATTTACTGCTTTAGTTGATAGTGGAGCAGATTTAAATTGTGTAAGGGAGGGATTAATCCCAACAAAATATTTCCAAGAAACATCACATTCTTTAAGTACAGTAAGTGGTGAAAAAATGCATATTAAATATAAATTACAAAATGCAAACATATGCCAAGAAAATGTTTGCATACCTACAAGTTTTGTTTTAATAAAAAACATGTCTAATGAAATGATTCTTGGAAATCATTTTATAAATAAAATATTTCCTTTAATAAAAGTAGATAAAAAAGGAATTACTGGAACCTTTAATAATAAACAAATAAAATTTGAATTCATAACTCAACCAGTCACAAGAATGATATCAGAAATTCAAGATCACATAATGGCAAAAAATAAACAAATTAATTTTCTCAAAGAAGAAATAAATATATTCACTATCGAAGAAAAATTGGAAAATTCTAAATTAAAAGAAAAAATACAAATGCTAATAAATAGATTTTCTCTAAAAATCTTTAATGACCATCCAAATGCTTTTTGGGATAGGAAAAAACATATTGTTAGTCTTCTATATGAAGAAAGTTTTAGTGAAAATAAAATACCTACAAAAGCAAGACCTTGTAAAATGAATTCAGAATATTTGGATTTATGTAAAAAGGAAATTGGTTCTTTATTACAAAAAAGGTTAATAAAACCGTCAAAATCTCAATGGTCATGTACTGCTTTTTATGTTAATAAACATGCAGAACAAGAAAGAGGGGTTCCTAGACTTGTTATTAATTATAAACCCCTAAATAAAGTATTAAAATGGATACGATATCCTATTCCTAATAAAAAAGATTTATTAGATAGATTGCATGATGCAATAATATTTTCAAAATTTGATCTAAAATCAGGATATTGGCAAATTCAAATTGATGAACAAGATAGATATAAAACTGCTTTTAATGTTCCATTTGGACAATATGAATGGAATGTTATGCCATTTGAACTTAAAAATGCTCCTTCTGAATTTTAAAATATTATGAATGACATTTTTAATCCATATAGTGATTTTATTATTGTTTATATTCATGACATTTTAGTGTTTTCAAAAAATATAGAAACACACTTTAAACACTTTGATTTATTTGAGAAAATTATTTTAAACAATGGTTTAGTAATTTCAAAACCAAAGATGATGATTTTTCAGACAAAAGTCAGATATTTAGGTCATCATATAGAAAAAGGTCAAATTATTCCTATTAATAGAAGTATAGAATTTGCATCTAAATTTCCAGATATAATATTAGATAAAACTCAATTACAAAGGTTATTAGGAAGTTTAAAATATATTTCACCTTTTTATAAGGATTTAGCTAAAGATACAGCTATATTATATGATAGATTAAAAAAGACTCCTTCACCTTGGACAGATAGTCATACTCAAGCAATCCAAAAAATTAAAACTAAAGTTTCAAGCTTCCCATGTTTATCATTAGCAAATCCAAATTGGAAAAAAAATAGTAGAAACTGATGCTTCAGAAATAGGATATGGAGGAATCTAAAAACAAATACATCCAGACTCTAAACAAGAGAACTTGATTAGATTTCATTCTGGAAAATGGAATAATGCTAAGAAAAATTATGCTACTGTTGTAACACCCCGAAAATTTGATAAGCAGCGGAAGTCTAATCGGGGTCATTACAGTTTAGTACACAGTCATACTCATAGAAAACAATTCAAAAGAAAGTCAATATCATTCCATGAAAACTCAAATAGTCAGAGTTACAAACATTTTTCCAAAATGTTAATTGTTTCGCAAAAGAAGTGATGAGTTTGAAAAGAATGATATAATTATTGAAATAACAAGGGAGGTCCTGTGTGCCCTTTTGCCAACTCCGTGCCACCATGCTTGCTAATTTCCTGAGATAAACATGCTTAAAAGTCAACACAAAGGTTGAGTGAATCCATAGTAGTTTAAATAATAATAGTGTGAACACAAGTCAAGCATTTGAAATAAACAAGCCAAGATAGACAGGTCTTGACTAAACTGGTGAAATATTGCTCCTAAGCCTCACGAAACGCAAGCCTTAACATCGATTTGACATATCATAAAGATAATAACAATCACCTACACCACAGTGGATGTAAATGACAAGGGGCCCTCGGTGACAGGAAATGTGCCAAATTTCCATAGTACCTCGAATATAGCACACCTCCTGCCAAGTGATCACCTTGACAGAGGTGGGCTGCCATTCCAATAGATCTATCAACTATATTCGCGCTCACTCGCAAGTGATTAAGGTTCGTGATATGAGGGACTTGTAGCACAGGTGTCAACTTAGGCAATATCAGGTGATAACAGCATACAGAAAAATACTTGTGTTCGATTTATAGCATGTATCTCCCCACGGGGTTTAAAAGCAATTAAAAATGTGGGACCATAACTCACCTGACAGGTGGGTGTGAATCACAACGGTGCTCAAAAGTGATGGTGTACTGCTACGACTAGCAATGAAATTCCTCCGACTTGCGACCTATAAATATATAGTCATCGGTGTTTTAGATTCGTTTTGTAATTGACGTGTGATATGTCTCGTGTATGGTGATAACCATTTGGGTGTCTCAATATATCCCAAAATAACTTTACGTAGTTATTTGTATCGTTGTTACAAACCGGTGTTCAATAAATGTTAATCTTTTTGTGAAAATAATACCGTTAAAAATATTTATAATTAAATATTTTTAGTAAAGTTATATATTTATTTTTAAGTTACAAAGTATATACATATTTATATATAAAAATCAAATTATACAAAACAATTAATTAATAAAGTACCTTTGTCATATTTGACCCTTAACTTTAATAAAGTTACACTTTTTACCCGTTGGTCAAAAATAATTACATTTTAGTCCTTGTTATAACTTTTGCACTTTTACCTTGATCTTTCGAAATTTACAGTTTCTACCCTTCGTTTTATTCAAAATCGACAGTTTCCAAAGCGGTCCGAATATTTGGTGATTTTATCACTTTTAGTCCCTTAACGTGGGACTTTTGCAAAAATAGTCCAAAATCTAGTTTTTGAAAAGTTAACTTTTATTTTTATAAAAGTTACCATTTTTATCTTCTAAATTTATAAAAATCAATTTTTATAAATTAAATATCATTTCGAAAATCTTAAGTTTTCCAATCGAAAATTCATAAGGAAAATCGGTTGGGCTCGTTAGCCCGGTTAAGGCCCAAAGTGGGTTTCACTTGTCTAAAAATAATACTCGACTAGGATCTGATTTTGGCTTCGCTTACGTAGTATAAGATCGTGTAGGGTTTGCATGATTTGTTAGTTTGATTAAGTGTGAGTCGGTAATTTAGAGTGTCGAAGAAAATATATATATTGTACGCGCAAAAATGAAATGACGAGGCCTTTCCTCAAGGGTGTCAAGGTGTGTAAACCTAGTCACAAGTGTTACGAATGTGATATACTAAGAAAGTAATGTGTATCGTGTGATAAATCAATGTGATATGCATGAATGGAATGATGTACGAATTGAAAAGGGTGATAATTAACTTACAACACCAAAGTGGTGGTGATGATGTCGTATGTACGAGACAAGTGAACAAGCAAATGTGGTATCTTCTTCGTGGTGACCCTTGTTCCAAAATAATTACCCATCTCATCTTCTTGATCAAAAACCTTACTCGTGCCCTAGATCCTCTCGACAGCAACCAAGAAAGAAAGAAATAGAAAGTTTTGTGATTTGAGAACTTGGTGAACTTGAGAGTGTGAGTAATTTTGCATTTAATGTGGCTTTTATAAGATGGTTTTGGGTGGTTCGAATGTTCCTAGTGACACAACACCAACCGTGTGGTCACTCCTTTACTCGACAAGATTGTCTAGCTTGTTGAGTGTTGTCATGTCGAGTTGGGATAGAAGGGAGCAAATGAGAGTTGACCTTGATTTGTTTAAGCATGGCTAGGGTGAGTAGAGTATTATACAATTAGGATTAGAGCACATGTGGTATATATGTTGGGGAACATGAAACACTCGACCCATGGGGTATTAGTCGATTAAGGTTACTAGGTGTGTATTGCGAATATCCAATGGTTTGATGGCTCCAAATGGTGGCTTCTTGTCGCAAGAAACAAAGTCAAAGGAAGTTGTATGTTTAGTGTCGAGTTGTAGGGAACCAAGAAAAGAAACAAGTGTGGTTCATATGTGTGTAGCGTATGAGCTGAGCTCGTAGAGTACCATGCAACACAAAAGAATGAAAAATATAACTAGCCATTGGGCTTGTGAATTCTCGGCCCAAGTGAATCAAAAAAAAAAAAAAGAAACCGTGTGGGCTTGTGGTAGTATCGGCCCAAAGAAAACATAGAAACAAATATTGATTGTTGGGCTTGTGATTTGTGCTCGGCCCATCATAAAAAGGTAGGGTGTCGGTGACTAGTGCTTTCGTACTTTAGTTTCGGTGTCGGTGTCGGTTCGTGAAAACCGTGAAAACGTAAACGATGTCGTCATACGTATATATATACTTATATATACATAGTGATAATAATTTGTAATAATTAATATATATATATATATATATATATATATATATATATATATATATATATATATATATATATATATATATATATATCGTTATATATATTAATAATATATCGGTGTCCAATTAGGGTGTCAGGTCGCAAGGGGGAGTTACCGGTGTTAACCTCATTGGGTGGCATCCAAGAGTGACAATCGGGTGATATCAGGTGACAAAACAAAATCGGGTGTCAAACAAACGGTGATCAAAAATAATCGGGTGTCAAACAAACGGTGTCTCATATAAAAATTTCAAATTAGCCTGCAAAAATGGCTTAGTTTAGAATAGTGTCGAATATTAGCATTAATAAATGACCTGGGATTTTACGGAGTATTACAGTACCCACCCGTTAGATTGGATTAGTCCCGGAATCCAAAGTCGAATCGGTGCTCGCGGTTGTTTCATTAAATAGTTGTGGGTATTTGGCACGCATTTGATCCTCGCGCTCCCAGGTGAACTCAGGTCCTCTCTTAGAGTTCCATCTGACCTTAACAATGGGAATGCGACTATGCTTAAGTCGTTTGACCTCCCTATCCATAATCTCAACGGGTTCCTCAATAAAGTTCAACTTATCGTCGATTTTGATCTCTTTCAACGGAATCACAAGGGTTTCATCCGATAAACACTTTTTCAAATTTGACACGTGGAAGGTGTTGTGTACTCTACTGAGTTCCTCAGGTAATTCAAGTTTGTATGCCACGGGACCGATCCTTTCAATGATCTCGAAGGGTCCAACGTATCTTGGGTTTAGCTTTCCACGTTTTCCAAACCTAATCATCCCTTTCCAAGGTAATACCTTAAGCATGACCTTGTCTCCAACTTGAAACTCTATTGGTTTCCTTCGTACATCGGCATAGCTCTTTTGCCGATCCCTGACGGCTTGTAATCGTTGCCTAATCTTTACTGTTTTCTCAGTGGTTTCAAGAATCAACTCAGGACCTGAGAGTTGTACATCTCCAATCTCAGCCCAACAAACTGGTGATCTACACTTTCTTCCATAAAGTGCTTCAAACGGTGCAGCCTTAATGCTAGCGTGATAACTATTGTTATATGAGAATTCTGCTAACGGTAAATGTTTATCCCAGCCTTTTCCAAAATCAATTACACATGCCCTAAGCATGTCCTCTAGGGTTTGTATAGTCCTTTCACTTTGACCATCGGTCTGTGGATGGTAAGCGGTACTCATATCTAACTTAGTTCCCAAAGCTTTCTGTAAAGATCGCCAAAAGTTAGACGTGAAATGGCTGTCTCGGTCGGAGATAATAGAAATCGGCACTCCATGCCGGGAAACTATCTCCTTTAGGTACAAACGTGCAAGAACGTCCATATCATCAGTCTCTTTGATTAGCAAGAAGTGCGCTGACTTCGTGAGACGATCGACAATAACCCAAATAGTGTCCAACCCACTCGATGTCTTGGGTAATTTCGTAATGAAGTCCATTGTAATCCTTTCCTATTTCCACATTGGTAGCTCGGGTTGAATCAAAAGACCGGATGGTTTTTGATGTTCAGCCTTTACTCTTGAGCAGGTCAAACACTTACCAACATACTCTGCAATGTCAGCTTTCATGTTTGGCCACCAATACAACTTCTTTAGATCATGATACATCTTGTCCGAACCAGGATGAATGGAATATTTGGACTTATGAGACTCATGCATGATGAGGTCTCATATTCCTCCATACAATGGAATCCAACTTCTGTCCTTGAAACACAGCCTTCCATCTGGCTTCTTGACAAATCCATTCGTGCTTTCTGGCATGCCGTAAATCTTCTCGTGCGGTCTATTCTCTTCCTTAAGGGCCTCAGCTTGAACTTCAAGAATTTGTGATGGAAGTGGTGATCTAATTGTCATACCCAATGATCTAACTCTGAGGGGTCTAAGTCGTTCCTTTCGACTCAAGGCATCCGCTACAACGTTTGCCTTCCCCGGGTGATAACGAATTTCACAATCATAGTCACTTAGCAACTCTAGCCATCGACGTTGTCTCCTGTTCAACTCCTTTTGATCTAAAATGTGTTGAAGACTCTTGTGATCGGTGAAAACCGTACACTTGGTTCCATATAGGTAATGTCTCCAGATCTTAAGAGCGAATACTACCGCTCCTAATTCTAGATCATGAGTAGTGTAGTTCTCCTCGTGGGGTTTAAGTTGTCTAGAAGCGTAAGCGATTACTTTAAGTCTCTGCATCAATACGACACCCAAACATTGGATTGATGCGTCACAATATACCACAAAGTCCTCACTTCCTTCGGGTAGTGCTAATATCGGTGCTTCACAAAGCTTCTGCTTCAAGAACTGAAATGCCGATTCTTGTTCCTCTCCCATGTCAAACTTCTTCTTCTTCTGTGTTAACTCAGTCAAAGGCTTAGCAATCCTTGAAAAACCTTCAATAAACCTTCTATAGTATCCGGCAAGACCTAAAAATTGGCGTATCTCGGTAGGACTCGTAGGTGACGCCCAATTTTTAACAGCTTCGATCTTGGCGGGATCAACATGAATACCCTTACTGTCGATAACATGCCCAAGAAATTGTACCTTCTCAATCCAAAAATCACACTTGGAAAATTTGGCGTATAATTTCTCTTCTCTGAGCAGTGTTAGTATAGCCTTCAAGTGTTTTGCGTGCTCTTCCTTACTACGTGAATAAATAAGGATATCATCGATGAATACAATCACAAACTTATCCAAATAGGGTTTGCACACTCGGTTCATTAAGTCCATAAATATAGCGGGTACATTTGTTAGACCGAATGGCATTACTTGGAATTCGTAGTGACCGTATCTTGTCCTGAAAGTCGTCTTAGGGATGTCTTCTTCCCTAACCCTCAGTTGGTGATAACCCGATCTCAAATCAATCTTCGAGTAGACACTCGATCCTTGCAGTTGATCAAACAAATCGTCAATCCTTGGCAACGGATATCGATTCTTCACCGTAAGTTTGTTCAACTCACGATAATCGATACACATCCTGAAGGTTCCATCCTTCTTCTTTACAAACAACACCGGGGCTCCCCACGGTGATGAACTTCGACGAATAAATCCTTTATCTGACAATTCCTGCAATTGCCCAGATAACTCCTTCATTTCCGACGGTGCTAGCCTATAGGGTGCTCGTGCTACGGGTGCTGCTCCTGGCATCAAGTCAATTTGAAATTCCATTTGACGAGTCAGCGGAAGGCCAGGCAAGTCCTTAGGAAAAACTTTTGGAAAGTTTCTGACTTCTTCTCGGTGACTTGAGTCAAAAAGACTTGACATCCTCATTCGATGTACTTCACAACTTTGACGCAAGAAACGATGCTCAGACGTGTTTTACTTCGCTCACCGCGAACAATTAGGGTTTCGTCATTCAGGGGGATGTGAACGACCTTTTCATCACAAATGATTTTAGCGCGGTTCTTGGATAGCCAATCCATTCCTACAACGACGTCGAAACTACCAAGTCTAATAGGCATAAGATCAATGTCAAATGGGGTGTCTAGTAGTCGTAGGGTGCAACCTCGGAGTATAGTGTTAGTACTCACTAGCTTTCCATCGGCTAGTTCAATCTCATATGTGGTGTCTAGTTTGGTTGGTGTAATATTAAGTAGGGGTGCAAGAGAAATAGAGACGAAACTTTGGTCGGCTCCGGAATCAAATAAAACTTTAAAGAGGCGGTTGTTTAGAAAGAACGTACCCGTGACTACGTTCGGATCTTGTTGGACATTTCCGTCTCCCAGCACATATGCTCTCCCACGTGCATTGTTATCCTTGTTTGGGCATTGACGCCTGTAGTATCCTTTCTCTCCACAAGCATGGCATACTACAGCCACGGGTTGCAAGTTAAGATGTCTCTGAATGTAATGATATGTCATAGATGTATGAAGGTCCAGGTGCGCCTCCTGATCTCCTCTCCGGCTCTCTGATGATCCGGATCATCTCTAACATCTCCAAATCCTTGGATCTCTCACGGGCCTGAATCTCCTCAATAGTGGCTGAAAGAGTGTGGATGGTAGTACTAGAGGCGGCCAACTCCTGTGTCTGATGCTCGAGTATCTGCTGCGTGATGATCGCTATCACTCTCAAATCCTCTATCCCATGCCTCTGAACATCTAGTCGATGACCAAACTCGGTGATGGTAGCATGTGCCTCCTCGATCTCTGTCCCCATCATCTCAAATACCATCTCTAAAGTTGTCCTATGTACCACGAGGTTCTCGACCTCCTCTTGCATACACTCAATCCTCTCCAAGGATATATCCTCAATAACGCCTAATAGCTCATCAAGACGATCCTCATGTCTAACTAATCTAGCAGCCAAAAGAGGGATAGTATGGTGTATCGGCTCTCCAGTGACCGGTAACACCGCTGAAGAGCCATCTCCAAGCTCAGCAGCCCTAGGCGATCCCTCAACCAACCTCCATCTACGAATGTAATCCAACAAAAACGACCATCGGCGAGCATCAACCAATCTATGAATGCCGGGTGAGGTGGGGGTCTCAGTGGGAACAGGTGATGGTGATGGAACAGGTGATGAAGTAGGTGATGGTATCAGTACGGTAGTAGTCTGAGAGTAGAAAACTGTAGGTGGTGGCATGGGTGGCAAAACCTTAAAGGTGTGGGGTGCGGTGTAAGTGGGTAGCATGTAAGGATGTGGCTCAGGTGGGGGTGATACGGGTGATGGTGGAGGTGCTGGTGATGCCACAGGTGTCAGCTCTGGCATAGAAACAGGTGGTAGTATAGATGTGGGTGATGGTACAGGTGTAGGTACAGGTGGTGTAACAGTAGAAGCAGGCAAAATACAGACTCGTTTCTGAGTCGTGCATTTGCGGGTAAAGTCTCCCTCATGATATCGAAACAACTCTCCGAAAGGCTCAGGCTCATAGGGCTCAAGAATCCTCACTCGCTTGCGCCGACGAATCGGTGCAGGCGGGGATGGTGGTGGAATAGAAGCAGCAGTGTCAGAAGTACCAGAGTCAGAAGACTCGTCATCAGCATCTGAACCGGTGTGGTGACTAGCAGGTTGTGTAGGACGGTCATCAGCCGCAAGAAACTGCTGAGACATCAGGTACTGATCATAAAGGTACTGCCCCTGTGTCATAGGTCCACAGACAGGACGAAAAAGAGGCTGAATAGCAAAAGAATCAATGGGTGTAGAAGCAACCTCACCCTCCTCAAAGGGCTCAGTATCAGCAGATGGGTCTCCAGATGGAACAGGAGATGGTATGGTAGGTGATACAGGTTGGGTGTCATGGTCAGAATCATGGGTGTCTCGGGTGTCATGGGTGTCATAGTCAGATAAGTCAATAGTAGGGTAGGTGGATGATGCCGGCACGACGTCGTCACTGTCGGACAAAATAATAACCGGGGGCGACATAGTACTGTAATATCCCAAAAATAGCAGTAATATAAGTCATTTAGTCTACATAATGCTACATGCACAGTGATCATAGTGTCGTAGTGAGCTAAATGCAATGGGTGTTAAAATCCAACCTTAAAACATGACGTTGGCAAGCGCTGGCACGGAGGGCACTTTGGTGATAAATAGTTTGTTTAGAAATCCGGTGAGGTTATAGTCCAATGTTTTGAAAAATCATTTGGTTCTCTATAACCATGGCTCTGATGCTAATCTATAACACCCCGAAAATTTGATAAGCAGCGGAAGTCTAATCGGGGTCATTACAGTTTAGTACACAGTCATACTCATAGAAAACAATTCAAAAGAAAGTCAATATCATTCCATGAAAACTCAAATAGTCAGAGTTACAAACATTTTTCCAAAATGTTAATTGTTTCGCAAAAGAAGTGATGAGTTTGAAAAGAATGATATAATTATTGAAATAACAAGGGAGGTCCGGTGTGCCCTTTTGCTAGCTCCGTGCCACCATGCTTGCTAATTTCCTGAGATAAACATGCTTAAAAGTCAACACAAAGGTTGAGTGAATCCATAGTAGTTTAAATAATAATAGTGTGAACACAAGTCAAGCATTTGAAATAAACAAGCCAAGATAGACAGGTCTTGACTAAACTGGTGAAATATTGCTCCTAAGCCTCACGAAACGCAAGCCTTAACATCGATTTGACATATCATAAAGATAATAACAATCACCTACACCACAGCGGATGTAAATGACAAGGGGCCCTCGGTGACAGGAAATGTGCCAAATTTCCATAGTACCTCGAATATAGCACACCTCCTGCCAAGTGATCACCTTGACAGAGGTGGGCTGCCATTTCAATAGATCTATCAACTATATTCGCGCTCACTCGCAAGTGATAAAGGTTCGTGATATGAGGGACTTGTAGCACAGATGTCAACTTAGGCAATATCAGGTGATAACAACATACAGAAAAATACTTGTGTTCGATTTATAGCATGTATCTCCCCACGGGGTTTAAAAGCAATTAAAAATGTGGGACCATGAACTCACCTGACAGGTGGGTGTGAATCACAACGGTGCTCAAAAGTGATGGTGTACTGCTACGACTAGCAATGAAATTCCTCCGACTTGCGACCTATAAATATATAGTCATCGGTGTTTTAGATTCGTTTCGTAATTGACATGTGATATGTCTCGTGTATGGTGATAACCATTTGGTTGTCTCAATATATCCCAAAATAACTTTATGTAGTTATTTGTATCGTTGTTACAAACCGGTGTTCAATAAATGTTAATCTTTTTGTGAAAATAATACCGTTAAAAATATTTATAATTAAATATTTTTAGTAAAGTTATATATTTATTTTTAAGTTACAAAGTATATACATATTTATATATAAAAATCAAATTATACAAAACAATTAATTAATAAAGTACCTTTGTCATATTTGACCCTTAACTTTAATAAAGTTACACTTTCTACCCCTTGGTCAAAAATAATTACATTTTAGTCCTTGTTATAACTTATGCACTTTTACCTTGATCTTTTGAAATTTACAGTTTCTACCCTTCATTTTATTCAAAATCGACAGTTTCCAAAGTGGTCTGAAAGTTTGGTGATTTTATCACTTTTAGTCCCTTAACGTGGGACTTTTGCAAAAATAGTCCAAAATCTAGTTTTTGAAAAGTTAACTTTTGTTTTTATAAAAGTTACCATTTTTATCTTCTAAATTTATAAAAATCAGTTTTTATAAATTAAATATCATGTCGAAAATCTTAAGTTTTCCAATCGAAAATTCATAAGGAAAATCGGTTGGCCTCGTTAGCCCGGTTAAGGCCCAAAGTGGGTTTCACTTGTCTAAAAATAATACTCGACTAGGATCTGGTTTTGGCTTCGCTTACGTAGTATAAGATCGTGTAGGGTTTGCATGTTTTGTTAGTTTGATTAAGTGTGAGTCGGTAATTTAGAGTGTTGAAGAAAATATATATATTGTACGCGTAAAAATGCAATGACGAGGCCTTTCCTCAAGGGTGTCGAGGTGTGTAAACCTAGTCACAAGTGTTACGAATGTGATATACTAAGAAAGTAATGTGTATCGTGTGATAAATCAATGTGATATGCATGAATGGAATGATGTACGAATTGAAAAGGGTGATAATTAACTTACAACACCAAAGTGGTGGTGACGAGGCCTTTCCTCAAGGGTGTCGAGGTGTGTAAACCTAGTCACAAGTGTTACGAATGTGATATACTAAGAAAGTAATGTGTATCGTGTGATAAATCAATGTGATATGCATGAATGGAATGATGTACGAATTGAAAAGGGTGATAATTAACTTACAACACCAAAGTGGTGGTGATGATGTCGTGTGTACGAGACAAGTGAACAAGCGAATGTGGTATCCTCTTCATGGTGACCCTTGTTCCAAAATAATTACCCAACTCGTCTTCTTGATCAAAAACCGTACTCGTGCCATAGATCCTCTCGACAGCAACCAAGAAAAAAAGAAATAGAGAGTTTTGTGATTTGAGAACTTGGTGAACTTGAGAGTGTGAGTAATTTTGCATTTAATGTGGCTTATATAAGATGGTTTTGGGTGGTTCGAATGTTCCTAGTGACACAACACCAACCGTGTGGTCACTCCTTTACTCGACAAGGTTTTCTAGCTTGTTGAGTGTTGTCATGTCGAGTTGGGGTAGAAGGGAGCAAATGAGAGTTGACCTTGATTTGTTTAAGCATGGCTAGGGTGAGTAGAGTATTATACAATTAGGATTAGAGCACATGTGGTATATATGTTGGGGAACATGAAACACTCGACCCATGGGGTATTAGTCGATTAAGGTTACTAGGTGTGTATTGCGAATATCCAATGGTTTGACGGCTCCAAATGGTGGCTCCTTGTCGCAAGAAACAAAGTCAAAGGAAGTTGTATGTTTAGTGTCGAGTTGTAGGGAACCAAGAAAAGAAACAAGTGTAGTTCATATGTGTGTAGCGTATGAGCTGAGCTCGTAGAGTACCATGCAACACAAAAGAAGGAAAAATATAACTAGCCATTGGGCTTGTGAATTCTCGGCCCAAGTGAATCAAAAAAAAAAAGAAAAAAAGAAAAGAAACCGAGTGGGTTTGTGGTAGTCTCGGCCCAAAGAAAACATAGAAACAAATATTGATTGTTGGGCTTGTGATTTGTGCTCGGCCCATCATAAAAAGGTAGGGTGTCGGTGACTAGTGCTTTCGTACTTTAGTTTCGGTGTCGGTGTCGGTTCGTGAAAACCATGAAAACGTAAACAGTGTCGTCATACGTATATATATACTTATATATACATAGTGATAATAATTTGTAATAATTAATATATATATCGTTATATTTATTAATAATATATCGGTGTCCAATTAGGGTGTCAGGTCGCAAGTGGGAGTTACCGGTGTTAACCTCATTGGGTGGCATCCAAGAGTGACAATCGGGTAATATCAGGTGACAAAACAAAATCGGGTGTCAAACAAACGGTGATAAAAAATAATCGGGTGTCAAAACAAACGGTGTCTCATATAAAAATTTCAAATTAGCCCGCAAAAATGGCTTAGTTTAGAATAGTGTCGAATATTAGCATTAATAAATGACCTGGGATTTTACGGAGTATTACAACTGTGGCAAAAGAAATTCTTTCAATTATTAAATGTGTATTAAAGTTTCAAGAAGATTTATATAATCAACATTTTTTAATCAAGACAGATTGTCAAGCAGATAAATTTATGTTCAATAAAGATTTTAAGCATGATGTTTCAAAGCAAATGTTTGCTAGATGGCAGGCTCACTTAGCTCCATTTGATTTTACAATAGAGTATAAAAAAGGAAAGGATAATATTTTTCCTGATTTTCTAACCCGTGAATATTTACAGAAATGATTCCTCGAGGAAGAGGAAGAGGTGGCTACCCTCATAGGGGTGGTAGATCAGGTCCAAATAATATTTGGACCAGCATGGTAAAAACAGGCTAATAGCCAGTAATATTGTTGAATCATCATCATCATCATCAGTTCCAAGTCCAAATGATCCATTATATGGAGAATTTATGGAATTTTTAAAAAGTAAAAAAGGAAATACTCCTTCTTATGCTATGGTTCTTACTGAAGAGGAAAATGAAGATCCTCATGAATATTATCAATCTCCACATAAGGAAAAGATAATTATCTTAGAATATCAAGATATAATGAGATATTTTGAATTAGGGAATGACCCATGGATTTTAATGTCAAGATATCTTGACAATGCTCCATATGCATCATATGCATACAAACCAAGATCATATTATGAGAATATTCTCATTTTTACAGGATCAACTGAAGTAAAACATTTTACAGACCAGAATAGTAAGGTCTACAATTTTAGCAAAGTTTTAATAAAACATGTAATATCTGCAGAAGAATGGGATTTAAGCACCCTAAAAGAAAGGGAATATATACACCATGATCAAAAAATCCGTATAAAATATAATTATTGGGATTATGTTGAAAGTTTTCATAAAGCTTTTTTATATATTAATCCAAAAAAGAAACATTCATGGTTTTTCAAAATGTATCCAAAAGTTTATACTAAATAATTACCAAATTGGTGGAATTCATATGGTCCATCAGTGCAAATATTGCCAGAGCCTTTTAAAGTTTTTTTATGTGGAATGGGTTAATGTTTCCCCAAAATTATTAGATTCTATGATGAGAACCAATGGTGCTAAGGAAATACTACCTTCATTACATTTTTTCTCTGAGTTTTCCATACCATGGATATGGAAATGGGTACCAGAAGTAAATTATGCTTCTGATAAAATTCCCCAATTACAAAGAACATTTTTTACAAAATTTTGGAAGAAAACGCTTTTAAAAAATCCATAGACTGGGGAAATGAACTCCAAAGAGACAATTGATTTGATTAAACAAACAATTGTTGAGTATAAAGCTCAATTTGAATTTAAAAGAAAGAAGGACAATCCAACTCCTTACCAACAGATTATAGATAAATTAAAAGCTCAAGGGAAGGAAGATCTTTCTAAAGAAGAAATTTTGGAAGCATATCTCAAGGAGATAAAAGAAGATTTGATAAAGAATTTTGAATGCCAAAAGTCAGACTCCTCAATGAAGACATTATCAGATGAAGAAAATCAATATTGTTTAGCAGGAGAATCTCAGCTTGAAGAAACTGAAGAAATACCTTTGGAAGACATTTTTGAAGAAATAAAAAATACGATATCAAAACGTATTAGCAAAGGAGAATCTTCCACAAGCATACAAAAATTTTGAAAATTTTATAAAGAAGGAATCTTTGTTGTAGAATCATAATTCTGTCGGCTAAAATATGAAGCCAATAATTTATTTTTGTCAGTTAATAGGGCTGTAGCTAATTACTGTATTGTAATAGTATTTTATTTCCCTCTATAAATAGAAGGGAGATAGAAGGAAGAATTAGAACCCCGGATACAAAAAATTCCTACACAACCCACTCACCTCCACCATAATCCACACAAACTTCCATTCACTTTTCTCATCCTCCACCCATTCCCACTTTGTATTGGTCAAATTTCCCACTTTGTAAGATATCGTGTAATATATTGAATAAGAATTGGCCGTTGGCCAAGAAATTATTGTAAGTTTCTTTTTCTTTGTTAAATTTTGTTGTATTGTGTTACATTTAGTCTAATGATAGGCTAGACATTTATATGTTGAATAACACTAAGCATGTATATAACCAATTTTCATGAATCATGATATTTTGTTAGTTACCATTATGTTCAAATATATATGCTAAATAAAGTCAAGGTCGGTAACAAGTCCATGCAGATTTTATGGATAACCATGTCATAGTCGTGATCCAGCCCTGTTTAGCCGAGTTGGCATGTTAAAGGTATTTTATCATTGACTGACTTGTGGTTTGAAGTAGAAATCTTGGAACCTTACCGTAAATAGAATCCTGTGACTCATTTAGGTTCATATATTTGGGCATACCTGGGGCTTATATATATATATATATATATATATATATATATATATATATATATATATATATATATATATATATATATATATATATATATTATGTTAATGCATTTTCATATACAAGTAATTTATGTGCGTTTTCTATTAATGTATCTTACATGTGCAAATTGATTCAAGAAAATGTGCACGAACATGTATGTAAAGCAACCTTTAAATAGTTAAATGATAATTTTAGCGTGATTAGTTTATGTAAGCATGCACCTTGAATAATGAATACAAAAGAGAAAGTACATAATTTTTGCTCGAACCCATTCGTAAATTAAAATAAAAATAAGTTTAAGACATAATAGTGAAGTACAAAGGTTTTAGGAATTATTAATAGTGTGTTAATTAATGTTCATTTGCTTAACTATTTAGAATTGAGTTTATTGATGAAATTTATTAATATTGGTTAGACTTAAATGTTAATTTTCAATTAAATTAGTTGTACAATAAAATGAGATGAAGCTAAAAAGGTTTGTAACGTTTTTTATACAGTTTATGTGGCATTATTATATATACATTATTACACAAACTTTAACTTACAAACTTAATATATTTAACACACATTAAACTATAACCAATTAGATAGACCCCGTGTGCTTCATATTACTATGCAAAAACCATCTAATGGACAAGTATTGTAGGACTAAGTAATATACTAAAAGAAACAAAGCTATTTTTTATCATGCAAATAAGTAATAAGCTAAAAGAAACAAAGCTATCACAACTTAACCAAAAACCCATTTATAAAATACAACACCACAAAACAAAACCATATCGAACATTTTTAAATTTTTATACAAGAAAGTCAAAACCTTTTTAATACAACATACTAAACAATAACTAAACACACTCGCCAATACACAAAAAAAATACGCGGTTAACAACTAGATTCGAAACTTGTGCATAACACGGTTCTTCATGCCTCGTTTCTTAAAAGACTAACATGCATAATTAAATTCCCATTCAATAAAGTTATTGTCATTAATTTTTCGATAGTTTAAGGGGTTGCGCAAGGCACAATTCGAAGTTTCTAGTATATCAAACAAACCATATTCTAGAACAGAAGGTACACTCACCAAGAGAGCTCAATACTTGCCACGTCTCACCCTTACAAATACCACGTGTTCACCTCATCCTTACGTAATCAACCCAAATCACCCATCATCTTTCACTACCTCACCCTACACCTTCTTCACACGTGGCCTGTAATCACCCTAACATATACCACCGTGTACTAACCAACTTTACAAACATTTCCCACTATATAATCACCCACACTCCCTTACCCACTCCAACTGTTCACATTTCATTTCATTACCATTCCAAAACAAAAATATAATCCAACAATACCATGCATACCATGCAAAGTAATTTTATTCGAAACCAACTAAGCTACACGTCTGGAAGCTTTAAAACCAGTACTAATCACCATTGTTCATTAACCGTTGATGAGGAACATTCCATCATTGTATCAACCTTAAAAAACGTAATATCCGGTCACACGGACACCCCGATTACGTCATCATTGTTATTACCTAGTACAAGTGGGACCCATGATACCAATAACAAGATTTCACTATTTAGTGAGCATCCTGTGGAAGTATGTCAAGTATGTGGAATTATAGGTTGTTTAGGATGCAACTTTTTTTGGCAAAATGCACCAACGTGTGATGGTGGGGCCCAGCAGAGAGGTGGCGGCTGTGGTGGGCGCAAGAGAAAAAGACTGTTTAGAGGAGTAAGGCAGCGGCACTGGGGCACGTGGGCTGCTGAGATAAGGGATCCTTGGAGGAAAGTGAGAGTGTGGTTGGGGACATTTGGTACAGCTGAACAAGCCGCTAGAGCTTATGATAGAGCCGCTATTTATTTTCGTGGTGAGAAAGCAAAAACTAATTTTCCCGAGAGTGATTACCGAGATCAGCGGCGCCGCCAGTGAAAAGCAAGGGAGCACATGAAGAATGCAACAAGATTAAACTCAATGTTGCATAAAAGTTCATTTCGGTTTTCGTTAGAAAAATGAATTTTAGCTCGTATGCGTTGTTAAAATAGATATAGATATACTATATGATATGAGATGTTGGTTTGTAGCGTGAATAAAGTCACGCGGCTGTTTTACTACTCAAAGAATGAGTTGGTGTAGCAATTTTTTGCCGCGTGTCCAAATAAGTGAAATAAAATGTTTGTTTACGAGAGTATTTATTTCTTGAAAATGAGATTCGGAAAATTCACATTAATCTCTTATATATTGTTTGTATTTGTATGGAAGCTGTTGGTTGTTAAATGATAAAATCGGCAAAGTAAACAATTCAAGAAATGTGAATTTGTTACCAATATATTTGATCCAAGTCACTCAAATGGCTAGGTAACTTAAAATCGTGATTTTACTTTTACTCTTAAGATAATTGTGTATTTAAGAAATGTTCTTGGAAGTCAGTTTTATTTAGCAAAACGGCCCCAAAGTCACATAAATGTTTGATTATATTGGTCAAATTAGGGTACTTACTTTTTTACATAAAAAACTCACCATACTTTACAAAGGTCAGATCAATTATATTGCTTCAATAATGCATTGTATATACAAATATAGAGCGTCAATTCGGTGCTCTCTGATTAGGTTTCTTCATTTACGCTGTACTTCAGCCCATTATTTGGTTAGTGGCTCGTTTAGCATTTGTAGCCCATAACTCAGTTTATGGTGACCGTTCAATTCTTTTTATTCCAAAAACTTCTGTGTGTCTCTAGAATTCACGACACACCTCACCGCTTCCTCTCTCATTCTTATCAAAAACCATATTCGTGCTAAAAATTCGATTCCAAGATGCGCTGTCAGAGAACAGGCTGAAGATCTTGGTGGTGAAGTCGGGTTGTAGCTAGGTTGGTACGTGAGTCCGGTACTATTGTGTAGAAATTTGATGCCAATAATAGGTGAATGAAATTTTGTCTACTTATTTAAAGTTTATAACTTTTCCTATTATGTTGAAGTTGTTGTCATAATCATGGAAAACATGTTGTTGTTAGGTAGTTCTCTTAGCACCACAAACAGTAATAAAAGGGAGTCTTTGCGTTCGAAGATAAAAAATAAAAGAGCGGTGACTAAACTGAAAACGGCATATTCACGAGTGTAAGACGTTGTAATGATACATTTGAACCGCTTAAGCATTTTTTTAAATGCCCTTTCGTTTAGTAGTATTCAAAAATGATGACACAAGTGTTTAATATAAATTCAGGAAACTATGTATGCAAGATGGTATGCTGTAAATCTTGACCTAAAATTACTATATGATTCTATTACAGACCCTAAAGAGCATTGTATCAGTGATCAGCTATATCATTTTACTATATTAAGCTTAGCATATATCACAGGTGACTTTGCACCCTAAACACGCAATGAAAGATTGTTACCTATTTAAACGCATAACCGGCGCCCCGCCGCAACGCGGCAGTCTGCAGCCGACCTCGTTGTAAATGAATAACATCAACCAACAAAGTCATGTTTTATCTGGGTGAATCACATACTCACATACACATAAACGTACAATTAGCCAACAAATTAAATTCTTTACTTACACTAGTCACATCTACTATATTTTGGAAACAAATAATATAAAGCATATATGAAACAGAATCATTAAAATTGAAAGAATTATCGGCAAGCTAATTTTAGTCAAAAAAATGTTGTAGAAGTTAACAGGTCTTGATGTTCTAGTTAATAAAACTAAAAGATAGCTATAATTTCAACTAAGATGAATGTTTAAACTTAAAGATTAATCTAGAATTTTATTTATAAAAGAAACAAATACAAATATAGAAATAAAATAACTAGTTGAAGAAGACGAGTTTGTGTTAAATGAAAAGTTACCTTTACAAAACAATTTCAAGGGCGTAGAATAACAATATCAACGTTCATTAAGCATAATGTGTTATACGAGAGTACATGAAGTATCTTTAGCTTTTACCCGTCAACTTAACCTTGCTTGTTACTTCGGTAGTGGTTACATACTTCGTGTGCAAAGTTTATTGCTATAACAAAGAAGAAGTCAATGTATCGAAGAAGATAATTATAAATTAAAGTTAATCTATTTTAGCCACGAAAACAAAGATATATTTCACACAGAAAAGTCAAGACCAGGCTCCCTAATGGAATGTTTAACCGATCCATTCCGGATCGACCGAATTATGTTGATTAAAATGGTCTTGGAGTTAGAGGTTTTGGTGTCGCAACAAATATTTCATGTGATTTAATTTGTCTTGCCTATTTGGATATATACATAATATTTAAGTCTTTGAAATGATATATACGCAATTATAAGTTTTTGTTTGATATATACGCAATCATAAGTTTTTGGAAATATATGTATGCAATTTCCAAAAAAATGATTTTCACATTCGAAAGTTAGTACCTGAACTTTAACTAATACAACATACATACACTTGTATTTGAATCTCATATTCATGTTGAACTTCATGAACATTCACTATTACATGTGTTCTCGGCAAGTGAGTGGTAAACCACTCTTTAATGTATTATAGTCTACTTTTTTATGACTTTCATCGCCTTAATTTGAAAAGGCTTCTGTAGACAACAAAGAAAAACGAAAAAGGAATTAAAAACCACAACAGAATAGATTTTAACAAATATAAAAATAACTTTGTTTCGATGTTCCATCAAAACCTTGGTAAAAAAAATGGATGATGCTATATCTGAGAAACTAAAATCCCATGAGCTGTAAATATGAATAAATTTTCTACGCTAAAGTATTTGTTGTTAGGTTCTCAAGTAAAACCATTCATGAGGTTATGCATGTGTGAGATCCTAACCTATAAAACCTATTGTCTAATAAAACAAAAATTTAGAAAGAACTAATTTTTTGATAGTGTGTGTGGAAAACTAAAAGGGAGGTTCAATAGTTTACCGTTTAAATTTTTTTTAACTTGTTTAGTTAGCATTGAAACTTTCCGTTTGATCAAAGATATATACACAAACACAATATATAAGATGCAAGTAAATGAAAGAAATGATCAAACCACAACACGAGTATTTATCGTGGTTCGGCTACAAGGGCTCTTTTTCCTTGCCCTACGTCCACGCCCCGAGTATCCAACTCGAGAGTTTCTTTCACTAGTCAACAATCTCCTTTCACCGGCGGAGAAAACCTTACACGTCGCTTATACTTTTGCCGACACTAAGCTAGATGTCGAGTTCTTTACCAATGGTACAACCACTCCCGTTAGTTCTTTTACAAGGGTACAACTACTCCCGATACACTTTGTATTTTAAGGACTAAAATACTAACCGATCACTACTGAAAATACACAATCAAATGAAGTGTAAACTACACAAGTCTACACAATGCTAAGCTAACAAGTCTTGCAACGTTGTGTTGAATACTTGTTACTTTTTATGAACTCGTGAATCTCTTTGCTACAAAAAGAAACTTCACATATGAAATGTTAAAAGGTTAGATGAAAGAATGAATGAATGTGTGTAAATATTATGTAGAGTGATAGGCCAAAAATCAACTTGTGGCTTAGTATTTATAGCAAAGCCTTCTGCAGGCCTGGCGGATACGGCGGAACCCTCAGATGGGTTCCGCCCGTGTACCCCCAGGGTTCCGCCGGGCTTGCAGTTGGTTTTACAATAAATCGTGCAAATCAAACAATGTCACATCTCATTACACCTTGCAAACCAAACAATGTCACATCTCATTACACCTAGTCAAACACAAAACTTGCAAGCAACCACATAGTTAGTCAAACACATTTTCTTTCCATAAATGTATATTGACAAAACTTGCCATAAATGTGATGTGACATTTCTATTTTAAGAAATAAAAAGTGTTGTGTTTTATAAAATGCAAAATGTAGCAAAAGTCTAGTTTATGCAAGTCTTTAAAACTAAGATTATGTTTTACTTAGAAACTAAAGTTTACATTTTGTCGTTAACAAAACTTAGCGAAGATCGTAAAATATAAATAACGTTTTTAGGCAATATTTGTATTAACAATCTCCCCCTTTTTGTTGATGACAAAACATAAACTTTGTTTTTAAGTAACTCGCAAAATCTTGGTGTTTTAAGACTTAAAAAATTATATTAAACTTGTTTTACTTAAGTGATGAAAATCATATTAAGTTTTAAAGATTTAATATATTTCTCCCCCTTTTGTCGAAACAAAAAGTAGAGTAGCGAAGCGGAATAATGCACGTGCTCCCCCTTGGTTGTTACTCCTCCTAAAAGGAGTACCAAGATGGGAAACATGGATTTTGATCCTACAAAATAAATGGTTAGTTGGTAATATATATATAGTCAAGCTTGTAGTTACCACACACATTGCAACCACAATGACAACACAAAAATGATCAACCAACAATGCATGAAAATAAGTAGAAAGAAATATCATTCCAAGTAAAATTTTGACTTTTAAAAGTCAAAAGACAAGAAATGGGAAATATTCTTCTACTTGTAAACAAAAACTAAAAAATAACCAAGAAAGAAAAAAAAAACCTACTTTCCTAAATGGGGCAAAAGGCCTCCAAAGGTTGTCTAGGATTTGTTTGGGTGGGAAAGAGCATCCACACGTTCTATGACGTGTTGGAATGCAAAACGGGTTTCATCTTGGATTTAGTGAAGCAACATTTTGATGCTTTCACCCATTTTCTCACAATTTGAGCAAACATGGGGATGAGTGGGTGGAAATGGGTTGGTTTTGGTTTCTTGGTTTGAGGGTTGGTTGGTTTTTGGTTCTTGGGTGGAGGATGGGTTTGGTATTGAGTCAAGCAAGGTGGTTTGAAATTCCATTGTTTGATGGAGGTGGTTCTCAACCATGCTTTGGATTTCCTCATATGAAGGAAAGAAAGACTCAAAGGTTTGGGCTTGAGAATGTGGTAGAGTTGGGTGATCATGGTTTTCAAAGTTTGGTTCTCCATAGAGAGGACCATGGATGTCATGGTAGATGGGGTGAAACAACAATGGTTTGGGTTGATGATACACTTGTTGTGGTGGTTGGGTGTGGTTAAAATGCTCATTTTGGTCAAGAATTGACCTTGGTGAAAAAGGTGGTGGTTATGAAGGTCTTGGTGGAAGATCATTTAGATCTTGGACAAAGGGGTGTGGTGATGTTGGAGGAGACCCAAATAACTTCATAGGTTCAAGTTTAGGTAATGGTGATGGTGATGGAGTTTTAGATGGTTGGGTTGGAGCACTTGGTGGAGTTGGGTCAATGGGTGATTTAGTAGGTGGTGGAGTGAGCTCATTGGGTTCATTGGGTGATGGAGATGGAGATGCAAGGTTCAAAAAGTGTTTATTTTTTATAGGTGATGTGAATTCATCCGAAGATGAGGAGCTTAGGTTGATGGATTTGTTAGACCATAGTGGTTTTACACTTATCCGGGCGGTTTTCCGGATGGGTCGTGATGGTTGAGAAGTGATTGTTGACTTGGTCATGGTTAAAAATGGTTTAGAAGTTAAGAAATTGTGATGAAGAAGGTGTGATTTGATAGTGTTTAGGATGGTTTAATTTATAGTGATGAAGGATTGTGGGAAGGAGTGTTTAGATTTGATGTTAGTCCATACAAAAATGGAGGTTCCTAATGATGTGGAAAACTAATTGTGGGTTGTCATGTCATGGAAGTCAATCCAATGAAAATGATGAAGTGAGAAGACAAGGTTTGCACTAAATGCTTAGTGGTTTTGATCAATTTGTTAAAGTATAAATCTCAGGGATTTCAAGGAACCTTTGGGAGGGTTCCTTCCTTTATGTGTGAAGGGTCCTTGGGTTGGTTATGGCTATTTTTGAAATTTGGCGGGAAATGGTTTTGTTTGAGTTATAAGGGATGAAAGGTACCCTATTGTGCTAAACAAATTGCAGGAAATTGGTTTCTATCTAAAAGGATTGTATTTTGGTGTTTGGATGTTGAAATGTTGAAAGCTAAAAAAAAAATTCTGCAGGAAACTGGCGGAACCTTCAAGATACACAGGCGAAACCTGTTTGAGGGTTCCGTCCGGTCCGTTTTGCCAATTCTGGGTTGCCCAGAAAATGCACTGGCGGAACCCAATTTTGGGTACCGCCAGATCCGCCAAGGCTGAAAATTTTGGCAGTCCGCAATTTTGACCCGCGAGACGATTTTCAAAATTTTCAAAAACTCCTAAAATCAAAAAGATAATGCATTTCTGGTTAGGCAATGCAAAAAATAGACACGTAAACACAAATATCATAGGACTTTGACCTTAAGGTCGAGAATTTCACTATAGTTAGTGAAAATTTGATAAACATGAAAATTTGACAACTTGCCAAAAGTTGTCTACCTGTATCAAAGTTAGATAATACATGTTCCAAATAGTATCAAACATTGTACCAACACACAAGTACATCACAAATATTGTTTAAACAACCAAATTTGTTCAAATAGCACCTAGTGCGAAACACTCCTTCACACCCCCTTTGTTTGCTTGCCAAGGAATCTTCCAAGATTCTTAAACATCCCCTTTGTTTGCTTGAACTCCGCCGACTCGTTTGGAATATTCGGAAGTTGGGATAGGTATTCGAGAGGTGGGAGCCTAGAGTTTGGCAAAGAGTCATCTTCACTCATTGAGGAAGATGATGATGAGGTAGGAGGATGAGGACGTTTTCCTTAGGCTTTGTAAACTCTCTTATCACTAAGTGGAACAAAGGTGTGTGGAATGAGAGAGTAGTCAAGACGAAGACCATTTGGAGTTTGTGGAATGGGTGAAATGAACCTAAAGAGACGGGTCAAGAGCATTCCATATGGCATAGCCGTTGTGCCATGCACGGGAATGTCGGCCATTCTCTTGGCCATGTAGTAGGCAAGATTGAAGGGTTGCCTAACGGAAAAAGAGTAGAGCATGTAGCAAAGGCAAAGGTTGATATGATCTCGGTTTCCATTCCATATGGGTCCTTATCGACCTCATTTCCCGAACGGGTTCTCCTAGTGTTGGTTGTCCTAACAAAGAGGTGGTCACGGAGTACATCTTTTGACACAAGAGCTGTGTCATAAGGATGGATGCGGTCATGGAGGTTGTCAAGAGTTGAGAGGGAGTGCAAGTCGGAATAGATGCAAGTACCACGGTTTGGGACACCTAGGATTTGAACAAACTCCTCAAGAGTGAAGGAGTATTGATGACCACTAGCCCTAAAGTTGATAGACATTTGACCATAATCATTCGTGGAGAGGACGGCGGATGCATAGAATTCTAGAATGAACCTAGGACAAATAGGCTCATTGATTTCCAAAAGACACTCAAAGTTGATTGTGGCAAATTCGGCGTAAAGGTTTGTGCTGTAAGAATTCACATTTTCAGGTTAACTTCTATTCACAAAAATTTCACTATTCATTTTTACTATTCACTTTCACTATTCATTTTCCGAAATTTGATTTTTATTTCATATTCTCGTGTGATAAATCATTTCCATGGCAAAATAAAATTTTGACACTCATCAGATCATTTTTGTGAAAGTTATTAAGGAACTACACGTTTTAGGGTAAAACGTCAATCAAAAATCCTACGCACAACGAAACTCGACCGCGTTAATTTTCCCCGCATCAGAAAAATGTTTGATACACTTATGATTTATTTGAGAATTAATCATGACTAAGAAAAACGTGACTAAATAAACTTCGGCCGTGCGAAACAGGAATTTTTGTTTTTAAGCATTTTTACTTAGCCGTAACCTTAGCCTATACTTGCACCGCGTTTCTAAGACGATTTGAGTTTTCACATTTTTGGAATAAGTCAACATATTTTTCCCGCCTCCTTTGACCAAAAATCATTCCTTGATTTTATAAATCATTCCTTGATTTTTAGGCTTACGGTTTTATATCTAAAAGACATTAAATACCAACCGACACTAGACTGAGCCCAGCCTAGACATTATAGGTCATTTTAATCCATTATTATCCTATTAGAAAAGTTACATTTTACTTTTCTCAATTTTACGCAACTTTCGTACGTTTTACGTATTACGCGTTTTAGACCCGTGTTTCCAGTTTTAGCAGGGTTTGAGCAACCCAATAGAACCTACCACTCATTTTATATTTTATTATGGAGTATATTGACAAGTTTAGGCTCCAAGTAAAACTTGGTCACCAAGTTTAGGGAATTTCCTAGGAGCTTTCCTAACCTCCTCATCTTCATTATAAATAGCAAGATCATCCTCTTCCTTTCTCTTCATTCCAAACACTCAACAACAAATCCATAAACCATAATCCTTTGATTTCTAAGTTATAAGTTACATACCAAAGTTGAAGGCATAGTTAGTCTCTACATGAATCAAGAGTTTGTTTGGTGATTCCATGGGTGAATTAGGAGCTACACAAGGTGATTAGGGGATGAGTTAATAAGGTTTTCACAAGGTCTATATCAAGGCTAGCAAGGGTTTCAAGAGTTGTGGTGAAGGGTTTGCAAGCATAGGTTTAGTGTCCTAGTTTCATACTTGACTTCCTTTCTTTAAAAAGCCAAAAGTTGTAAGAAACCCTATTACACTTTCTTGCTCAATATCATTTTCATGCTTATTATGTTTCTTTCATGCTATATATGGTCTTTGTATTATGTTCATGATGTATAAAAACTAGTAAAACAAGTTATGGTATATATATGTTAACTTATGTTATTTAAACAAGTAAACTAGTAACTTTCTTGGAGAACCACGACCAAAATAGTATAACTATGATATTTGAAACTTACCTACTGTTAAAGAGGACTTAACAAGGAAAACATAGCAATTTGAATCACCTAAAACGAGTACCCGAGTCAAAAGTTATGACCATTTGAAATTACCAAAACTTTACGGCAAATCTGCCAAATGTTTCTGTGACAGAACCTTAAACATGCAAAAAGAGGCCCTTCTGCTCCGTTTCATGAAAAAGTTAAAGCACGAAAGTTGTCCGGAATCACGTTTTCTTCAAAAACTCGGGTGCACGTATCCAGAAAACCAATAACGAATGAGATTTTCTTCAGTTTCTTAACAGCTATTTTATATATACCAAAGTTACTATATAATAGTTATGGTTTACTAAGACCAAGAGGTCTAATGACCTAAAGCCAAGACCACAACCATGGCTAAAGCCAAGGTTGAGTCTCAAGACCATGGTAACAATGACCAAGGTCACGGCAAAGCCACGGCTAAAGACCATGTAACTTTTCGAATCAAAAACTTATATATATGTTATCAAATACTACAATAGTAGGGAGCCTCATGTGAGGAGTTCATTAAGTAAGCCGTCGAGATGAGTTGTGGATTTACAAATTAAAGTGTCCTGGCTCCTCGAACGTTTACTCCATGACTTCTGAATTATGTCGGCCCGAACGGTAGTAAGAGATATACAACCTATACATGTTTCATAAACCATTTATATTTAAAGACTTACACTATATACTAAGTACTACATCATGAACATTATGCAAGACATATATAGGCAATTCTTCGTATTCTTAGACGTTACTCCAAACCTAAGATACGACATCATATTCTAGGTTGCGCGTGGAGACTTCCCAGCTTATCCATCGATTCCGTTATACGTTTTGATATCATTAGTTTAAGGTGAGTCATAGCCCCTACTCTTTTTATACTTGTTTTAACTCTTTGGGGGAGATACATGCTCAACTACTTGCTTACTTGTACAAATACTCAAAACATTTATACTTAATTGTTTTATGCTTGATTGTCTTATACTTGATTGCATTATACTTGATTACATTATACTTGATTGCGTTATACCTAAACTTGTAAGTCTCCTTGTGATAACACATGCATTAGGTTTCGGAGATGAAGTAGAACCAATGCTATTACCTTCCTTGTGAGCATCATAAAGTCTCCTTGGATAACACATGCATTGGGTTTCGGAGATGAAGTAGAACCAATGCTATTACCTTCCTTGTGAGCAGCATACCCAAGTGAGGTATTCGGAGATAAAGTAGAGACTCACGACTAATTGCTTAATTGTTGTGATGAACTTATACATGTCTTAATCATACTATATATTTTAGCAGTGGGTTGTGAACACGCAGGTTGCAAGTGTTGTTATGGGCGGGACTTGCAACTGAGTGGATTCACAATGCCTTTGCTGTGTGAACATTCTTTAAAGACTTCTTAACTATTTTAAGACAAACTCTATGAACTCACCAACCATTGTGTTGACACTTTAGCATGTTTATCTCAGGTTAGTAAGGCGATAGCTAGTGCGTGTAACTTAGAGTCAAGCTGCATATTCTGAAGACTTACGCTTTTTATCATTTACCATTCAAAACGTTTTGTATACATTTATGTATCATACTTTGGAATCTCATGTTTGTAACTTTGAATTCATTAATCGAATGGTAACTTTTCAAAACGTCTCATTTAGAGGTCGTTTTCTATAACTTGTACTTTGTATTATGAAGTAGCACACCCAGTGACACAGTCTTCCGTTGCGGTATTTTGGGGGTGTTACATGTGCCTTCTAGGAAGGACGAGTCAATGGTTCTACCCTCATGGACATAGTGTTTTTCTAAGGCTTTGAAAACATTGACTTGGTTTGGGGTAAGGCCTTTGGTTTTGTGGTGTTTTGTTAGGTACTTAATGGTGTCCTTGTGGTCGTAGTGGGTTAGAGGAGGCATGATGATTCCTAGAACAACAAAATTTCACATTTTAGTTTAAGTAAACTACTATTATAATGTGGATATTCTAGTGTGTGCCTATATGAAAACAATGTGGAGGTGCGGTTATCTTGACTCATTTTGATGCTTCAAAAACGTTTTATAATGCAAGTTTTGTTATAAAACAAAAAATAACCCAAACGCTCCTAGTTCAATGTAGCTTCGTTTGAATGTACCCGAAAATACATATTGGTTATGTATTCCCTTTAGCATTCAAGAGACATTATGCAAGTGATGTTTTAAACATAACGTTTTGATTTTGTATTCTCAATGTGAGACGAAAAAATATTTGTCCTATTTGTGAGAAATTTTTGGAAAAATTGGTCATGGGGTGTTTTAGCAAACATGTTTACACTAAGTAAGAATGCAATTCCTAACTATGGGGAACATGATTAGTTTTGTTAAACACCTAATTTCATGCATGAGTTTCTCAAGTTAATGCATAACCCCAAGTTTTTGTTTTTGTGCAAAAATAGAATTCCTAGACTCAGATCAGGATTGTAATCAAGTTTGGAATACTTACAATGATGATTGATTTGCAATGTGAGTGAAAGGAAGACCAATAAATCGTAGGTATGGATGGATGGTAAAGTGAATAGTAACAGTTTGGAAGTGGTGGTATGAGATAATGGGTGTTTGGTTTAATATAAATAAAAATATTGATTCTGCAGGTCGGTGGACACGGCGGACCCCTGAAATGGGTTCCGTCCGTTGTATCTGAGGGTTCCGCCGACCCTGCTGAGAAAAAGAGTTATGGATTTGTTTTGATTTTTGTGATTTTTGTCTAATGTCCAGAATTACAATGTAGGTTCCATGAGTCCTAAGCCTAGCCTAAGAAGGTTAAAAGGTTCACGTTTAAGGTGTTTTGTGAGAATGTCGGCTATGTTGTCTTCGGAAGAAACTTTCTCAATTGAGATATTTCCTTTTTGAACGTTGTCACGAAGGAAATGATGACGGATTTCAATATGTTTGGTACAAGCATGTTGAACCGGGTTTTTGCTAAGATCAATGGCACCTTTGTTGTCACAAAGAATTGTGATGTCGTTGAGTTGAATTCTGTAGTCGACAAGAGCTTGCTTCATCCAAAGAGCTTGTTGACATGCCTTTCCGGCCGAAACGTACTTGGCTTCCGTTGTTGAGATAGCAAGAGCCGTTTGCTTCTTAGAGAACCATGAGGTGAGACAATGTCCAACAAAAGTACAAATACCACTTGTACTTTTTCTATCGACATAGTCACCGGCATGATCCGAGTCGGCATACACTATGGTGTCTATTCCCGTTCCTTTGGGATACCATAAACCTAAATGTGTAGTGCCCTTAATATACCTAAAAATCCTTTTAACGGCTTCGAGATGGGTAGTCTTAGGATCTTCTTGAAAACGAGCACATAGACAAACACTAAACATAATGTCGGGTCTACTAGCCGTTAGGTAAAGTAGACTACCAATCATACCTCTATATTTAGTGCTATCTACGGATTCACTTTCCTCATCCTTGGTGAGTTTAGTTTCCGTGGACATGGGAGTTTTGATTGGTTTCGAATCTTCTAATCCAAATTTTTTAAGCATGTCCTTAATATATTTAGATTGGTTAAAGAAGATACCATCTTCTAGTTGTTTAATTTGGAGTCCTAGGAAAAAGTTGAGTTCTCCCATCATACTCATTTCAAACTCGTCATGCATGATTTTTGAGAAATCCACACATAATTCTTGACAAATTGATACGAATATAATGTCATCAACATAGATTTGGACTATGATAATATGTGAATCTTTCTTCTTAGTGAAGAGAGTATTATCAACTAAGCCCATGGTATACTTATGGTCAACTAGGAAGGTTTTAAGTCGATCATACCATGCTTTTGGAGCTTGCTTAAGTCCGTAAAGAGCCTTTTTAAGTTTGTAAACATGATTTGGTTTTTCAAAATCGATGAAGCCCAGTGGTTGAGCAACATACACTTCTTCATTTATGACTCCGTTTAGAAATGCACTTTTGACGTCCATTTGAAAGAGTTTAAAATTGTGTGCACATGCATATGCAAGTAAGATTCTAATTGACTCAAGCCTAGCAACCGGAGCAAAAGTTTCATCGTAGTCAATGCCTTCTTATTGGTTATATCCTTGTGCAACTAGCCTAGCTTTGTTTCTAGACACAATTCCATTTTCATCCATTTTATTACGAAATACCCATTTTGTTCCAATTATAGTTTGACTCTTTGGTTGAGGAACTAATGTCCATACATCATTCCTAACAAATTGGTTTAACTCTTCTTGCATTGCAATTACCCAAGACTCATCTTTAATGGCTTCATTAATGTTTTTAGGTTCAATAGTTGACACGAAACAAAAGTAGTTGCTTTTATTTTGAACTTTTGACCTTAGTGTTCTTTCGTTAATGTTGCCTATGACACCATCTAATGGATGACTTTTAGATTCTTTGACATTGACAAGTTCTTTGTTTAATAGTTCATCTTCCTTGTCATTACCTAAAATCTCTTGACTTTCTATTACTTGGCTTTCAACTAAGTCATCATCTACCAAAGGTGATGTCTTAGAGGGAGGTGGACTCTCGTCAAATGTTACGTTCAACGATTCCTCGACTCTTAAGGTTTCTTTGTTCAAAACAATGTAAGCTTTACTATTTTGTGAATATCCAAGAAACACACCTTCATAAGACTTTGGGTCAAATTTGGTGAGATAATCCTTGGTGTTAAGAATGAAACATTTACTCCCAAACACTCTAAAGTATCCTAATGTAGGCTTTTTACCTTTATATAGTTCATAAGGAGTTTTATTCAAAAATGGTCTAATTAAGACTCGATTTAAAATATACGTTGATGTGTCAACGGCATTACACCAAAAATTTTGTGGAATGTTTTGTTCATTAAGCATTGTTCTACTCATCTCTTGCACTGTCCAGTTTTAATGTTCTACTACACCATTAGATTGAGGAGTACGTGGTGCCGAAAAGTTATGACTAATACCATTAATATCACAAAAGTTTCCAAATTGAAATTCATTATCAAATTCACGACCGTGATCCGTTCTAATAGACACAATATTAGATTCTACTTGATTTTGAATTTTCTTACTTAGAATCTCAAATTTTTCAAAAGCTTCATTTTTACTTTTCAAAAATTTTGTCCAAGTATATCTTGAGTAATCATCAACTATGACCAAAGTGTAGAAGTTACCTCCATAACTTTGTATAGCGGATGGACCAAATAAATCCATATGCAAAAGTTCTAGACACCTAGATGTAGAAACCAAGTTTTTAGCCTTATGGCTACTATGGACTTGTTTACCGACTTTGCAAGCATCACAAAAGTGTTTGTCATATTTCAACTTAGGTAGGTTTCGACCTAAGTCTTTGGAGGAGAGGTTTTGGATTAGTCTCATGTTAGTGTGTCCTAAACGTCTATGCCATAAAGTTGAAGATTCATCTAATGAGGTAAGACAAAGTTTGTCTCTAGATGTTGGATCCATCTTCATGACGTATACGTTGTTCTTAAGGACACCTTTGGCTATGGTTATACCATATTTAAGTATTTTACTTCCGTTTTCACTAAAAATGACATTATACTTATTACGACAAAGTTGACTAATACTAAGAAGATTTAAACCTAAGTTATCAACATGAGCTACATCATCTATAAAAAGGGAGTCATGAGAGATTGTACCTTTTCCGATGATTTTGCTCTTAGCTTTACTACCAAACGTAATATTACCTCCGTCACATTTGTGATAAGTAGTGAAGAGGCTTTTGTTACCCGTCATGTGCCTTGAACAACCGCTATCTTTAATCCATTCATCCGGTTCCAAACAAACTTTGAGGCACACCTATTTTATGAAAAACACTCAAACATTTGGTCCCCAATTTCTCATGGGTCCATTTTGGTTAAACATACCATTAACTTGTTCAAAATATGAAAATAGAGTATAAGGGTTCCATGACATGTAATTTGGGGTTTGGTAAAGTCCATGAGTGTTTTGGTTCCAAACATGTTGGTAGTTTGGTCGAGCATTGAAGTTGCTCTTTGGAAAGGGGCGTTTGGGAGTTGGAGTCTTAGGTCTTGGTTGAGTAGTCTTAGCTCTAAATTCATTTTTACTAAGTCCTACTCCAGTTTTAAAAGTAGGTTTTGTTCCATTTTTATACGTAACTTTAACAAATTTTGAACGATCCGATGTGGATGAAGTTACTGCTGTAGCAGACCTGGCGGAACCTTCGGGTCCAACGGGCGGAACCCTGGATTAGGTTCCGTCTGTTCCGCGAGCTGCTGTAGCAGTTTTGTTAGTTTCTTGTGCATTCTTTTCTTGTTTCATTTGACCCTTTGACGTTTCTATTTTCATGAATCCTAGACCTGTTTTATCAAAGGGTGACTTTTGAATTTTTATAATTTCATCCGCACAAGAAATGCTCTTATCAAACTTCTTAAACTTTGTGGTTTGTTTTATTAGATCATTTTGAGTAATTTTAAGTTTCTCAACTTCAAGTTTGAGTTCTTCACATGATTTGCAAGATGTGTCAATAACTTTACTCCTTTCTAATCTCTTAGCTTTTTCTTTTAATTCATAAACTTCATTTTCTAAAAACTCCTTTTTAGTTTTCAAAAACTTATTTTTGTTTATGATTTTTAAGCTCAATTCACAAAGTTTGTTATATTCTTTTTGTAAGGTGTCATCATCAATAGAGGAGTAAGATGAGTCGGAGAGTACCTCATTTGAGTTGTGAGCCATGAGAGCAATATCATCATTCTTTGGCTCATCGTCATCTCCTTCATAGTCACTCCAAGCACCACCCACAAAAGCTTGTTGAGGTTTGCTCTTGGGTGGTTTTGGACATTCTCCTACAAGATGACTTGTGTCTCCACACCTATAACATTTTCTTTAAACTTTTCATTTCCTATCATCACGATCTTTTCGGAAAGTTTTCTTGTCATCTTTAGGTTGCCTTACAAACTTTCCTCTTCTACGAAAGAACTTCTTGAAGTCTCTAACGGCCATAGCATATTCCTCATCATCACTATCCGAAGTAGATTCTTCATCATCACTTGATTGGACTCTAGCTTTCAAGGCAATGGACTTAACTTTTTCTTTCTTGCCTCTAACTAGTTCCGAATCTTTTTCCATTACCATTTCATGAACCTTGAGGTTTCCAATTAGCTCGTCAAGTGACATGCTTGAAAGATCTTTGGATTCTTCAATCGCCGTCACTTTTGCTCTCCACTTCGGATGGAGTGCTCTAAGAAATTTCCTGACAAAGTTCTTACTACAAAAAGATTCATCAAGTGCTTTAAGTGAAGTAATAATAGTGTTAAACCCAGCAAAAGCATTATCAATAATCTCATCTTCGGAAATAACAAATTGTTCATATTGTTGAACAAGAAGATCAATTTTGTTATCTTTAACTTATGAGTTTCCTTGATGAGTGACAATTAAAGATTGCCAAATATCTTTTGCGGTTTTACACATAAAGACTCTTTCATATTCTTTCTTAGGCAAAGCATTGTAAAGCATCATTTTAGCTTCATTATTTTTACCAATCAATTTCTTTTGATCATCATCTTTAATGTTAGTAACTATGTTATCACCTTCTTTGTAATTTTCAAAATCCATGGATCGTTTCAAGTTTTAAAACACAATATATTTTAAAAGCTTGAGTAACGTAGCTCTTGATGCCAATTGTGCAAAACTAGAAGGGGGGTTGAATAGTGATGAGTGCTTAATCACTCATCCTTTTTAGACCCAAAATCAGACCAAATACACTAAATACTAACCAAAAATGCCAAGAGAATGCATGTTTTTGTATTTGTGTATGTGCAGGTACGGATATGTGAAAAAATGAACAAAAACAAAGAAAAACCGACAAAAACGAGCACGAGATGAAAAAAAGGTCAGAAGCCGGAGCCGGGGAAACTTAATGATCAAAGAAAGCTCAACATATCAAAGGAAGTCCTCAGAGATTCTTAAAGTTACATGAATAGTCCCTAGACAAAGTTTAGAAAAATTGGCGATTTTAGTCCTTGTACTTTCAGATATTGACAAGAATGGTCCCTAAAAGAATAATTATGAAATAGTCATCAAAGATCCCTCATAAATTCAAAAATGTTCAAGAATGGTCCCTGGATGAAGATTTCAAAGTCGGCAAATGAGGTCCCTAAAAATTCAGCAAGTACATGTTTGGTCCCTAGGATTTTTAAGTTTGCATATTTAGTCCTAATATTTAATCACTAGTTTGGTCCAAAATTATTACATGTCCAAAATCCCAAGCCCACATGCAACACAAGCCCATTACAAATCCACCCTCCATTTTAACCCGATCACACAAAACCCTTTAACCTTTGGTCAAACTTATTCCAACTCAGTCAACATCAAATAATAAAAACAAGCCCCGCCCTTTTTACCCCCAAAATCCCCAGAAATACTGTTCCATGAACCCTAAATGTTACTACCCACCAATTTACCCCACGTAGGTAATAATCACCCAATAATTGAAAGTTTCTAGAAGACTGACGTATGACAGAGTGTCAGGGCACGTGGACCAATGGGAAGGCATACGCAGGATAAATCACATCACCAAAATCAATCAAGGGCTGAGGATCAAAGATAGCATGAAGCTTCTAGTGGGATTTAATCCAACGGTTTAGGAGGGCTCAGAGAAAACACAACCTTCACACGGATCAGTGACATGGCTTCCTTCTCCTCAGGCTATATATACCCACTCCCTCACCTCATTTGAAGGCTGGTTAGATTTTAGGTTTTAAATTAGGAGTATGTTATAATTTAGGAATAGTTATAGGTTTCATGTAATTTTCTATTTCACTGCTTTCTTCAATTTGTACTCAATTTATTCCAAGTTTTAATGTAAGGTTTATTTCAGTTTGAATCATTTGGGTGTTATAAAATTTTCATTTCAAGTTATTCTTATTACTTCTTTATTGTTGTTTAAAGTTTTGCTAGTTCAATTTACTGTTTCATTGAATCTACATTTCAGTTCACTTTATTGTTATTCCAAAAAAATAAATCAATAAATAATAATAAAAAAATACAGTAGCTTAAAGGGTATATACGCTGGTATAAGCCACTAATCCCTTTGGATAAGCTCATTAAGCTTTTCAATAGCTTAAGTGAGCCTATCTTTTCTCTCAGTAGCAAATTTTCTTTCATAGCCATATGCAAGTAAGTCTTCTCTTTATATCTTTGCATCTTAGCTTTACTCACTGTTCATTCAGCTTTAATCTGTTTAGTTCAGTTATTATTAGCTTAATTTGTGCCTTAGTTGTGGCTGTAAGCCTTAAGTCTATAGCTCATACTCCCACTGCCTAGCTTAGATATATTTTCCTCTATTAGTTTTGATATTCAGTTTGTGTTATAAGTGTTTCAGTAGTTTAATTATTGTTCACTTAATCAGTTTTGAGCTTAAATGCAGTAGGTAGTGGCTTATATACCATAGTCATAGTGTTAACAGTGGAATTAAGGTGTGTTTGTATAACTAAGTTCTATGAGTCCATGGTGATTTATTGTTTAACTCTCTGCATACTCAGGTTGTTTTAGGTCTATATAGGTTATATAAGTAAATGAAACAGTCACTTTGATACATAAAGTCAAATTCATTTGCTCAGCTCATAATTTGTGTTCATTTAGGAATCGTTGTTGCTGCATACTTGAATATAGGTAGATTTTAGGTACACTTAGGGTAATTAAGTTCCAAACAAGTTTAATATATCATCTATAATCAGTTGTGATTAGTAGAATTTCATTATGGTCAAAACTTCATTTGCCATCAAAAAGTCAAAATCCATAGGCCTGCAGGTTCACAAGCTGCTGATCTCAGGCCTACTTAAGGGTCCATTTAGGTTTCAAATTTGGGTTTGTTTGGTTTTCTGGATTCTCAGCTATATAGGCTAAGTTTTGCCCCACTTAAATCTTAATTTCAGCTTATTAGGTGCCCGATAGTTAAGCTGCAAGTAAGTGGTTCATGCATAATTCTGTCTTCAAGTTTGAGGCCTGCTATAGTATTCATTTGATCATAACTTGTGCTTAATTGTTCATCTCTGTTCATTTATTCCTCAAGTTGTTGTCTCAGTTAGATTTTACCATTTGCTGATCTGTTTGCTTGTTGGCTTATTTCATAAGTGCTTAATTGACTGTTTTGATCCATATCTATGTTACTGAGTATATATTGGTCTGAGATATGTTCCAGTGAGCTCATTTTAGTCTCAAAATCAATTGGTCAAAGTTTGGGGTCATTTCTGGTCAAAGTGCTTATTAATAAGCACTTTCCAATAAGCAGTTGTGAGCTTATCAGCACTTTTCTGCAATATTTTCTTTTCAAAATATTTTCTCAAGTTTATTTTATTATTTTAGATTTTCTGTAATTTTTTCAAATTTTTCTGAGTCCATTTGTTATTTTTCTTATTTTATTTTCATTTTTAATCAAAATTTAATACTTTTTAATTACTAAAAAATCTAAAAAAATCTGAAAAAGCCAAGAAAAATCCAAAAATATTTTAGAAAAATATTTTTAGTTATTTTAGAATTTTAGAAATTTATTTTGCATATTTCTCAATTATTTTGAATTTTTAATTAGATATAATAGTTTTTAATTCCCAAAAATTACACAAAAAGCCAAAAAAATTAGTTTTTAGTTTTAAAATTATTTTTTAGTTATTTTATAATTTTCAAAATTTATTTTGTATTTTTCTCACCCTATTTTCATTTTTAATTAGATAAAATAGTTTTTAATTCATAAAAAATAAATAAAAAGTCAAAAAAATATTTTTCTCTTTTTCAAAATTTTCTTTTATCATTTTTAACTTTTAAAAATTATTTTCAAGTCCGTAGGAGTAGCGTAGCTTAAAAGTCGCGTTTTATTTCGTACGTTTACGTTTTATTTGCGTTTTAGCTTACGGTTTTCATTTTACGTTGCGTTTCTAGTTTGTTTAGTTGATTTACGTGCTTAATTGGTTATTTGTGCTTCATTTACTATTTCATTAGTATAATCTCATCAAAATCACTTTTTAACGTTTTCACGACACGTTTCACGATTCGGGAATTCGAAATTCCATTCACACCTTCGCTGGGACACGACCCGCGGAAATACTTTCCTAAGCATTTCTTCGGTTTAAAAAACTATACTAAAACGAAAACATCAAAAAATGGCGCCGCTGCCGGGGAAGGTTGAAGTGAATTTTTCGTTTTCGTTTTTCGAAATTGTGTTTTGAAAACCTTCCTTGTATATATTTTCTATAAAAACCAAAAAAATTGAAAAATCAAAAACACTTTTCCTAAAGTGTTTTCAAAAATACCAAAAAAATAATAAAGTTACAGCCTTGTCTCGACCGAAAGGAAGAGCGTTGCAAACCAAATAAGCTTCTCAATATAACTACGCGTGAAATTAGTTGCAAATCAGATTACTTTAATTCTACGACCGAATAAGCGGAAAATACGGAAGCTTTGACATTAAATTGCAAGCTAAAGAGAGATCCATTCTTCTCTCCCATTCCGTCGCGAGTAGATTTAGAGTAAACGGTTTATGATTAACGTAACGTTTGAAAAAACAAAAGATAATAAAAGTTTTGAGTTTTCAAATTTTGTTTTCTAAAAATAAAAACAAAAAAAGATTTTCTTTTTCCATTTTGATTTTCCTTTTATTTGATTTTATGATAATTAAAAATACCAAAAATAATCTTCTTATCCTCTTATCATTTGATTCTTTTTCTTTAACCCTCTAAAACCATAATTCTTATGGATCCGATGTGTTTTAAATGTGGTGAACCGTTCTTTAAAGGTTCATGTGTTTGATGTACGTGCGAAGAATGTGGTAATGATATTCACGATGGAGTTTGTCTGTTTTGTAATACTTCCGAGTATGTTCGAAACATAATCTTTCAAAACGTTCCCGATTATTATCCAACACCACCACCGTCTCCGTTCACTTACTTTAATTGTGGAAATCCATCCGACGAGGGATTACCGTGTGGGCAATGTTTTTGTAACCAATGTGGATACACGAATTGTATATGTTACGCCCCGAGTGCTGAAACGTCTTACGGTTGTGATACGAGTTTTGATAATCCTCAAAATGATTTCAATCATCCTTTTCAAAACTTTTATGAGCAAGTACCGCATTTTAATGGTGATTCGTTCCAAAGTTCATCAAATTTTGAAAATTGTGGGGGATCGTTTGAAAATTATTATGAACCTAATTTTTGTTACGATTCTCACGGTTTTAACCAACCCCCACAAACTTCTGAATTTACTAATCAAATTTTTGAAATTAAATCCATTATTGAGAAGTTAAAAGAAATGGTGGTTAATCGTATTACATCTACTCCCGAGCCTCATGTGAAATCAATGGAAGAACTTCTTGCCGAAGAAAGAAAATCTCAATTCTGTGAGTGTTGTATGTACGATGATGATGATTCCACGATTACAATCGTTCTTAACCCTCAAATTTAATCTATCTCTCCTTCCGTAGAACCCAAGGACTCTCTTACAATGGGGGACGAGCATCTAAACACTATTCCGGCAACGAAATCGGACGAATTCAATAAGTCTAGCGTTGAGAACCTCGTCCCAATCCCAAGTGAGTCCGGAGGAATTTCTAACGGTGATGATGAATTTGTTGAAAATAATCGTCTTGATAATCATGTTGATACGAATGATATACCGTTTGATGATAATCGTGTTGAAATATACTCCGATTCTGACGATGACGATTCTATATCTTGTGGAGAAATCGATTATATTGATGAAGAATCTCCTGAGCTCGTAAGCTTAGAAGGAGAGAATGAAGAAGATGTTGATACGGAAATACAAGATGAAGCTCTTCGTGAGAAATTATCCAAAGTTAATATTCTCATTTCTAAGATCGAGGCGTTGAAAGATCCTCCGACATCTTTTTCTCCTATCCCCGTTATGGATAGTGATTTCTTACCCGAGCTTGAAATTTTTCGATTTGAAGAGACGAGTAGTGGCAATCCCACTATTCATGCTTTCTCTCTTCCGGATTATGAGCGTTTTGATTTTGAGATTGATTCAGTGCTTATTTCCGATAATCTGTCACGTGACCCTCTTTTAGAGTATGTCGATCCATTTCTTGCTGCGGATGACTCGATACCACCGGGTATTGAGAATAACGAGAATGAAGTTCAAAGAAATATTCTTTCCGATTTACCTTCTTCTCGTCCACCGGCGAAACCACCCGATGTAGATGTTGAATCAAATACGAATGAAGATAATTTTGGAGTGGTAGACGAGATTTCTAAACAAGATATTTTACCCACCCAACCCACCCGCGATTCAGAAATCGACTTTGCTTTTATCATCTGGGTGTTTTATCCGTTCTTTACTTATCCCCTCATTTCTTCTCTTTTCCACTCCACCGGGAGTGAGGATACCGTTTTTGACCCTGGCATCTCCGTTTTTGCCGGTTGTCCGTTCCATCTGCTCTCCCTAAGGACGAATTAATTCGGGGATCGAGTCAAGCTCATGTGACTCGGTAATAAAAAACAAGCGCTTCGTGGGAGGCACCCCATGCTTATCCATTTTCATTTTCTATATTTTCTATTTTCTTTAATAACGTGACGTGAGGGGGGCGACCCTTTCCAAACTCGTGTTTTCGTGGTTGTTGTTTGTGAATGTTCAGGAATTTCCCCGAAGTTTGAGGACTCTCGTGCTCGTGGTTTGTCGTTCTCTCCACTCGAGTCTCATCCTTCGCTGCTCTTTCGGAATTTCACCATATCCAAAATCTTATCGACTAACGTTTATCTCTTGGCATACTTAATAAACGGCCTTAGATATTTACGTAGGATTACCTTTACCCTTAAAACATTGAGGACAATGTTTCACTTTAGTCTGGGGGGGTGAATCTTCGATTCGATTTGACCTGTACCATCGTCTGAGCTATTTAACTTGCGCAACTCCGTTTTCCACCAAAAATTTTAATTTTTGTCACCTCTTTATTGTAAAAAAAAAAAAGAAAAAAAAAGAAAAAAAATAAATGATATATGATATGAATAATAAGTTTTGACACCTTGTTTTGACTTTTCTACCGGCGAGAGTAGAAATAAATGTTCCGACTTGACCGAGCGTGTTGAGCCCTATCTTGTTTCCCTTAACCAATATAATCAAAAGATTATGGCTAAGCATCCGCGGATCTCATTATTTGGGATTTTAAATTTGCGGAGATCGAGGAATGATAGAGTTTATTTAGAAGTTTCGTACTATACACGGATCGCATTACTGGGATTTAAAAAATCCACGAGAGGTACTTGTGGCATCCTTGTTCCCACAAGCTTGCACACCATTAATAATAGATCTCTAGGATTAATTAAGGGTATACGGTTTGGGCAATACTTAGTTTTTTCTCGTTCCCAACAAAATCTCTGCATATGGGGGTTTGGTACACATAGGGGTACTGCCAGTGTTACGGTAAAATAGACTATTGCATCTTGCCGGTTCGCAGCCGATGTTGTGATCTTAGTAAAGGCCGTAGGACTCGGGGTTTGGCATATGATTATGAATATCAATAATAATAGTCCAAAGCCAAATAAAAAGGCAGAGGAATCCAAAGCTATAAAAAAGCAGCGGATAGAAATCCAAAGTCATAATAAAGCTCTTACATCTTGGCGGCTCATAAACCGTTGATTGTAAAAGAAATAAAGGACTAAGGACCAAAGTATTATTAAAGTGCTTATGATTATGCAAAAATGCCAAGTTTCGACTCCGGGGGTTTCCCTAATACAAAGCTTCCGTTTCGGGTATCAAACATGTCTCGGTCGTAAATAAAAAGGGGACCTCCACAAATCGTGTTAAATCAGAGACCTTCATGTGGACCCGATTTCTGTATGCAGGGGTTTTCGAGGGAAAGTTTGGAAACTACTTAGCGTTCAAATTTTGTACTCTTATCGAACTAACAAATATCGAAACGAGAAAATATGAAGCAATTCATTTCTCACAAATTAAAATCTTGAGATACAAAACTTAGGACCTGGGGACAAGAGGTAATACACAAGTAACTTTTGTGGGCAGTGTTAGTATCTAACTTCTGGATAAACAATGATCTCGATTTTACGCTTAGTTTGGGAGCTTGTGAAAAATCAAGGATGACGATTTTTATCCGTACGGTCTCTTCTCTGTGAGAAGTGTTTCTACTCGTTGACCCTGAAAATTATCAACAGATAAGAATTGATAATGAAAGTCAAAGCAAACTGTCACTCATATAAAAATAAAAAAAAGTACAAAAATAGTAGTTGTAGTTGTTATTTACGAAAATCGGAAAACAGAGCGTTTTTGAGAATAAATGATTTTACTATCTCTTTTGAACATCATTGCTACTTTACAACGTCAGTAAAAAGAGGTTTTAAAATTATTTATCTCTTAAGCGTGAGGTGATGACATTGCGTGAGGGCACGGAAATACCTTAGTCTGGGGGATTTTGATGAGTGCTTAATCACTCATCCTTTTTAGACCCAAAATCAGACCAAATGCACTAAATACTAACCAAAAATGCCAAGAGAATGCATGTTTTTGTATTTGTGTATGTGCAGGTACGGATATGTGAAAAAATGAACAAAAACAAAGAAAAACCGACAAAAACGAGCACGAGATGAAAAAAAGGTCAGAAGCCGGAGCCGGGGAAACTTAATGTTCAAAGAAAGCTCAACATATCAAAGGAAGTCCTCAGAGATTCTTAAAGTTACATGAATAGTCCCTGGACAAAGTTTAGAAGAATTGGCGATTTTAGTCCTTGTACTTTCAGATATTGACAAGAATGGTCCCTAAAAGAATAATTATGAAATAGTCATCAAAGATCCCTCATAAATTCAAAAATGTTCAAGAATGGTCCCTGGATGAAGATTTCAAAGTCGGCAAATGAGGTCCCTAAAAATTCAGCAAGTACATGTTTGGTCCCTAGGATTTTTAAGTTTGCATATTTAGTCCTAACATTTAATCACTAGTTTGGTCCAAAATTATTACATGTCCAAAATCCCAAGCCCACATGCAACACAAGCCCATTACAAATCCACCCTCCATTTTAACCCGATCCCACAAAACCCTTTAACCTTCGGTCAAACTTATTCCCACTCAGTCAACATCAAATAATAAAAACAAGCCCCGCCCTTTTTACCCCCAAAATCCCCAGAAATACTGTTCCATGAACCCTAAATGTTACTACCCACCAATTTACCCCACGTAGGTAATAATCACCCAATAATTGAAAGTTTCTAGAAGACTGACGTATGACAGAGTGTCAGGGCACGTGGACCAATGGGAAGGCATACGCAGGATAAATCACATCACCAAAATCAATCTAGGGCTGAGGATCAAAGATAGCATGAAGCTTCTAGTGGGATTTAATCCAACGGTTTAGGAGGGCTCAGAGAAAACACAACCTTCACATGGATCAGTGACATGGCTTCCTTCTCCTCAGGCTATATATACCCACTCCCTCACCTCATTTGAAGGCTGGTTAGATTTTAGGTTTTAAATTAGGAGTAGGTTATAATTTAGGAATAGTTATAGGTTTCATGTAATTTTCTATTTCACTGCTTTCTTCAATTTGTACTCAATTTATTCCAAGTTTTAATATAAGGTTTATTTCAGTTTGAATCATTTGGGTGTTATAAAATTTTCATTTCAAGTTATTCTTATTACTTCTTTATTGTTGTTTAAAGTTTTGCTAGTTCAATTTACTGTTTCATTGAATCTACATTTCAGCTCACTTTATTGTTATTCCAAAAAAATAAATAAATAATAAAAAAAATACAGTAGCTTAAAGGGTATATAAGCTGGTATAAGCCACTAATCCCTTTGGATAAGCTCATTAAGCTTTTCAATAGCTTAAGTGAGCCTATCTTTTCTCTCAGTAGCAAATTTTCTTTCATAGCCATATGCAAGTAAGTCTTCTCACTATATCTTTGCATCTTAGCTTTACTCACTGTTCATTCAGCTTTAATCTGTTTAGTTCAGTTATTATTAGCTTAATTTGTGCCTTAGTTGTGGCTGTAAGCCTTAAGTCTATAGCTCATACTCCCACTGCCTAGCTTAGATATATTTTCCTCTATTAGTTTTGATATTCTGTTTGTGTTATAAGTGTTTCAGTAGTTTAATTATTGTTCACTTAATCAGTTTTGAGCTTAAATTCAGTAGGTAGTGGCTTATATACCATAGTCATAGTGTTAACAGTGGAATTAAGGTGTGTTTGTATAACTAAGTTCTATGAGTCCATGGTGATTTATTGTTTAACTCTCTGCATACTCAGGTTGTTTTAGGTCTATATAAGTAAATGAAACAGTCACTTTGATACATAAAGTCAAATTCATTTGCTCAACTCATAATTTGTGTTCATTTAGGAATCGTTGTTGCTGCATACTTGAATATAGGTAGATTTTAGGTACACTTAGGGTAATTAAGTTCCAAACAAGTTTAATATATCATCTATAATCAGTTGTGATTAGTAGAATTTCATTATGGTCAAAACTTCATTTGCCATCAAAAAGTCAAAATCCATAGGCCTGCAGGTTCACAAGCTGCTGATCTCAGGCCTACTTAAGGGTCCATTTAGGTTTCAAATTTGGGTTTGTTTGGTTTTCTGGATTCTCAGCTGTATAGGCTAAGTTTTGCCCCACTTAAATCTTAATTTCAGCTTATTAGGTGCCCGATAGTTAAGCTGCAAGTAAGTGGTTCATGCATAATTCTGTCTTCAAGTTTGAGGCCTGCTATAGTATTCATTTGATCATAACTTGTGCTTAATTGTTCATCTCTGTTCATTTATGCCTCAAGTTGTTGTCTCAGTTAGATTTTACCATTTGCTGATCTGTTTGCTTGTTGGCTTATTTCATAAGTGCTTAATTGACTGTTTTGATCCATATCTATGTTACTGAGTATATATTGGTCTGAGATCTGTTCCACTGAGCTCATTTTAGTCTCAAAATCAATTGGTCAAAGTTTGGGGTCATTTCTGGTCAAAGTGCTTATTAATAAGCACTTTCCAATAAGCAGTTGTGAGCTTATCAGCACTTTTCTGCAATATTTTCTTTTCAAAATTTTTTCTCAAGTTTATTTTATTATTTTAGATTTTTTGTAATTTTTTCAAATTTTTCTGAGTCCATTTGTTATTTTTCTTATTTTATTTTCATTTTTAATCAAAATTTAATACTTTTTAATTACTAAAAAATCCAAAAAAATCAGAAAAAGCCAAGAAAAATCCAAAAATATTTTAGAAAATTATTTTTAGTTATTTTAGAATTTTAGAAATTTATTTTGCATTTTTCTCAATTATTTTGAATTTATTTTGAATTTTTAATTAGATTTAATAGTTTTTAATTCCCAAAAATTACACAAAAAGCCAAAAAAAAAATAGTTTTTAGTTTTAAAATTATTTTTTAGTTATTTTATAATTTTCAAAATTTATTTTGTATTTTTCTCACCTTATTTTCCTTTTTAATTAGATAAAATAGTTTTTAATTCATAAAAAATAAATAAAAAGTCAAAAAAATATTTTTCTTTTTCTCAAAATTTTCTTTTATCATTTTTAACTTTTAAAAATTATTTTCAAGTCCGTAGGAGTAGCGTAGCTTAAAAGCCGCGTTTTATTTCGTACGTTTACGTTTTATTTACGTTTTAGCTTACGGTTTTCATTTTACGTTGCGTTTCCAGTTTGTTTAGTTGATTTACGTGCTTAATTGGTTATTTGTGCTTCATTTACTATTTCATTAGTGTTATCTCATCAAAATCACTTTTTAACGTTTTCACGACACGTTTCACGATTCGGGAATTCGAAATTCCATTCACACCTTCGCTGGGACACGACCCGGGGAAATACTTTCGTAAGCATTTCTTCGGTTTAAAAAACTATACTAAAACGAAAACATCAAATAGTTTACCGTTTAAAATATTTTTAACTCGTTTAGTTAGCTTTGAAACTTTCCGTTTGATCAAAGATATATACACAAACACAATATATAACATGCAAGTAAATGAAAGAAATGATCAAACCACAACACGAGTATTTATCGTGGTTCGGCTACAAGAACTTTTTTTCCTTGCCCTACGTCTACGCCCCGAGTATCCAACTCGAGAGTTTCTTTCACTAGTCAACAAGCTCCTTTCACCGGCGGAGAAAACCTTACACGTCGCTTATACTTTTACCGACACTAAGCTAGATGTCGAGTTCTTTACCAAGGGTACAACCACTCCCGTTAGTTCTTTTACAAGGGTACAACTACTCCCGATACACTTTATATTTTAAGGACTAAAATACTAACCGATCACTACTGAAAATACACAATCAAATGAAGTGTAAACTACACGAGTCTACACAATGCTAAGCTAACAAGTCTTGCAACGTTGTGTTGAATACTTGTTACTTTTTATGAACTCGTGAATCTCTTTGCTACAAAAAGAAACTTCACATATGAAATGTTAAAAGGTTAGATGAAAGAATGAATGAATGCGTGTAAATATTATGTAGAGTGATAAGCCAAAAATCAACTTGTGGCTTAGTATTTATAGCAAAGCCTTCTGCAGGCCTGGCGGATACGGCGGAACCCTCAGATTGGTTCCGCCCGTGTACCCCAGGGTTCCGCCGGGCTTGCAGTTGGTTTTGCAATAAATCTTGCAAACCAAACAATGTCATATCTCATTACACCTTGCAAATCAAACAATGTCACATCTCATTACACCTAGTCAAACACAAAACTTGCAAGCAACCACATAGTTAGTCAAACACATTTTCTTTCCATAAATGTATATTGACAAAACTTGCCATAAATATGATGTGACATTTCTATTTTAAGAAATAAAAAGTGTTGTGTTTTATGAAATGCAAAATGTAGCAAAAGTCTAGTTTATGCAAGACTTTAAAACTAAGATTATGTTTTACTTAGAAACTAAAGTTTACATTTTGTCATTAACAAAACTTAGCGAAGATCATAAAATATAAATAACGTTTTTAGGCGATATTTGTATTAACAGTGTGCTTATTACATCAATTTTTGCAAGTAAATTTAGATAGAACTAATTTTTTGATAGTCGCAAAACTCTTAAGGTTTACCTAGATGACTTAGGATCAAATGAGAAGACCTCTTAAAATGAGAAGTATGAGAAATAACTATAAATACATATTAGAGATGCATCAACTTGAATTAGATGCATCCCTAATTTTTTAGATGCACCCTAATATATTTTTTAGCTAAAAATTAGATGCATATACATATATTAGATGCATTTTATCAAGTTGAAAAAATCCTATGTATTTTTCGTCCTCTGTGGGTCAATTTATTGCAAGTAATACTTTGCATCAGTCTTACGTAAAAATTACTTTTGAAACTAATTGAGATGCATCTAATTCAAGTCGACGCATCTCAAATATGTTGTTATACTTATTTCTCATCTTTCTCATTATAAGTTTTATTCTCACTGGATCCTTACCCTTACCTAGATTAGTTTCTTGTGTGAAAGGTAATATTATTACTATAGATGATTTATGGTTTTAGGTAATTTTGGTAAAGTTTGTACTTTCTAAAAAATACGTTTTAACTATTTTTTGAAATTTTTATTTCTTGATTAAATCATATGGTAAGCAAGATTAATTGGACAACAAGGAACTGATTAGGTTTTACTATAATCCTATGGTGTGTCGAAAATTAATACCCAGTTAGATAGTTATACTTATTTACCTATGTAAGTCTTGGTGACCAAGTAGTGGGTTTGTATAAACTGATAAAGGTTCATTTTTTACTATTATTGGACGCTAAATCTTTCAATTATGGGCACTAAGGTTTCAAAATATTAAAACATAACAAGAGTATTTTGGTAAACAAAATTTTAACTAAAAAGGCTATATTATAATTTTATTGATCAATCAAATAGTGACATAGTGTTTTACTTCCTAAGTCACACGAACTTTTAAAATTTGTATTTTTGAAAACTCTAGTTAAGGTTTATAAATTTTAAAAAGAAATATTTCGTAAACTGATAGTGAAAAGCAATAGGACAATAACTGCCATTTAAGGAATGACAATTGCTTGGGTTGCAACGTAGCAGGTGAAACTCGGGTTTGCATGTACTTAATGGGATGAGCTACACATAATGGGATGAGCTACACATGTGATCCATGTGGTTGTGTAATAAGTCCTAGCATGTAATAAGTTAAGTGTTCACCGTTGCTTTTATTTAATAGTACTTTCCTACTTATATTAAACCATGCATGTTGATACAAGCCTAAGCCATTGAACAAAATACCGTAGGTTAGTTAGCGTTTTTTATTTTTTATTATATGCTTTTATTTAATAGTACTTTCTTGCTTTATTAAACCATGCATGTTGACACAAGCCTGAGCCATTGAACAAAATATAAACCTTGGTTGTGATGTAGGTTAGTTAGTGTTTTTTATTTTCTGTTGTTTGTTTTATACTACTTTGGGTTTAAGGAGTCTTTCGTGCCAATGGAATTAACTCTTGTATTTTAATTTAAAAGTAGAATAGACTTTTAGTTTATGATTAAATGTAAATCAAGACGGACAAGAAACAAGGAAGCTCAAGCAATTAGGAGATCCAATGTAGCACGAAGAGAGAGTAGATATAGTGGGAGCACGAACGAAGAAGATCGACCTAGATCATGAAGAGAATACAGAGTGATGATTAAAAGATACGAAATTCGAAGCTACCATCTTGTCTTGAGTCGAAGTTATAGCCATATACATAAACTAATTTTAAGGCCCACCTGATAAATAGACTAGTTCTATATTATGCATGTTGAAAAGAATTAGTTCATGTCTATCAGACGAGCTTTGAACCTAGTTTATGTATACAACAATAACTTTGGCACAAACATACTTACATACTAAATGAATGAAATATATATATATATATATATATATATATATATATATATATATATATATATTAAAAGTGGTTTTGGTTTTATAAGACCTTCAAGTTAGTGGTGGTGTTGATATTTTGGTTTGAATTTTGATCTAGAAGAAAATGAAAACTAGATTGTCATATATTTAAGTCGCAAGTAATTTTTACCATACATTTTGTTTAAATATCATCTATGCATACGTTTGAATATTTATCGTGTTCATATTAGAGTCGAAGTTAAATCTTCTGCTAACTTGAATCACACTCATTCATTAGACTTATTTTTTCAGATGAAAAAATAATGTAGACTTTCATTACTTTTATTAATAGTTGAATAAAAGAAAAGCCTCGTAACATGCCTCAGGAACGAAGTAAATATCTATATACTCTATCCGTCTTAAAATTATTATCCATGTTTTCTTTTTAAGATGTCTTAACATAATCATTCACTTACTTTTTTAAGTAAAAACTAGAAAATATAGTAGATAATATTCTATTTGAGTAGTTGAAAATTAAAATAGCCACACTTTTATTAAATTTTATAATTCTTTTTCCTGACAATAATTTTGAGACGGAGAGAGTATATTATAAGTTCACACCTTTAAAACATTATCTTTTATAATTATGCCACATAAACACCTTAAATTTTGAAACATCACAAGCATTTTTTTCAATTAATTATGTATTTACCTATTTATAAACAACTTCTACTTCATTTTCTATCATATTATCAATTTTATTAATAATAAACAATTTTGTTTCTCTCTGTTTTAACATTTGTGTCTATAAAAATATATTTAAGAGTAAATAATAACTATATCAACAACTTAAATAAAGTCAATAAAGTGTTAAAATTATAAACCAAAATAGAAAGTTGCTACTTACGGCGTATTATTGACTCCAAGATCCTTCCCTCGTTGGCTTCTGATGAGGCGAAAAATGATCCGTTTTTAGGGGGTCATTTAAACCCGGAATTGAATTTATTTGATCAAATATTGCCCTAAATCGTTCCTTTTGTGATTTTAGGTACTTTTGGAGTGAATTCTAGAAAAGGAAGCATTTTGGACGTTTTTGGAGCATAAAAGTGAAGAAAACGGCAAAGTCTTAATTTTTCTTGCTAGGAACAGTACCTGACGGCGTCACAAAATTCTACATGACGGCGTCAAGAGTAAAACAAGAGGTGAAGTGGAATAGAGTCCGTGACGATCCAGAGAGTTTTTACACTAGGGGCATGACGACGTCACCATAGGCCGTCATAGTCCCATTACATATGACGGCCAAGAGAAAATTTGTACTTGACGGCGTCAGATCTGGATCTAGACAATCCGATATTACTATGGGCGGCGAGTTGACGGCGTCAGATATTTCTTCTTGACGCCATCACGATGGAAAATCTATATATAGTTTTGTAATTTTCATTCATTAAGAGGAGGACAATTAGAGGGATAACTTGGAGAAACCCTAGCACGATTTTCACTGTACTTTCAAGGGTTTTTACCTTTTGAAACCTTTCATGTTCAATTAAGATAAGTATCCTTTCAATTCATTCAATATGTCTATGTGTTGTTTGAATATATCTTACGCTTGTCTTAATTTTAACATGTTAGGCTAGATCTCTTGTGTGTTTGCTTAGATGTAGTGAAACCTAGATGTTGATTATGGGTTGATTGCTTGTTTATAATTGTTACAGATGAATGATTTCGATGTTTGGCATAAGAAAACTAGCAGACTTCCATAGGATAACATGCTTGAACGTCTTAAGAAACATGAACTAATGCGTACTAGGTTTTTATGGTTGTATTTAATGCATGAGCGAATTCTAATGATCCCATGTTAGGAGCTTCTTGTAGGCTCGACATAGGAGTGAAGTAGGAGCTTATAGAGTTGGGGAAGTACGTACGCCACCCCGCGAATGGTATTAAGGAATATAACCCGTCATCCACGCAATTGTAACAAACTATCAACCTTTAAAAGATATCTAGGGAGTAATGAAATCTAAGTAAACACAATTTTCCCATTTATTGTTCACACCACATTAGTAATTAGCTTTATTTACATTCTTGCTATTTTATTTTGATTGCATCTTTAGTTATTGGGTTAGTTGACTAGCAACTAATTCCGCCCACTCTTCAAAAAACCCGAGATTTTAATTGCTTTTATAAAAATATAAAAATACAAAAAGAATCATCCCTCACCTCTAGACTTAATTTTTAGGTTTTCTAATCCTAGCGACACTATTCCTGAGTTGAACGATCAATCCCCCGGTACTTGTCACTATACTATACTACAACGATCAGGTACACTGCCTGGTGGGGGTTGTAAGCTTCACGAGATCCCTTGAGAGGTAAAGCCTGGTGCAATTCCCACGCATCAAGTTTTTGGCGCCGTTGCCGAGGAATAGTTATTGTCTAGGTTAGGATTTGTTTTTATTAGGTCTACTTGCTAGATTCCTTTCTAGTAAGATTTTATTTTATTTTTTTTAGGTTTTCTTTAGTCTATCTATTTCTTCGTGTCTTTGTTCGTAATCTTTACCATCCAACATCATGGAAGGTGGTAACATCTTTGAACCCATCAACCCACCACAATAAAACCCACCACTAGCAAACCAACCTCTTAGGCCCCGAACCCTAGGAGAGTATTCCCGTCCGAGCCACCAAGGCTATCGAAACACTATTGAGCTCAGCCAAGGAGCCAATGTGTCCCCCTTGCGATCCGACACCATCCGTTTGGTGCAAAGCGGATGTGCATTCCATGGACTTCGTTCCGAAGATCCTAACCAACATCTCAAGGACTTCCTTAAAATCGTAGATTCTATAGACCTTGATGTTACAACTAGAGAGTCGACCCGATTACGCCTATTCCAATATCTCTACGTGATCAAGCTAGTCAATGGCTTGAACGTTTACCCGCGGGATCCATCACCTCATGGGATGATCTCACCACTCGTTTCCTTGCTAAATTTTTCCCACCGGGAAGAACTACCAAGCTTAGAAATGATATCTTGATGTTCCACCAATGTCAAGGTGAAACTCTATATGAAGCATGGACTCGTTTCAAGGACTTGCTCCAAAAAGTCCCTCATCATGGCATAGATCTTTGGCTCCAAGTCCAAATCTTCTATGACCATATCGACCTCTCCACAAGGCGGACCATTGACCAATCGGCCGGTGGTAAGCTACGTGATCTAAGTTCGGAAGAATCATGGGAACTCATAGAAGATCTTGCTCTCTATGACAACAAAAGTTGGAATGATCCCCGTGATTTAAACAAAACGGTCAAGGCAATATCTTTGCCTTCAAACAATTCTAGCACTCCCGACCGTAGGATCATGGAACTTGAGGACCAAGTCAAGTTTCTCATGAAATCTTACGAAGCTCCTAAGCCTTCAAGCCAAGTGAACAAAATCACTTCTTCATGCGAATTATGTAGTGGTCCCCATGACACTCGTGATTGCGTGAAACTCCCCGGAACAGCTTTTGCGGACTACGCATCTTCGCGTACTGACGAAGCGGGAGATAAGTGGTACACTTTCAAACCCGAGCCAAACCCTTACGGTGATTCCTACAACCCTTCTTGGAAAAATCACCCGAACCTTAGGTGGAAACAAAACCAAAACAATTCTTCCAATCCACCTAATCGTTACCAACCAAACGGACCACCCTCTAACCGTACTTTCAACAACAATCCTTCTAATAACTATGGTAGTACCAGTAATCTTGAAGGATTGATGTCCAAGTTTATGGCATCTCAAGAAGCTCGCATAGTTAAGTTTGAAACCGAATTCAATCAACAACAAACGGAGATGACCAATAAGATTGAAAACTTGTTGAAAGCCCTCAACAACCAAGCGCTAACTACACCTAGGAAGGACACTAGGGACGCCAATAGCGGAATCTAAATTAAGGACCCCTCGTCATCCAAACACTTCCACTTTGTCAATGTTGTCACTATTAAGCCAAAAGATAAGGATATAGAAGAAAGTGACAAGGATGAAGTTGGAATAGAAACTGAGACTATGGATGAAATTAAGGAAGTTGAGGTTAATAAGGGAGAAAAGTTAGAGGAAGTAGAAAACGTAGAAGAGTACTTTGATAAGTTTCCCACCAAGGAAGAACGGGAATATCACAAGGATTTATTCAATGATCCCGAGACACCATATATCCTTGGTTTACCCCTTATTAAAGTAGGTGATCCCTCTAACATTAACATATCATGCAACATTGGGAATATGCATGTATGGAAAGCTTATATCGATCCTAGGTCTCCTATAAACATCATGACTAGGACTTATTATAATTGGATAATGAAGAAGCAACTTGGTTATAGGATGATGCCCAGCAAGAATTTGATAAGTAATTTTGTAGGAAAAGTGAAAGGATTGCATGTTATTGTTGGAAACTTCACTTATCAGACCGACTTTGTGATAGTGGAGGATACTCGTCCGGTGATAGATGATTGCCTAAGCCAAGTAGTGTTCGGAAAACCGTTCGTTGAGGCCTCTAAGATGAGTTATGATCCGACTCTAGGGATAGTTAGATTCAAGGAAGAGAATGATGAGATTGCTTACCAAATGCCCTATAAGATTGAACAATACCGCCTCCTATCAAACATAGAAAAGGAACACAAACAAGCGGTTTACTATAGGAATGATGAGGATAGACGTATAGGAGTAGAATATGTTATGAATAGAATACTTGGTTTGTACAAAGAATGCTTGCAACTAGGTCCGGAATACAAAACTAATATAGGAGATGACCTAGAAAATGAGACCAACGATGAGGTCACGTAATTGCCCATGACCTTGAGTCTAGCTACAAGACTCGTAAACAAAGAAAAGCGCTTCTTGGGAGGCAACCCACGCTTTGTGTGATTTTTATTTGTTTGATTGTTATTGGTTTCTGTATGCATGCTTTATTTTTATTGTTGGTAGATCATGTTTCAAAAATAAAATGGTGAAAATACTTTATTTTGTCGTTTGACTTCGTCTTAACTTTATCCAAAGGTATTTCGCAAAAGATAAGTGTAAGGGGAAACCCCAATTATGTTTTTAAGAAACAAAATTGATCATGATTCTCCACAATATTAAATGGACATGTATATTCGTATTTGTTAGAGTCAAATGCTTGTATCGAGTCATAATGATGTTTTGCAGGATTTTCCAAGAAGTAGGACATAAGTTTTTCCAGAAATTTTCTGGAAACTTAACGTAAAGATTTCTGCAGATCACTTCTAACGGCGTCAGGAATTAATTCTTGACGGCGTCATGTGTAAAATTCTGGAAATTTTGCTAGTTTTGTTTTTCTAACGGAGTCTTAAAGTTTTTGTTAAATCTTTGGTTTTATAAACTCCAGGAAATATGCAAACATTCATTCCACAAGCATTATATCTTACATTGCTTTATAGGATTTGTTAGTATATATAGATTGCCGCCGATTTTACGCGAGGTTGCCTTGTTTGTTTTCTCAGGTTTAATAGGTTATGTATGACAAGAAGATGATTTATATTCTGGAAGGGAAGCTTTGATTGTTCATTTTCTTGGAGGAAGATCTAACCTTGTTACCGCACTATCCACACCGAACGAATCAGGGGAGTATTTGATTTCATTCTTTTACCTGTTTCACTTTTACATTCTTTAATTGAACATTGGGGACAATGTTCATCCTAAGTGTAAGGGGAGGGTAAATGATGATACCTTATAGGATATACTTGCACTTGAGTTTGTTTGTTTGATGGAATGTGTGTAATAAAACTATGAGAAATACTTGTTAGTGTAATTTAAGCGCCAAATTTAAATTTTTTTTACAACACTTAGGAGTGAAACTTTAGCCATGGCAAGTGTCTCATGGATAGGAGTTGTATGACCAGCACAAAACCGAACTATTCAGAAAAATTTTCCACCCAAATATGACAGGTTCGCCTTTAGATTTGATAGGAAAAGCATTTACTATTAGTACTTATGAGTATACCGGTAGCATTTAGATTCTAGAACTTGCGTTAGTGATGCATCCCGAGACCGCTAGTGAGACTACATTCGTGTAGTAGGATTTACTACATGATAAGAGGCATTAGGATCACCCTTGTGTTAAACCCGTATCATAATTACTTGACCATTTAAGTCATATTACTTGGCTAGTAAAGTCAATTAATTTTTCCCACACCTTAGCGTTGTACTCATTTTTAGTACACGAAACCCCTAGTACACCCCTCCGAGCCTATCTTTTCATTTCTAACTTTGAGCATCTTACTTAAAGGAAGAATTTGTTACAACCCACCTAAATGTACACCCAAATCGCCTTAGCCTTCCGTGTATGCACTCATCTTTAGTGCATTATTGTTGCATGTATAAACCCTTAGTTAATTATCTAATTGATTACATGGTTGCTGTCACACCCCCAAAATCGGGTCCAGCGAAAGCATACGTGTAGCTGGGGTGTAACTCAATCGGTAACACAACACAAGTACAAAAATAGTTTTCACTTTAATTAATTAGAATAAAATCGTTTAATCAAAATGTTGAATTTACATCGTTAAACATAGTGCGGAAGTAGGCCCTTAAAATAGTTTAAAACGGTCCCCATATAAATAATCAGAGTCTTCTATGACCATGCCATGCCCTGCCAAAACCTCCAGTAGTGTGCCATAGGTTAAAACCTGAAAATACATGCTAAAGTGTCAACACGAGGTTGGTGAGTTCATAGAGTTGTTTAACAAATAAAGTTTATAGAAAAAGATCACACAGCAAAGGCATCGTAAATCCACTCAGTTACAAGTCCCGCCATAAGAGCCTTGTAACCTGTGTGTTCACAACCCACTGCTAAAATATATAGTTTAGGTCTAGTAGTCAAGCACCCGTGGTCAATAATAAGTCAAGGCCGCTCCGAACAAGGGAGACTTTATAATGTTGCTCCGAACATGGGAGACTTGAAGTCACTCCGCCACCTAGGCAAAGATTTATTAGTCACTCCACCGACTTGGTGAAGAATTATTAGTCACTCCACCATGGCGAGATTTATTAAAGATGCTCTGAACAGGAGAGACTTTATAGCGTTGCTCCGAACATGGGAGACTTTATAGCGTTGCTCCGAACAAGGGAGACTTTAAGTCAAAGTACGTACGGTACATAAGTTCAAAAGTTTAAGTCAAGTTCAAAAGGTCAAGACAAGTCATAAGTTCATAATAAAGTTCAAGTCAAAACCATGTTTAAAGGGTCAAGTAATAGTTCAAGTAAAAACGAGCATGTATTCTCCCCCAAAAGTTGACAAAACAATTTAAAAGAGTAGGGGCTATGACTCACCTGGTACGATAGTTACGAAGACAAAAGTGGTTACACAGAAATGAGGTTCGATCTCTAACCGCGACCTATAATGAACGAATGATACGATCTACTTAAATTATGAGGGGATGCGATGAATGTACATGCACATGAAGCCTATACCACTCGTAGTTTGAAAATAAGCGTTAGCGTTGATTTATAGTGTTTCCATAACTTAAGAGAATATGTGCTATTAGAAGTTGTCAAATATATATATAGTTCGCCTAGTTTCAAAAGTGTATATCTTGGTCGTTTTAAGCTCATTTTACTCGTTCTTTATATCCACGGATTCGTTTTAGTATATACTAATATATTTTCAATAGCTCGGCCCCACTAGGTTACGTCTAACATCTCTATTTGCCCGTCGAAAACTGTCAAACAGCATGCAGTTTTCAGAAAAATAGGTTTCGTCGTTAATATTGAAAAATTCATAACTCCTTCGTTATAAGCTCTTTTTAATCGATTCTTTCGCCTATGGCTTCGTTTTTGAAAGTATTTTCTAAAAATATTGTCAAAGGGTACTGTGTAAAAATGGATTTTTCTGGGTTAACCAAAATGGGACAGAAGGTATATTTACTTGTTCAAAACCCATTTTCAAGACTTCAATCTAGTTTCTAACATCACCAAATCACTTTCAAACACCACAAAGCTAGTCTAATCCTACCATACACCTTCTTAGGGTGTCATGGGTTCCTAAACATCATAAATCAAGTGGATCTAACAAGGATCTAACTATAATCCATTTCTAGAGTTCAAAAGTTATATATATATATAAATGAGTGGTATATACTAACATATGCATGTAAACCTTGAATGGAATTCATATGATCATAAAAAGAACTTGAAGAAATCATGAAAAAGAGTTTGACAACTTACCTAGCAAGGATTAGTGGATTAAGATGAAGAAAACTTGATAATCTTGAGTTTTTCTCACAAAACTCAAACAAGAATCATTAAAGGAACAATAAAATGGCTTGATCTTGGAAAATTTATGGTTTTCTTGGTGTTCTCCTTTCTTGGTCGATTCATACACAAAGGAGAGGAAGAGAGAAAGTTTTGCTAGTTTATTTGAAAAGTATTAGTGAGGAATGAGATGAAAATGGGATGAACCTAGATATTACTTTGGTTTAGACAATTGTTAGGTGTCATTAATGGGTGTTGGTGAGCTAACCTCATGAGAATCAAAAGGGGGGGGGGGGGGGGCCGGTTATACAAAGGAAGAAAAAGAGGGGAAGATGTTGGGTAATTTAATCAGGATTTGTGTAGTTTTGGTGTAAGTATTAGTTTGTTTAAGTTATAATCGGGTACCGAGTTTGCTAGAAATAAATTTTATTGATGTTATTCGGGACATAATGAAGTCGTAAAAGTTGTAAAAATATGTTGGGTACAAGTGTGGAGAGTTTGGGTAATTATTGTTTAGTTTTTACGAAAACCGTCGTAATTATATTAAACGTACGACATTAATTGAATAAATTCCCAAATTACCGGGTAAATTAATATTATAACTTTTATATCATTTTTAATGAGTATAAAAAAATATGTTAGGACCATAGTTGGGATTGTCGGATCAATTATCCAAAATAATAGCTTATAAGATAACGTTTATTAGGTTGATAATCGTACGTTTACAAAAATGACGCAACCCACTTATAAATGACAAATTTTCTCCGGAGGTGAATAGTGTTTATGAATAGTAAAATTTTAAAATGCTTCTCAGAATATCAAACTGACCTCAAAAATGATGAATAGTAAAATGATGAATAGTGATCGATGAATAGTAAATGTGAAAGTTCGGGAAAAGACCAGAATTTACGAGTTGTGACAGTCTCTACCCCTTAAGGAACTTCGTCCCGAAGTTCAGTTAACGTTGGTCTCCGAAGTGTTATAGAGGTGAAAATTCATGAGATGAAATGACCAGTTGACGTGTTTCTAGGCGGCGGTTCACAAGGTGATGAAAAGTATAAGCGTTCTGACAACGAGGGTACACACACACATGAATGAAACATTCGGAAATTGAGTAGAGGATTCAATCCAGACAGAATTTTATTATAACCATTCTCAGTGTTGCAAAATTCATTTCTGAGTCGGATATAGGTAGTCAGCCTATGTCCCACTATCCCGGGTTGAATATAGGTGACTAGTCTATATTCCACCGAGGTTCCATGAATTTTGAAATACTCAGCTCAGTTATACTAATACTATGTCCTTCACAAAGACCAAGACGTTCAGAAAGACTAAGGCAGGTGACCAAATGATGAAACTATGCAAGGAGGAACATAACAGGGTGACATATATGATACGTGAACATGCTTATATGAAAGACAATGATAGAAATCAATTAGAACAAATGAACATAATATACCAGATAATGAGACACAAATCTCATCACCTAAGTCAGCAACAAACCACAAGTGAGGCATCATCTTGGCAGGCAGGCACGTGACGGTCATAGGGTTAAGTTTTTCGTAAAAGTAGCTATAGTCTAGGTTTTAAAAACACTTAGTTCGCTATAGCCAAAGCTCTGATACCAATCTGTCACACCCCCAAAATCGGGTCCAGCGGAAGCATACGTGTAGCTGGGGTGTAACTCAATCGGTAACACAACACAAGTACAAAAATAGTTTTCACTTTAATTAATTAGAATAAAATCGTTTAATCAAAATGTTGAATTTACATCGTTAAACATAGTGCGGAAGTAGGCCCTTAAAATAGTTTAAAACGGTCCCGATATAAATAATCAGAGTCTTCTATGACCATGCCATGCCCTGCCAAAACCTCCAGTAGTGTGCCATAGGTTAAAACCTGAAAATACACGCTAAAGTGTCAACACGAGGTTGGTGAGTTCATAGAGTTGTTTAACAAATAAAGTTTATAGAAAAAGATCACACAGCAAAGGCATCGTAAATCCACTCAGTTACAAGTCCCACCATAAGAGCCTTGTAACCTATGTGTTCACAACCCACTGCTAAAATATATAGTTTAGGTCTAGTAGTCAAGCACCCGTGGTCAATAATAAGTCAAGGCCGCTCCGAACAAGGGAGACTTTATAATGTTGCTCCGAACATGGGAGACTTGAAGTCACTCCGCCACCTAGGCAAAGATTTATTAGTCACTCCACCGACTTGGTGAAGAATTATTAGTCACTCCACCATGGCGAGATTTATTAAAGATGCTCTGAACAGGAGAGACTTTATAGCGTTGCTCCGAACATGGGAGACTTTATAGCGTTGCTCCGAACAAGGGAGACTTTAAGTCAAAGTACGTACGGTACATAAGTTCAAAAGTTTAAGTCAAGTTCAAAAGGTCAAGACAAGTCATAAGTTCATAATAAAGTTCAAGTCAAAACCATGTTTAAAGGGTCAAGTAATAGTTCAAGTAAAAACGAGCATGTATTCTCCCCCAAAAGTTGACAAAACAATTTAAAAGAGTAGGGGCTATGACTCACCTGGTACGATAGTTACGAAGACAAAAGTGGTTACACAGAAATGAGGTTCGATCTCTAACCGCGACCTATAATGAACGAATGATACGATCTACTTAAATTATGAGGGGATGCGATGAATGTACATGCACATGAAGCCTATACCACTCGTAGTTTGAAAATAAGCGTTAGCGTTGATTTATAGTGTTTCCATAACTTAAGAGAATATGTGCTATTAGAAGTTGTCAAATATATATATAGTTCGCCTAGTTTCAAAAGTGTATATCTTGGTCGTTTTAAGCTCATTTTACTCGTTCTTTATATCCACGGATTCGTTTTAGTATATACTAATATATTTTCAATAGCTCGGCCCCACTAGGTTACGTCTAACATCTCTATTTGCCCGTCGAAAACTGTCAAACAGCATGCAGTTTTCAGAAAAATAGGTTTCGTCGTTAATATTGAAAAATTCATAACTCCTTCGTTATAAGCTCTTTTTAATCGATTCTTTCGCCTATGGCTTCGTTTTTGAAAGTATTTTCTAAAAATATTGTCAAAGGGTACTGTGTAAAAACGGATTTTTCTGGGTTAACCAAAATGGGACAGAAGGTATATTTACTTGTTCAAAACCCATTTTCAAGACTTCAATCTAGTTTCTAACATCACCAAATCACTTTCAAACACCACAAAGCTAGTCTAATCCTACCATACACCTTCTTAGGGTGTCATGGGTTCCTAAACATCATAAATCAAGTGGATCTAACAAGGATCTAACTATAATCCATTTCTAGAGTTCAAAAGTTATATATATATATATATATATATATATATATATATATATATATATATATATATATATATATATATATATATATATATATAAATGAGTGGTATATACTAACATATGCATGTAAACCTTGAATGGAATTCATATGATCATAAAAAGAACTTGAAGAAATCATGAAAAAGAGTTTGACAACTTACCTAGCAAGGATTAGTGGATTAAGATGAAGAAAACTTGATAATCTTGAGTTTTTCTCACAAAACTCAAACAAGAATCATTAAAGGAACAATAAAATGGCTTGATCTTGGAAAATTTATGGTTTTCTTGGTGTTCTCCTTTCTTGGTCGATTCATACACAAAGGAGAGGAAGAGAGAAAGTTTTGCTAGTTTATTTGAAAAGTATTAGTGAGGAATGAGATGAAAATGGGATGAACCTAGATATTACTTTGGTTTAGACAATTGTTAGGTGTCATTAATGGGTGTTGGTGAGCTAACCTCATGAGAATCAAAAGGGGGGGGGGGGGGGGGGGGGGGGCGGTTATACAAAGGAAGAAAAAGGGGGGAAGATGTTGGGTAATTTAATTAGGATTTGTGTAGTTTTGGTGTAAGTATTAGTTTGTTTAAGTTATAATCGGGTACCGTGTTTGCTAGAAATAAATTTTATTGATGTTATTCGGGACATAATGAAGTCGTAAAAGTTGTAAAAATATGTTGGGTACAAGTGTGGAGAGTTTGGGTAATTATTGTTTAGTTTTTACGAAAACCGTCGTAATTATATTAAACGTACGACATTAATTGAATAAATTCCCAAATTACCGGGTAAATTAATATTATAACTTTTATATCATTTTTAATGAGTATAAAAAAATATGTTAGGACCATAGTTGGGATTGTCGGATCAATTATCCAAAATAATAGCTTATAAGATAACGTTTATTAGGTTGATAATCGTACGTTTACAAAAATGACGCAACCCACTTATAAATGACAAATTTTCTTCGGAGGTGAATAGTGTTTTATGAATAGTAAAATTTTAAAATGCTTCTCAGAATATCAAACTGACCTCAAAAATGATGAATAGTAAAATGATGAATAGTGATCGATGAAAGTTCGGGAAAAGACCAGAATTTACGAGTTATGACAGTTGCTAAGTCGAGTTATATCCTTGTACATATTGTTTTGGGACGACTGGGACTCATGGGTAAAGTACTTATGTTATGGAGTAGTGGGGAAGAATATTATTTATTACCCCCATATGGGCGTTAATCTTAAAAGTACTCCAATTGTTTTGATTATCTTGGTTCGAGTCATTAAAGTAGTTCACTGTAAAGTATGTAAAAATTCAAGTGTAAGGGAAATGTTCATTCCTTATGATGTATTATTTTGGATGATAGGGTAAAGTGTATGCAAAAAAAAAATAAAAAATAAATAAAATAAAAATCGAGAAATATATATATATATATATATATATATATATATATATATATATATATATATATATATATATATAGAAAAAGAAAAGAGAAAAAACATAAGGACTACTATCCCGTTTCATTCTATGTTTATTTTATGTTTTTGTTATTTTTGATTTGTTAGCTTAAGTCGAGTCTAGTCTTGGCTTAGCAACGCCATATTGTACATGTAATTAACCAAGATGATTAACTCGTCACCAGTAAAGATTGCCTATATCCAACAAAACCGTGAATTCCATATCCCTACACCTAACGTTATAACCCTTTAAAAGACCTCTTTGATAGTTTATCCTAGGTGCTTACGCCATGTGGTGGAGGTTTGATCATTTCCCAAGCCTATGGTAATTTATTTTGTTATGACAGGTAGTGAGAGATGTTTTTCATTTCCATATTATGATATATACTTTATTACATCCGAGAGATGTGAGTATCTAAACACTATTTGTGAGGTGCTAGTGTATGACCTCCGTGCTTGTCTTTGGTCTTTAGTGAAACGATTATTTGTTGTAATTACTTTTATATTAGTGTTAAATGACCTCTAACTTGTATTTTGACTAGAATAAAAGCGCATTTGCTTGAGGACAAGCAAATCTCAAGTGTAAGGGTATATGATGAGGCGAAAAATGATCCGTTTTTAGGGGGTCATTTAAGCCCGGAATTGAATTTATTTGATCAAATATTGCCCTAAATCGTTTCTTTTGTGATTTTAGGTACTTTTGGAGTGAATACTGGAAAAGGAAGCATTTTGGACGTTTTTGAAGCATAAAAGTGAAGAAAACAGCAAAGTCTTAATTTTCCTTGCTGGGAACAGTACCTGACGGCGTCACAAAATTCCACATGACGGCGTCAAGAGTAAAACAAGAGGTAAAGTGGAATAGAGTCCGTGACGATCCAGAGAGTTTTTACACTAGGGGCATGACGGCATCACCATAGGCCGTCATGGTCCTATTACATGTGACGGCCCAGAGAAAAGTTACACTTGACGGCGTCAGATCTGGATCTAGGCAATCTGATATTACTATGGGCGGCGAGTTGACGGCGTCAGATATTTCTTCTTGACGCCGTCACGATGGAAAATCTATATATAGTTTTGTAATTTTCATTCATTAAGAGGAGGACAATTAGAGGGATAACTTGGAGAAACCCTAGCACGATTTTCACTGTACTTTCAAGGGTTTTACCCTTTGAAACCTTTCATGTTCAATTAAGATAAGTATCCTTTCAATTCATTCAATATGTCTATGTGTTGTTTGAATATATCTTACGCTTGTCTTGATTTTAACATGTTAGGCTAGATCTCTTGTGTGTTTGCTTAGATGTAGTGAAACCTAGATGTTGATTATGGGTTGATTGCTTGTTTATAATTGTTATGGATGAATGATTTCGATGTTTGGCTTAAGAAAACTGACAGACTTCCATAGGGTAACATGCTTGAACGTCTTAAGAAACATGAACCAATGCGTACT
>CM060688.1:67171500-67229000 GCA_030686995.1 Artemisia argyi
TGAGAGTGTGGTTGGGGACTTTTGGTACGGCTGAACAAGCCGCTAGAGCTTATGATAGAGCCGCTATTCATTTCCGTGGTGAGAAAGCAAAAACTAATTTTCCCGAGAGTGATTACCAAGATAAGGCGGCGCCGCCAGTGAAAAGTAAGGGAGCACATGAAGAATGCAACAAGATTAAACCCAATGTTGCTTAAAAGTTCATTTAGGTTTTCGTTAGAAAAATGAATTTTAGCTCGTTGGTAGCATACGCGTAGTTAAAATAGATAGACATACTATATGATATGAGATCTTGGTTTGTAGCGTGAATAAAGTCACGCGGCTGTTTTACTACTCAAAGAATGAGTTGGTGTAGCAATTTTTTGCCGCGTGTACAAATAATCGAAATAAAATGTTTTGTTTACCGAGAGTATTTATGTTATGAAAATGAGATTCGGAAAATTCTCATCAATCTCTTATATTTTGTTTGTATTTGTATGGAAGCTGTTGGTCGTTAAATGACAAAATCGGCAAAGGAAACAATTCAAGAAACGTGAATTTGTTACCAATATATTTGATCCAAGTCACCCAAATGGCCAGATAACTTAAAATCGTGATTTTACTTTTACTGCTGAGATAATTGTGTATTTAAGAAATATTCTTGGAAGTCAGTTTTATTGAGCAAAAGCGGCCAACATTTATGTTCAAAGACACATAAATGTTGATTTGTTAAATTAGGGTACTTACTCGTTATACTTTTTCTACATAAGGCTACCCGCAATAGCAAGGTCGACCAAGAGGTCGGTGTTGGTCGAAATGGGTCGTCCCGGCTGCAGCAAGTTGGTCGATCTGGGTCGGCATGCTCTAAACTGGAAACCGGGTTCGTCTGCTCGACCACTACAAAATTTGTGACATTTGATCACTAATTCAAGTGTGAGCAAAAGATAAGAAAAGAGCAACTAAAAGCTATTTTGGCAACTCCCACTAAAAAGAAAACAGTCACTACTGAAGCCATCACTATAAGTCAATCCTTACACAATATTTAGTAAGCAAAAGGGTCAAATTTTTAGTGACTATTCTCTTTTAGTAGGCAAAGGTGTCCAATCTCTTTTACACCAAAACCTATGTAAAATGTTTTAGCCACTTTCTTTTACAACTAATAGTGAGCAAAGGTTCACTTTTAGTGACTAAATGATAAGTGAGTAAAGCTAATTCATAAATAATACACTTTTTGTATCCCCAATTGATACAAAACATAAATATTTTCAAAAAACAGAAATACTTTCCAAATACCATATTATATCAAATTCAAAACAGACATATTTTCCGGGTTCTAAACACAATAATCTCATTCCTCAGCATATAGATCGTAATCATAATCAGATTTAAAATAGAAATACTAAAATATCAACACATAGAAAAATTTCGTATAGAACAATCAAATCTGTTGCTGGTTACAATTTACAGGAAATGAATATCTTCAGATTTGCACGTGACATGACTCATCTGGAAACTGACATCGTCTTACTCCTCAAACTGTTACATCAGAAAGTAAAAACGAAAAGTATTAACCAACTTCATATCGATTAAAACAAACAAATACGACAAAAAGAACAATTACAGGTTTATGTATGGGAATTATGACTTTAAAGATAAAGTTCCAGAATTTGATATGGGTCACTTTTAGTATAAACCTGTAATTTGATAAGGGTTACTTCTACAGGTTTATGTATGGGAACAATTATAGGTTTACACATAGAAAAATCTCATATGTTTGAACAAACAAATTGGACCTGATTATTGTGACGTTTGATTAAAACTGACCCGTACTAAACTGACCCATTAAATCTAATAGCATGATATGGGTCACTTTTAGTATAAACCTATAATTGTTTATAAACTGACCCGTACTAATTGTTTATGCTAAACTAACCTATTCAAACTGACCCGTTCAAACTAATTTTACTTGTCTTATCCCAGCAGGTTCTGCATTTTCAGAGCCCCCTTAAACTGAATTCCAAATTTCCTAAGTAGCTGAGCATCCTCTCTTTTGAGTCCCTTCAATGTCTGCACCAATCACAATCACAAAAACAGTAAAACTCAGAGTGCGCTTAAAAAGTCGCCAGTGAGATAATTATGACCAAAATCAATACCATTACAAAACATTAACACTAACAATTATTGGTTAAATCATGAAGGGCGTATGAAGTTTATAAGTTAATTACATTATTAAGGGATGGAAATAATTAGATATATATGTGATATTGTATCAAAATCCTTTAAACACCTATCTCACATGTGTAAGATATTAGCGGGTATAATAGATGACTCAGCTCTCATACACATTGACTCCAATTCTACAAACTTTAGCTCGTCGCAAAACTTTCTTCTAGAAAAACACTAAGCCACAATATACAGCCAGATCAAATATGACCCAAAAGTATATATATAAAGAATTCTGTCCAAATTTGATGAAAATCATTGTTACAATCTATTTTTCCAACTATTTAATTATTTGTTTTGTTAGCCAATCAGTCAACTTTTTAATTAACCGACATAAAATTGTTCACCTGCATATACCAACTATATATGAAAACTAAGTGCAAAACAAGTGACCAGAAATATACAATTATTTCCATGTGCAAGAATCAATATTATATTAAATATCCCTTCTGATGCTTGAGTGATATAAAAAATAGCTAATAATTATATTCAAATTTGAAACTTACACGCTATTAAGATTATGAAAGTATTCCGTTTACGAGTAAAATTGTAACATGTATGTCTTGGTCAAGCAATTTGAAAATATGTCTGACAAACTTACGCAATATCCGAATCTTATAACTCCTAATTTTCTGAGCTGGAAGTTTCCTAAAGACAAATGGCATTTCGATTTCAATATATAAGATGCCAAAAACAGAGCTGGAAGTTTCCACCTGATCTAAACTTCATTATGCCAAAAACAGAATGCCGCCCCTGATCTAAACTTTTCATCAAGAATTGCAGTGTTGCTCTCTATACTATATGTTATTACTTCATTATGCTAGTTACTAGTAACACACTAACACTAACACATATACAAATTAAACTAGCAAACATATTACTTACTAGTTCAACAATGAAAGTGCCAATGAGACCCATCATGCAAGCTCCAGAGTTCCATATCTCAGCAGTTTTAGTAAATCCAAGAAATGGTGATTGAAACTTTGGTTGTGCTTTTGGTAACTTCACCTAAATAAGAAAATCCCAACTCATTAAATAACTCTAAATGACCATATTAGCTCATTTAGGACTATAAATTAGCTTCTGTAGTTCAGTTTCTTAGTTATCCTAGATATACAACGATATGATAGAGAAATGAAACATGATTTGAAATGCAGACCAATCAGTTTAATTAGTAATTTTTATATATTAAGCATCAAGCATCAAGGAAGACCCTTTCCTGGTCTTATTTCTTACTCATTCTGTTCTTGTACTCCCTCCAATCTCCCCAATTCTTTAATCAATCGCTACTTTACATAGACACTGCTACTCAAAATTGTCGAATAGTTCTGCTAGTACATATTATTCTAGAGAAATGGTCGCTGTCAATTGAAATGCATGTAAAAGTTGTGGATGAATAACGTGTAAAGTACTTAATACATTCCCATCTTTTATCTCAAGTTCAGATTCCCATCTTTTATCTCAAGTTCAGATTCCCATCTTTTGACTTCCTAATCTAACTTTCACTTAACACTAAATTAGCATCAATCTCTAAACCAAACCTCAGCTTCATTGCCATTAGACATTATAACAGTCATGAGTCAACAATCACTCTATACAATCATATACTTTCTAAGATCATAATACGATATCTTCAACATCATATTTATAAACTCACTATTAGCCGTTTACCTGAAAGAAAATTTGCACAAAACTAACAAGTTCTATTATCTATTAAGCTAATTCCTACAAATCGACACGCGGCAATCAATAGCAAAGATATCACTTATTAACAGCAGATCTGAATACATGTAATAAACAAAACAGCAGCTATCACTTATTAACACTTTCTAAATACAAAACGTACATTGTATTATACCTGAGTTAGGGTTTCAATCGGCGATAGAGACGACCGGATAGAGACGGTGCCGGAGTTATGGATAGAAGGCCGGATAGAGACAGAAGACGGTGCCGATTAACAATTTTAGGGTTTCAGTGGTGGATTTAGGCAGGATTTAGGGTTTTAGTGGTAGATTTAGGCCTGGTTTAGGGTTTCAGTGGTGGCAACCATGGTGGATTTAGGTCTGTTTGGGAGATGGGAGATGGGAGATGGTGCAGGTCGTTGAGAGAGGTGGGGGGAGAAATGACATAAGTTAACAAGGTTACAGCCACACTCCTGATTACACCAGTATGGAATCAAGCTCAGACTGTCGCCAAATTACTAAAAAATTATATAAACGAATCAAAAAAAAAAAGAAAAAAAAATGGGACTCGAAAAAGAAATATTTTGTGCAGAACATTTCTTTGTAACTACTGCAACAGGCGTTGCAATTTGAAAATCTCTATGACTAAAAGGATTTGCAACATGAAATTTTCTTTGTAACATTTTGTTCCGACCATAACTTTTTGCCCCTGCTGAAAGAGGTATCCCTGTGACCGTTTCAGACCTTTTATCTCAATGCGTACCTAGTAAGGTTTCTAAACTGTAGATCTCTTGTGAGGAGGTCAGATGTCTTACCACTAGACTAATAAATGAAAATCATGTACCTCACCTCTCTGACTTACTAGTTATAACTTACTAGCTGACTTGTGTTCATGGGTGTTCAGATACAACATTCCTACAAATAGTGGTATTCTTATTGAGGGCAAAAAAGTTAAGTCTCTACTACATTTACGTTAATTTACAAGCATCAACCTAAGTTCACTTCCCTGAAGCTATAATCGGTCAATATCTAATTCAACGCACTTGTTTAAACATCAACCTAAGTCCACTTATTAACACTTTCTAAATACAAAACGTACATTGTATCAATCAACAAACAAATGCATTTAAAAATAATTGTAACAGTAACAAAAACACTCATCGGCTCTTTATATCTCGTTCCGCAAACTCTCGATTCAAGCAGTTATAACCTCTCAAGCTCGTTTCATAAAAGCTCAAATCATAAGCCTAACAGATACTACACTAACTAACCAATCAACTAACAAAGAGATGCACGTAACAACAAATAACGCTTTCAATCAGTAAATAAACATTACTAAAGGCTCACGCTCGGCTCGTTAAACTTCTTTCGCAACCTCAATTATACATAACCTTAATGAATAACTATACAATCATCAGATCAATAAATCGCTAATTTCTAGCTCGTTTCGTAAATCGTTCACAAACAAACTAAATAATACAGCAACGACTAAATGTATAAAAATAAGAAGTAAAATTAGACCTTAGTAACTAATACAGCAACGACGGATAGAGACGGTGCCGGAGTTACAAATACAGCAACGACGGATAGCGACGGTGCCGGAGTTAGGGATAGAGACAGAAGACGATGACGATTAACAGTTATGGTGGTGGATTTAGGGTTTCAGTAGTGGATTAACAGTTATGGTGGTGGATTAACAATTCAAGCAGTTATTGACTCAACCAATTGAACCTTCAGCAATTGACCATGGTGGATTTAGGAGGGGTGGGGTGGGGGGGGGGGGGGGGGGGGGGAATGAGGCGTTTGGGAGATGTGTTGAGAGAGGTGGGAGATGCTTTTGGAGAATTTAGTTATGAAATTTATGAGGTGCAGTGGTCTTCAAAGTTTTAACTTGCCCCGATCTTTTTATTTAGTTATGAAATTTCTAAACTTGCCCTTATTTTTTTTAAAAAAATTTTTAAGTAAACCTTTTTCTTACTTTTATTTAGATAGGCTTAAGTAAGCAAATGTTACAAAAAAGGTTTTCAGTAACTCTTTGGGTCATTAGTGGGCATATGTTAAAATTTTACTTTTTTTATTTTTTTTGTTTTTCACTTACTTTTGGTGACTTTATAAAAGTTTTAGTGGGGAAAATTTTTAGTGAGCATATGTCAAAGTTTTACTTTTGTAATTTTGTGTTTATTTTTTACTTTTTTGTGACTTTTAAAAATTTTAGTAAAGAAAAGTTTTAGCGAGTGTATGTCCAAAATTTTGTAGTGGACCCTCAAAACACAACCCATACAAACAAACAAACAATAGTACCGTTTAACACCCACCTTGTGCTTTGTTTCAATCAACTAAAACCCACCTTTCTCTCAATTATTTTTTATTCTTTTCTTCTACCCCAATTTAATGTGGTGAAAGAACTGTGATCGGAGTTGCTAAAACTAATTTGGTGGTGGATCGGAGTGTTGGGTGTCCCGAGTTTTTGGTAGCGCGAATAGCAAAACTATGACGGTCACGGATATTTCCGAAAGTGATATCACTTTCATTTTTCGACTATCATTTTGAAGAGCTCATTTCATAACAAAATCACTAACGATGGAAACGACAGAGCCGAGCATCTGCTATTCTCTTAGATAAAGACTAAGAAAATATTGATTCACAATTTTGAAAGAGAGAATGAGATGTTGGGTTATCAAATATACGGTTGTTAGTTTTCAATGTGAGAGTTTAGAGAGAATAAGTACTGAAAAGGAAGCAAAAGCATGCACAAATGCTTAGAGTGAAGATGACATGTGTATGGATCATGGACAGGTGTTGGCCTGTTTAGTGTTTACTCCTTTTTAATCGTAGTTTATTTTTCAAGATATCAATTTCAAATGTTTTGATTTTCAAATGCATTACGGTGTCGAAACTTAGCTTATTATAATATTTTAGTTTTATTTGAATTATTATGTAATGTGTTTTATTATTAATGAATTTTAATTTTGTTAAAAGAAAAAAAATGTTGGTCATTTTACTATGTTTAAAAGGTGGACTATAGATTGCACATAAAAAAGAAATTTGAGGTGACAGTAAAAATAAATGTCGCTTAAGATTATGGCTGGACTCACTGGAGTAGCCTAAAAAACTCATTGTATGTTAAGTGTCAAATAAGTTATGTTGCGTCAGTAATGCATTATAATGAATACCAACCTACAAAGTCATGTTTCAACGGGGCGGATCACATACTCAGATGCACATTAACATGCAATTGGCCAACAAATTAAACTCTTCGCTTAACCAGTTGGTAGTCGCAGTTGCTATAATTTGGGAATAAATAATATAAAGCATATGAAACCGAAACACTAAAATTGAAAGAATCAACGGCAAGCTAATTTTAGTCAAAAAAATAAATGTTATAGAAGTCAACAGCTGTATGTTCTAGTTAATCTTAACTACTTATAAAGGGTGAATAGTCGAAGTGAAATGTTAATTGTTGAAAAATGGTCAAATGAGATACATCTAAATGTGAAAAGTGGAAAAACTTAATCTCTGATATGTTTGGCAATACTGAATTCTTTATATAACACGATTTTGGGTTTTGGCAGCTATTGAAAACTTAATCTCTAATATGACAACTCTTTATTAACGACTTAATCTATAAACGGGTAAAGTGGTAAACATTAGGGGTGGCAGTGGCTCGGTATCACCATTCGGCATGCCCCATACCGTTCGGCAATACCGTTGCCATAGTCGCGGCATGGATGAATCATGGAAATGATCGGCATATTATACCGAAAAATCATGGATGTTGGAAGTCTCAATATAGCCGTTGGGGCATTTAATCAAATAAGAAAAAAATAGACGTTGGGCATTAAAACAAAAAAAGTATGGTGAGGCATAGTTGCCGCTAAAAAAATATGGTGAGACATGGTTGAATCATGAAATGAGGTAAACACGATATTATTGGTTAGTGGTGAGGTATGTGGGAGACATCAAATCATTACTGCCACCCACTTATAAAGGAGACTTTTGAATTTGAATCTATCTATGGCAACTTAAATAATACATGGCTAAATATTATAATGGGTTGACTTTTTAATCTATGTATGGCAACTTAAATAATGTACGCCAATACACGGCTGGCTTCTTAAATAATACACGGTTGGTCTTGAAACTTAGGCTAGTCACAGTGGTGACCTATATTGCATCATCCTTCTAGCTACCACCTTAGCTTTCTCTCTCTTCAACCCATATTCACCTCTCTCATCACAGTGGCAACCCATATTAAAATCGGTACAAATTTGCAAATGTTTCTTTGTTTCACTTCGTTCGAAATTGCGAACGATATTCAAATGATTCCACCGGCGATCGATTTGGCCACATTGGCCACGACCGATTTCAAAATTGATCGATCCATATTCATGATCGATATAATCCGACCCATTGCTACTAGCCTTATGAAACTATCCATTGCTTATATAAAGAAATGAAACTAAAAATCGTACAAGTCAAATAGAAAGAAATGAAAATGAAAAGCAAAGAAATGTTGATGATAATCTTGAGGTTAGAAATGATTTAGGTCTAGAGGTGAAGAATGATTCTTTATGTATTTTTCTTATGTTTTATGAAAGGAGATAAAATTTCGGGTATTGAAAAAGTGGGCGGAATTAGTTGCTAGTCAACTAACCAAAATTACTACTAATTAACAAAATAAAATAAAATGACAGAAAATAAATTTGGTGAACTTCTTATGGTGGGAAAAATGTGTTTACTTAAATTTCACACCTCCCTAGTTATTTCTTATTGAATTGTTACGATTGTTTGGATGAAAGAATTGTATTCCTTAATACCATTCGTGGGGGATTGTACAGCTATCCCCAAATCTAAGAGTTTATGTCTCTTCCTATGACGACACGTTTAGTATCCTATCATGGCCTCCTTAATAGTCACTCATGCATTAAAAACAACCAATAAAACAGTAGTACACATCCGATTACGTTTCTTAAGACGTTCAAGCCAGTTACCGTATAGGAGATTTAGCCAGTTTTCTTAAGTCTAATGCTAATCAATCAACCAAACAATCAATAACAACTCAACAATCAATATTCAACAACTAGGTTTCATTAAATCTAAGCAAATACTAATAAATCTAAGCTAACATGTTAAAGAAAATAAAAGAATAACAATCAATCAAACAACACATAGACATATTGAATGATTAAAAGGAAGACTTATCTTTAATTAAACATGAAAAAAAAGAGGGTTTGAAAAGCCTAATGTAGCTGTGAAATTCGTCTAGAGTTTCTTGCTAAAAAGTTCCACACTTTTAATGAATGAAAATCGAAAAATATATATAGATATACAAGTCTGACAGCGTCAGGTTTTGGCCTCTGACGCCGTCAGGTCGCCGTGTCTTAGGGTTTTGTATTGCCCAAGAGATCTCTGACGCCGTCCCGTTATAAATGTTCTGGGCCGTCTCGTGTTGAGTTAAAGGGAGACGGCCTTGCTCCAAATACACCTGACGCCGTCAGGTGTTAACTTGACAAATTCTTCCAGGGCATCTAGTGTAAAAATCCATGGCTTCTCGTCAAAACGTGAAGGCGTCAGCTCCAAATCGTGACGCCGTCAGCTGTTAAATCGTGACTTTCTTGACTTTTCTTGTATTCTTTATTCTTGAGCATAAAAACATTTGAAAAGCTCCAAAATTCTCCATTTTCTAGAATTCATGTCCCAAGTACCTAAAATGACAAAAGAAACGATTTGAGGAAATATTTGATCATATAAACACGATTTAGGGCTTAAATGACCTCCAAAAACGTATCAAATAAATCCTTATCAAATACCCTTACGCTTGGGATTTGCTTGTCCTCAAGCAAATGAGCTTTTATATCAATTAAAATACAAGTTAGGGGTCATTAAACATTACTATAAAAGTAATTACAACAAATGATCAATCCACCCTAATCAAAACAAGCACGAAAATTATATACTTGTACCTCACATATAGTGTTTGGATACTCTCATCTCTCAGGTGTTATAAGTGTAAATGGAAATGGAAGAAATATCTCTCACTACCTGTCATAGCAAATAGATTACCATAGGCTTGGGAAAGGATCAAACCTGCACCACTTTGGCGTAAGCACTTAGGATAAACTATCAAAGAGGTCTTTCAAAGGGTTATAACGTTAGGTGTAGGGATAAGGAAAACACGGTTTATTGGATAAAGGAATATTTTACTGATAGCAAGTCAATTGTCTTAGTTAATTACATATACAATGCGGCGTTTCTAAGCCAAGACTTGACTCAACTTAAGCTAACTATGACTAACATAAATACAAAAGACACGGGATGGTAATCCGTACGTTTTTCTACTTTTCTTTTTTCTATTTTTTCATGTTTTTTCAATTTTTTGATTTTTTTTCATACACTCTTGCCCTATCATCCAAAATAATACATCAAGGGAGCTCGATTCCTCCCCTTACACTTGAACTTTTATATAATTAAAATAAAGACTCGAATCAAGATAATCGACACACTTGGAGTACTTTAAAACATTAACGCGTGTATGGGGTAATAAATGATGTTCCTCCCCATTACTCCATAACACTAGTACTTTTACCCATGAGTCCAATCGTCCCAAAACAATATGTATAAGATATGACTCGACTTAGCAACCATGCAATCAATTAGAGAATTAACAAAGGGTTTAAACAAATAACAATAATGCACTAAAGATGAGTGCATACAAGGTAGGCTAAGGGGATTTGGGTGTATATTTGGGGGTGGGTTGTAAACAAATTCTTCCTTTATGTAAAATGTTTAAAGTTAGAAACCAAAAAGATAGGCTCTGAGGGTTGTATTAGGGGTATCGTGTACTAAAAATGAGTACATCGCAAAGGTGTGAGAAAATTATTTCACCAATGAAGTCAATGTAATTATAATATAGGCTTAAAACAAGGGTTATCCTAATGCCTCTTATCATGTAGTAAATCCTAACTACACGAATGTAGTCTCACTAGCGGTCTCGGGATGCATCACTAACACAAGTTCTAGAATCTAAATACTACTGTTACACTCAAAAGCACTAATAATGAATGCTTTTCCTAACAAATCTAGGGGCGAACCTCACATATGTGGGGTGGAAATTTTTGAGTGGTATGATTTTTTTGTGCTAGTCATATCTCCTATCCATGAGACGCTTATTAATACTAAAGTTTCACTCCTAAATATTGCAAAAAAATTTAAATTTGGTGCTAAAATTACCCTAACAAGTATTTCTTTCGGTTTTTATTAAACATCTACTATTAAACAAAACAAAAATCAAGTGGAGTTGTAGTTTCTAAGGTATCCCAATTTTAACCCCTTACACTTAAGTCGAACATTATCCCCAATATTCAATTAAAGGATGTAGAAGTAAAAATAAATGAGAATGAAAGAAACTAGTACTCCCCTGATTTGCTCGGTATAGAAAATGTGGTAACATGGTTAAATCTTTCTCCAAGAAAATGTACATGTAACGCTTCACTCTTGAAATATAATCATCTTCTTGTCCAATATAACCTGTAATTAACAAAGAAAACAAACACGAAACCTCGCATAAAATCGGCGGTATACTATATATAAAAGTAAATCCTATAAAGCAAATAAAGATATAATGCTTGCAAAATAAATATTTGCAGATTCCTAGAGTTCCAAAATATTTGAGATTTTACGAAACTTTACAATTCCGACAGAAAAACAAAATCTGAAAAATTTTTCAGAAAAAACAGTGCTTGACGCCGTCAGGATGTACCTGAAAATTAGAAGAGAATAAATAGATTTTAAAACTTTGACGGCGTCACCTTATGGGATGTGACGCCGTCACTTCGCCGTGTTTAGGGTTCCTTGATGGCCTAGATCCACTCTTGACGCCGTCACCTTGTAAAGTTTTCTGGGTCGTCTCCTTTTACTTCAATACGTGATGGCCTTGGTGAATTATAACGTGACGCCATCACTCTTTAACTTCCAAATTCCTTTTTGGCGCGTCAAGTGTAAACTTCATATCCACTTCTTTGTCAACGAGTGACGCCGTCACCTAGTGTTGCGTGACGCTTTTTACCTTTTATTTCTGAAAAATTTCTAGAAAAACCTGTGTTTGACCTGAAATCCCTGCAAAACATTCATTGTGACTCGATACAAGCATTTGACTCAAACAAATACAAAAATATATGCATATCTTTAATTGCTTTTGTTCATGTTCAATTTGTTCTTAAAAACAAATATGATCTTCCCTACATTTATCTTTTTCTAAAATACATTTATATGTAATTAAGACGAGGTTAAAGACAAAATAAAGCATTTTCACAATTTATTTGATACATGAACAATGAACAATAAGATAAAGCATATATATGAAATCAAATCAAAGCAAACAAACAAACAAACAAATAAACAAACAATTAAAAGCTTAGGTTGCCTCCCAAGAAGCGCTTGTTTTTGTTCGAGTCACAAGCCTGACTCTACCCTTATTTAACGCATATAATGGAGGTTTTCCCTACACTTAATATTAAGTGCGGGTGAAAGTAGCGATACACACCCTTATCGTGGAAATATGCCACGTGAGGTGAAGGGGATGTGTGAATGGCTTCCTTCATCCTAAAACTACACAGATAATATGGGTTGATGGGTGGGTCAGTTCCTCTTTTGTCTCCTAGATGTATATCTAAGGATGAAAATTTCAGTAAAGATTGAGGCTCCAGTTTATCAACACTAGGAAATTCCCTAGAACCAAGAGTAAGGTTGTGGATACAAGTGTTCAAACCTATATCCTATAGTTGTGATTGGTTTAAGGGTTCTACCTCCATCGGGGTTCCTAAAGTCTCTTCTACTTCTTCCGGATAAGTCACGGGCGATGTGTATGTCTCAAATGATGGTAGGACTAGTAGTGGGCTTGTGTTATTTACCTCATCATTCCTCGTGTCAAGATCACCTATATCATCATCATGTATTTTAGTAGAATCTAACCTAAACATGTTCCTAAGTATCATAATTGCTTCTCTAGGCATCTCAAATTCTAAGTCCGTTTCATAAGAATCTTCCTCAATAATCTGACTACTATGTTCAAATTGCCTAAAGGATTCATCATGTGTTCCTTAAGATTCAAAGTCATTGATCTTAAAAACTAGGTTTTTTTGCTCAATGTGCTCATGTTCGGCTAAATCCTCCCCAATTGTTTTCTTAGGTAGTGATAAAAGCAAACCTAGTGCTTTATCCAACTTATGCTTTATTGCTACGGATTTCTCCATAATTCCTTGGTAAACTTGGTCGCTTTTCCTAAGGGCATTACTAAAACGAGTTGATCCTAAACATGGAGGTTATTCATAAGAATCTACCCTAGGCGAAGGCTCACATAATTCATGGTGTCCTTAGATGAGGTATTTTGAAAGCTTGTGCGTTTTAGCCACTCAACCTTATACTGCAATTTTAGAAGTCTAAGTGAAGTATCCATTTGAAGCAAATTACAAACAAAATCACAAAGAAAAGATAGACTACGAGAAAGCTACAAAAAAATCTCATTTGATAGGAATCTTGTGAGTAGACCTAAATGAAATAGAAATTAAACCTAAGCAATAACTATTCCCTGGCAGCGGTGCCAAAAACTTTGATGCGGATTGCAAGACTCGAAAAATTTTTACTTCTCAAGGGATCTTGAGAAGCTTTTAATCCACCAGCCAGTGCACCTGACCGATGTAATATAGTGAGTGGCAAGTACCGGGGGATTGATCGTTATCTAGGGAATAGTGTTCATTAGGATTGAAAACTACGTAAACTAGGTCTAGAGGTGAGGGATGATTCTTTTTGTATTTTCTTATGTTTTATGAAAGCAGGTAAAATCTCGAGTGTTGGAAGAGTGTGCTGAATTAGTTGCTAGTCAACTAACCCAAAATTACTACTAATTAACAAAATAAAATAAAATGACAGAAAATAAATTTGGTGAACTTCTTATGGTGGGGAAATATTTTTACTTAGATTTCACTACTCCCTAATTATTTCCTATTAAATTATTGAATTGTTATGATCATTTGGATGAAAGGATTGTGTGGAAAACTAGAAGGGGGGTTGAATAGTTTACCGCTTTTTCGATTCTTATTTAGCTTAAATATCCTATTAGAAACTTTACGTTTGCTTAAAGATATAAACACAACTTTATATGTTTGATTCTTTGAAAAGCTTTTCATGTGAATAACAATTCTAACTTTACTTGTTTCATACTTTGAAAAGCTTTACTTGTGATGATCCTAACTTTGCTTGTTTTAGTTCTTTGAAAAGCTTTACATTTGTTTCAAGATATAAGTACAACTTTACTTGTTTTAATTCTTTTGGAAAGCTTTATATGTGATTAGCAATTATAACTAAAAGACAACATGTAATAAGCAAAGATAAAGAAAGAAACGATCAAACCACAACACGATTGTTTATCGTGGTTCGGCTACAAGGACTCTTTTTCCTTGCCCTACATCCACGCCCCGAGTTTCCAACTCGAGAGTTATAAGCACTAATCAACAAGCTCCTTTCACCAGCGGAGAAAACCTTTACAACATCGCTTACACTTTTACCGACACTAAGCTAGATGTCGAGTTCTTTTACAAGGGTACAACCACTCCCATTCGTCGCTTACACTTTTGCCGACACTAAGCTAGATGTCGAGTTCTTTTACATGGGTTCAACCACTTCCGTACGTCGCTTACACTTTTACCGACACAAAGCTAGATGTCGAGTTCTTTTCGAAGGGTACAACCACTCCCGTTAGTTCTTTTACAAGGGTACAACAACTCCCGACACACTACGTATTTTGAGGCCTAAAATACTAACCACTTACTTCTATATACATGACACATATGAAGTACAAACTATCAAAGCTCATACATGACCAAGCTATCAAGACTTGCAACTTTAGAGTTGAAGCTTGTAACTTCTTGAATGATCTTGTGAAGTCAATTGCTACATAAGAGAATCACAAATCAAAAGGTTACTGAGTTAGTTGAGAGAGTATGTGAATATATGTCCTAAAAGGGTTAGCCAAAAATCAAGTTATGGCTTGGTATTTATAGCACACCACACTGCATGCTTGGCAGATCAGGCGGAACCCTCAGATGGGTTCCGCCCGTGTACCCCCAGGGTACCGCCGGGTCTGCAGTAGGTTTTTGCAATAACTCTTCAAACCAAACAAGGTCTTGTCTCATAACTCCTAGCAACCAAACAATGTCACATCACTTAAATCAAGTCAAACACAAAACTTGTAAGCAACATCAAAGTTAGTCAAACACATTTCTTTCCATAAATGCATCATGACAAAACTTGACCTAAATGTGATGTGACCTTACTATATAAAGAAATAAATATGATGTGACAAGACTCATTTTAGTTTAAGAAATAAACACAATGTTTTGTTTAAAAGGAAATGTTAACCTTAGTTAAACAAGACTTAAACACTTAAAGTGATGATTTACTTTTAGCTAAATTTCATACTTTGTCATTAACAAAACTTAGCAAAGATCGTAAAATATAAATAACGTTTTTAGGCGATATTTGTATTAACAATCTCCCCCTTATTGTTGATGACAAAACATAAACTTTATTTATAAGTAAGTCACTAGTTTTAGTGTTAAGTCTTATAAAGTTAGTATAAAAACTTGTTTTTGCAAAGATGAGATGATAAGCACCGCAAAAAAAATGTTTTTGCAAATATGAGGTTGATAAGCACAAGTTTATATAAATTCTCCCCCTTTTTGTCGAAACAAAAAGAAGAGTAGCGAAGCGGAATTAAGACTTGCTCCCCCTTGGACGATACTCCCCCTAAATGGAGTGCCAAGAGAGGAGACATGGATTTTGAACCTACAAGAAAAAGGTTAGTTGTTGCACAAGATAAGTCATGAAAGTATTTCATGTTTAAACACAACTAAGAGTTGTGAAGTGAAATAGTACAACACTCATGCTCCCCCTTGAATATTACTCCCCTAAATGGAGTATCAAGGAAGAAAAACATGGATAATGAACCTACAAAAAGAGAGGTTAGTTTATAAAGCACAAGATTTATGTATGGTACCGTAACAAGGTATAGTTCACACATCATTATACCTAAATGGTCAACAAACAATGCAAACCTTGTAGTAGAATGAAATTCATTTCATGTAAAAGTTTGACTCTTAAAAAGACAAGAAATTTGGATGACAACATCCTACTTTTAAAAATAAAGAAAAACTAAAAATAAACTAAGAGCATAAAAAGCTACAAGGAAATCATCATTTTCCTTAATGAGAAACATTTTCCAAAAACAAGGCTAAGGTTGTTTAAGGATGAAAATGTGTGTTGAGGGTTGTAGCGGGCTTTATTTTGAAGGTTGAGAGGGTGACACGGGTTTTGGTTTGTTGGTTTAAATGGGAAACATTTTCCAAAAGAAACGGTTTTGTTTCATTTTGGAGACTCTAAACTTGAGGTGGTGTTGGTACTCTAAACTTGGTTTGTTGGTTTTAATGAGCAACATTTTCCAAAAGAAACGGTTTTGTTTCATTTTGGAGACTCTAAACTTGAGGTGGTGTTGGTACTCTAAACTTGGTTTGTTGGTTTTAATGAGCAACATTTTCCAAAAGAAACGGTTTTGTTTCATTTTGGAGACTCTAAACTTGAGACGTTCCACAATGTGGTTAAGGATAAACCGCATTTTATTGGATAGGGTGAAACAACAATGGTTTTGGGTGGTGGTTGTTGTTGGTCTTGGTGGAAGATTATTGTTGTTGTGGTGGTTGTTGTTTGAACAAAATGGTGTAGGCTTGGTTATTTGTAAATGGTTACCATGAAGGTTTTTGTGAATGGGTGGAAACACAAATGATTGTAGGTGTGTATGACATTGATCATTTGGTAAAATTGAGGATTTAGCATAACGGTAGGCCAAACTCTCAAGCAATGACGGTGGATGAGGTGCATCATCCAATGACTCATTTGGTTGAAATGTTGGTTGTTGTTGGGTTTCCATTTCGGCAATGGTGTTAAAAAGTGACAATGATGGAGGGCTTGATGGTTTAGGTGATAGGTTTTCAAAAGTTTCCAATAGTGGATGTGGTGATGTTGGTGGTGTATGGAAAAGTTCCATTGGTGTAAGTGTTGAAGTAGCAAGATTAAGCAAATCTTGAATAGTCATCACATTGGTATTGAAATGTGTTGAGGATGGTGTTGAGGTAGTGAGGTTAAGGAGATCTTCGATAGGTGAAGAAATGTTAAGCGAAGCATCACTTGAAGATGATGAGCTTGACTTGACGGTTTTGTTGAAGCAACAAGGTTTGACCCTAATCCTAGTGGTTTTTGAGAAGGATTTTGATGGTTATGGTGTGATTTGAATAGTTGCAAAACTTTCAAATTTATAAGGTTGAAAAGGTGTTGAAATGGGTGTTTGGATTTGATGTTCTACCATTCAAAGAATGAGGTTTCAAATGATGTTCATGACCATGTCACATCATTTGATGTTAATTCAATGGAATAGGGTGGAGTGAAAGATCAACATATGCACTCAATGCTTTGTGATCATGGGATGTGATTCGGTTGAAAATGTTTCAATGGTTTGAAGGATCCTTTAAAAGGGTTCCTTGGGTTAGTTATGTTTGAATTTGAATTTTTGGAGGGAAGTGGCTTCCTAATTGTTTTAGTGAGTGAGAGTTGTTCTAATATGGTTATTGGAGTTAATGGAAGATGTTTCTCACTTAGGATAATGGTTTGACACTTTACAAGTTTTGGACTTAAGAAAAATACCAAAAATTTTCTGCAAGTGACTGGCGGAACCCGCACAATACACAGGCGGAACCCTGTTTTGGGGCCCGTCTGGTCCGTTGGGCCATTTCTGGGTTTCCCAGAAATTACACTGGCGGATCCCAATTTTGGGTACCGCCAGATCCGCCAGGGGTAAAAAATTAGGCAGTCCGCGTTTTTGACCCGCGAGACGATTTTCAAAATTTTCGAAAACTCCTAAAATCAAAGAGATAAGGTATTTCTGGTTAGGCAATGCAAAAATTAGACATGTAAACATACATATCATGGGACTTTGACCTTGAGGTCGAGGATTTTACTATATTTAGTAAGAATTGCCATAAGCATAGAAAAAAAATGACAAACACCTTAAACATTGTCATTATGCATAAAAGTTCATACAAACATAATCCAACAAACATAATAAACCATGAAAGTGAAAAACACATAATTCACGTAGTTTTAACACAAAGACGATTCTAAAGCAATCTTAAGCCAAACACTCCTTAATCGTCTCATAACCGGTCTATCCTCTTATTGAGCTTGCTTATGTACCTTCCAAAGCACTTGAAAATTCCTTTGGTTTGCTTGAACTCTTCGGATACATTTTCAATGACAGGGAGTTCTAGAAGGTAGTCTAAAGGAGGTAACTTAGAGTTAGGAAGTTAATCATCCTTTCTCATGTCAGATGATGATGATGATGGTGTAGGTGAGCGAGTACGTTTGCCCTTACCTTTGAAAACTTGTTTATCACTTAGAGGAACGAAGATGTGAGGAATGAGAGAATAGTCAAGGCACATTCCATTATCGTTAGGAGGAATGGGTGAGATTGTTCTAAAGAGGCGGGTGAGAAGCATTCCATAAGGAAGAGCGGTTGTTCCTACCAAAGTTATGTCGGTCATTCTTTTGGCGAGGTAATAGGCTAAGTTAAAAGGTTGACCGGTGGAAATGCTATAGAGCATGTAGCTAAGACAAACATTGATGTGATCCCGGTTTCCTATGGTGCTAATTTCATTGGTTCTAAGGAGTTCTTCCCATTCCTTTAATTGGGGCTTGAGTTCATTGAATTCCATACCATATGGGTCCTAGATGACCTCATTTCCGGTTCTAGTTCTCCTAGTGTTGGTGGTCCTAATGAAGAGGTGGTCACGTAGTTCATTTTTGGACACAAGAGGGGTATCATAGGGATAGATGCGGTCAAAGAGTGTGTCAAGAGTTGAGAGGGAGTGCAAGTAGGAGTAACTGCAAGTACCATGGTTTGAGACACCTAGGATTTAAGCAAACTCCTCGAGAGTGAAGGAGTATTAATGACTACTAGCCCTAAAGTTAATAGACATGCGACCATACTCATCCTTGGAGAGGGTGACGGAAGCATATAATTCTAAAATGAACCTAGAACAAATAGGCTCGTTGATTTCTAAGAGATACTCAAAGTTGATTGTGGCAAATTCCGTGTATAGGTTTGTACCTTCTAAGAAGGATGGATCAATGGTTCTACCCTTAGGGACATATCGTTTTTCTAAGGCTTTGAAGACAACGATTTGAGTTTGAGTGAGACCTTTGGTTTTGTGGTGTTTGGGTAGGTACTTGATGGTGTCCTTGTGGTAGTAGTGAGTTAGAGGAGGCATGATGATTCCTAGAAAATCAAAATTTCACATTTAAGTAAATGACTATTGAAATGTGTATATTCTAGTGTGTGCCTATATGAAAACAATGTGGAGGTGCAGTTGACTTGACTCATTTTGATGCTTAAAAATGTTTTGTAATGCAAGTGATGTTTCAATGACGTTTTTCATTTGTTTTAACAATGTGGTGAACGGTGGTAAAGTATGGGTGACGACTGAGAGTGGATATGTGAAATGAGGTGGTGATTGTTTGGCAACACTTAAAGCTTGGATATCTTCTTTATGTTCTTCACTTGCTAGAAAGTGGAAGAGACGCATTTCATAATGAAATTCACTTGACTTTTGACGACATAGACAAATATGTTAATGAGAGTATGGATATGACAATTGCCCTTTGTTTCAAAGAGCGACACAAAGGTGTACATAGGTTTATGTATCATGAAAGGTGGTTTAATCTTAATAGGTTAGGTTATAGTGGGGATGACACACTTGTTTGGTTACATTGTGGAATCTTCTTGTGAAGATGACTAGGTGGAGTTATTGGTGAAGATGATATTGACTCTTGCTTTCTTTGAGGGCATGGAAATGGTGGATGATTCGATATTGATATGACAAAGGATAACTTGGTTTCTCATTTCACATTGGTTGTTTGAGGTTCGAGTGATGAAAGGTTATGAGGAATATGCTTGAAGTTTTGCTCATTTTGTGAATCTTATGGGCTGATGGTAAGTTGGAGTTGTGAGTAAAGAGGTGTTTGGTTTTGAAATTAAAAATAAAATATCCTGTAGATTTGGCGGACCAGACGGAACCAAAAGTGGGTTCCGCCCGTATGGTCTGAGGGTGCCGTGGGATCTGCAGGGAAAACTCAAAAGGAATTGTCTTGATTTTTGTGGTTTTATCCTAATGTTCAAAACTAAGGTTTTAGGTCTTATGAGTCCTTGACTAAGCCTAGGGATGATGAATGCTTCTCATTCAAGAGGTTTTGTGAAAACGTTGATAGAATGGTTAACGTATAAGACTTTCTTAGTTAAGATGTTCCTCAATGAACATTTTTACCAAGACGATGATGATGTATCACAATATGTCAATTAAGAACATAATGGATTGAATTGTCGCTGAAGTCGATGCTTCCTTTGTTGAAGGTATAACAATGTTGATAAGATGAATTCCGTTGTTGATGCGAGTTTGCTTGTTCAAGCGGAGCTTGTTGATGTGCTTCTCCATTCGATACTAATTTGAGAATCATACGCGTTTTGGAGGATCATTGGGTAAGTAAGTATAAAAGTGCAAGTACCACTTGTGCTTTTCTTATCAACTTATTACCGACATAATTCCACTTGTCAAACACTATGGTTTCTATTCCCGTTCTTTTGGGAGACCATAATCCTAGTTGTGTAGTACCTTATGATGTATCCAAATAGGCTCAACTAAAGAGTTGTTTTAGGATCTTCTTTAACACGAGCACATAGACAAAAGCTAAACATAATGTTGAATCTAATTGTTATGAGAACAAGTAGTCTTCCAAACATTTCTCTACATTTAGTTTTACCTACGGATTTACTAATCTCATTCTTGATAAGTCATCAATAACTTAACTATTAAGAACAAGAGAGAAACTAGGAATGTCTTTAAGTTAAAAACCCTTGCTTTTGTGGCTTGCTTTTATTGTCAAAAAGTCTTTCAAATATTGACACTATACTTACTTTGAAATATCAATTTTGTTTCACTAGTTGTTTTATTCTAAATTCCAAAAATTGTTTTTGTTGAATTTGTTTAGACACAACTATGACCTATGAATCAAGTTTTATAACTTATGTCAATTTTACTTGATTCAATGTTTGACTCAAGGTGAGAGGATGTTATTTTGTGCTTTTACTCCATGCTTGTCTTGCCATCATTTGGACTTTCGACTAAGTCATCATCTACCAAAGATGATATCTTAGAAGGAGGAGATTACTCGTTAAATGTTATATTCAACGATTCCTCGACTCTTTGAGTTTTCTTACTTAAGAAACTGTGAACTTTATTTGTTTTGAAAAAGTCCAAGAGGTACAACATCGTGAGACTATGTGTCACATTTGATGTGTAAATCCTAGATGTTGAAAACTCATTTTCTTTCACACATCCTAATATATGCTAATGTGATTTATTTCACCTTGTGTGTTTTATGTGAGATTATCATAAAGGAGTGATTGAGGAAAAACACAATTAAAGATTCAAAGTATGATGTTTGAGAAAGTTGTTTAACAAAGGTTTGTTTTGCAAGCAACACAAAAGTGTTAGACATTTTAACACTTAGGAAATTCTTAGTTAGCTCACTTGTAAGCAAGAGTTGAGTGAGACTCACTCAAGAGTTTTTCGTGTTTATCTCTAGATGGTTAAAGAACCAAAACACCTTATATCTCCTACTAGTACTAATGACGAAATTCCTTGTCACATAGAGTCTAATCTTAGTTATTACTAATAGCAAGTAAACACTTTTAGAGTATTACTAATAACACATAATTCTACACATAATGCTGCAAACAAGAGACAATCAAAGCCGAGTTGAAGTAATGCGTACCTTTTAAATTGCATAAAAATGCTATCAAGAGGATAAGCACTTCGCGTAGAAACTTGGTTTGACGATACGCTTTGAAACTCAATAACTCATGTATCCAAGAAGGTTAGACAATCATATAAAAGCATAGAGAATGATAATCTTAATCCTTTTATCATGAATTTCTATTAGAGATTGAATTATCCCTAAATCACTCTTCTAGGTTTGATTAATTTTACTTGCTTTGTTTTATTATTTGATGGTGCTTTTGAGTTAAATCCTAATCCGGTTTTATCTTTAAACAACCTTTGACTCCTCAACAATCTTTCAATAGATTTTGAGCTTTCATCAAATTTAACTAATAATTTTCCTTTCTTATTGAGTAAATTGCAAAAATCGTCCCTAAAGTTTGACCAATTTGCATGTTTCGTCCCACATATTTCGAAACTGCAAGGATCGTCCCTAAAATTTGGCCCGTGTGCATGTATCGTCCCTAAAGTTTTGGCCCCGTGTGCATGTATCGTCCCTAAAGTTTGAACAATTTGGGACGATATATGCCCCAAAAAGGACGATATATGCCCCAAAGGTTAACTTTAAGGACGATCCTTGCAGTTTCGAAATATGTGGGACGAAACATGCAAATTGGTCAAACTTTAGGGACGATTTTTGCAATTTACTCTTTCTTATTTTTATTTTTAATCTCATGTTTGTAATCTAGACAAAATTTACATTTTAGATCAATTTCAACATTACTCTCAATTCTAGACATTTTATCTTCTAATAAGATTTCCTTTTCAAAGATATTCTTAAAAGATTTTGAAGACTCATTCTTGAAGATAGTTTTTAGGTCCATGTTGCATAAACGTTTAGACTCATTTTCTAGTTTAGAAAACTCTAGGATAAATTTATCAAAGTAAAAGTGTTTGGTTTTAAAGTGTACCTTGCTTGATGTTTTATCTAGTTTAGAATTTGCAAGCAAGACTCCTACGAGCTTGACACGAGTAATCACCGGATCATTGTCTTAGTCAACATCTATTTCATTCCAAGATACGCAAGCAGGTTCATCAAAACACACGTACTCATCTTCACTTGTACCTTCATTTAAAACATTTAAACTAGTAGCACATGTATTCATCTCAACTAAAAATCAATCGATTAATATATCTAAGATTTCTAAGACATTTGTGAGATCAACTTGATCATCTTTGGCTTGACATATTTCTTGATGAAAATTTAACATATTTTTCCAAACATCATTAGCCTTTTGACAAAAATACATTCTTTCATATTTGGTACTAAAGCTTTGTAAAGCATTGTTTTAGCTTTAGTATTTTTATCAAGTTTAAGATAGTTATCTTGGTTTTCAAAAACTTGTTTTCTTTGGTTTGAAATTACCAAAAGAAATAATATGCCAAAGATCTTGATCAATTGATTTCACATAGTTTTCAAAATTACTTTTCCATTCAAGTAAGTTTTCTTTTTCAAATAGCGGTTGGTTTTGAATAGGTTGCCCTTCTTTGAGATTTTCAAAATCCATGGATCGATCCAAGTTTTAAAATACATTCTATTTTAAAGATCTTGAGTAACGTAGCTCCTGATGCCAATTGTGGAAAACTAGAAGGGGGGTTGAATAGTTTACCGCGTTTTCGATTCTTATTTAGCTTAAATATCCTATTAGAAACTTTACGTTTGCTTAAAGATATAAACACAACTTTATATGTTTGATTATTTGAAAAGCTTTTCATGTGAATAACAATTCTAACTTTACTTGTTTCATACTTTGAAAAGCTTTACTTGTGATGATCCTAACTTTGCTTGTTTTAGTTCTTTGAAAAGCTTTACATTTGTTTCAAGATATAAGTACAACTTTACTTGTTTTAATTCTTTTGGAAAGCTTTATATGTGATTAGCAATTATAATTAAAAGACAACATGTAATAAGCAAAGATAAAGAAAGAAACGATCAAACCACAACACGATTGTTTATCGTGGTTCGGCTACAAGGACTCTTTTTCCTTGCCCTACATCCACGCCCCGAGTTTCCAACTCGAGAGTTATAAGCACTAATCAACAAGCTCCTTTCACCGGCGGAGAAAACCTTTACAACGTCGCTTACACTTTTACCGACACTAAGCTAGATGTCGAGTTCTTTTACAAGGGTACAACCACTCCCATTCGTCGCTTACACTTTTGCCGACACTAAGCTAGATGTCGAGTTCTTTTACATGGGTTCAACCACTCCCGTACGTCGCTTACACTTTTACCGACACAAAGCTAGATGTCGAGTTCTTTTCCAAAGGTACAACCACTCCCGTTAGTTCTTTTACAAGGGTACAACAACTCCCGACACACTACGTATTTTGAGGCCTAAAATACTAACCACTTACTTCTATATACATGACACATATGAAGTACAAACTATCAAAGCTCATACATGACCAAGCTATCAAGACTTGCAACTTTAGAGTTGAAGCTTGTAACTTCTTGAATGATCTTGTGAAGTCCCTTGCTACATAAGAGAATCACAAATCAAAAGGTTACTGAGTTAGTTGAGAGAGTATGTGAATATATGTCCTAAAAGGGTTAGCCAAAAATCAAGTTATGGCTTGGTATTTATAGCACACCACACTGCATGCTTGGCGGATTAGGCGGAACCCTCAGATGGGTTCCGCCCGTGTACCCCCAGGGTACCGCCGGGTCTGCAGTAGGTTTTTGCAATAACTCTTCAAACCAAACAAGGTCTTGTCTCATAACTCCTAGCAACCAAACAATGTCACATCACTTAAATCAAGTTAAACACAAAACTTGTAAGCAACATCAAAGTTAGTCAAACACATTTCTTTCCATAAATGCATCATGACAAAACTTGCCCTAAATGTGATGTGACCTTACAATATAAAGAAATAAATATGATGTGACAAGACTCATTTTAGTTTAAGAAATAAACACAATGTTTTGTTTAAAAGGAAATTGTAACCTTAGTTAAACAAGACTTAAACACTTAAAGTGATGATTTACTTATAGCTAAACTTCATACTTTGTCATTAACAAAACTTAGCAAAGATCGTAAAATATAAATAACGTTTTTAGGCGATATTTGTATTAACAGATTGTATTCCTTAATACAATTCGTGGGGGTGTGTACAGCTTTCCCCAACTCTATGAGTTTCTGTTTCTTCCTATGACGACATGTTTAGTATCCTATCATGTTCTCCTTAATAGTCACTCATGCATTAAATACAACCAATAATACCGTAGTACACATCCGATTACGTTTCTTAAGACATTCAAGCCAGTTACCGTATAGGAGATTTAGCCAGTTTTCTTAAGCCTAACGCTAATCAATCAACCAAACAATCAATAACAACTCAACAATAATTATTCAACAACTAGGTTTCATTAGATCTAAGCAAACACTAATAAATCTAAGCTAGCATGTTAAAGAAAAGAAAAGAAAAATAATCAATCAAACAACACATAGACATATTGAATGATTAAAAGAAAGACATATCTTTAATTAAACATGAAAGAAAAGAGGGTTTGAAAACCCTAATGTAGTTGTGAAATTCTTCTAGGGTTTCTTGCTAAAAAGTTCCACACTTTTAATGAATGAAAATCGAAATATATATATATATATATATATATATATATATATATATATATATATATATATATATATATATATATATATATATATATATAGATATACAAGTCTGATAGCGTCAGGTTTTGGCTTCTGACGTCGTCAAGTCGCCGTGTCTTAGGGTCTCGTATCGCCCAAGAAATCTCTGACGCCGTCCCGTTATAAATGTTCTGGGCCATCTCGTGTTGACTTAAAGGGAGACGGCCTTGCTCCAAATACACCTGACACCGTCAGGTGTTAACTTGACAAATTCTTCCAGGGCGTCTAGTGTAAAAATCCATGGCTTCTCGTTAAAAGGTGACGGCGTCAGCTCCAAAGCGTGACTCCGTCAGGCGTTAAATCCTGACTTTCTTGACTTTTCTTGTTTTCTTCATTCTTGAGTATAAAAACATTCAAAAAGCTCCAAAATGTTTCATTTTTCAGAATTCATGTACCAAGTACCTAAAATGACAAAAGAAACGATTTGAGGTAATATTTGATCATAAAAACACGATTTAGGGCTTAAATGTCCCCCTAAAAATGTATCAAATAAATCCTTATCATACACATACAGTACACGTAGGAGATATTAGTTTAAATCATCTTACGAACCATATAAATTTATCAATGATGGCTTTGACCCCTATTTGATAATGATATTTCTACACATGTAACATACACTAAAGCGTATTAAGGGACCAAAGTGGCTTCTGTTTGAGATCTTGTTAAGGTCTAATGGCGTGACATATCACACCATATTATTTTGAACTATTACAGAAATGCTAATAAAAAATGGTACATTGGTAGACAAAATTCTATATGTAATCTGCACTGCAGGGGAAAAAACAATCAGGTTTAATGAATATAGAATGTAGTATGTATTCTTGTCTCCATGTTTTAACTTAGATAACAAGCAATCAGGTAAGAGACAAAAATGGAAATCAAATATATGCATAACCTGTTTTTATCCTTCTTAAAATTGTTACCCATAAATATATCATTCATGTCGCCCTGTTTTAACGCCGATAACAAGTAACCGGTTCTTTATCCTACTTTAACATCTCTTTATCTTTATTTATTGATATATGCTCTAAACTCTATATGGTATATGACACAAACTATTATTTTCTTCATGTAACCACAGAGCTCGCGAAAGAGGGTGTTGTTTGAGCTAGAGCACAAATAAATGTTCAAGATGGAGCAACAAGACCTTTTCGAGATGGAGCAATTAGACGATTGATGGTTCTTTTATTTTTAATTTGTATTTTGATTATGGATTATTTCTTGGTTAGATTTGTTCTTGTTCTTGTTCTTGTTCTTGTTCTTGTGTTTGGGCAAACGGTGTGCATATAACGCCTTCCACCAAGCACTCTTAGAGTATATTTCTGAGTACTTAGATAGTTAGTAATTACGTTTGAAAGTTAGACAATGTAATTATATTTTTATATTTTGACGTTCTATGTTTGAACGTTAACAAAACACTTATGACAATATCGCATATCTATAATTGTTTGCTGTTAGGAATTTTTGTTGTTATGCACAGGTAATCGCCTAGTAAAACTAAAAGAATGCTATAAATTTCAACTAAGATTATTGTTTAAACTAAAAGATTAATCTCGAATTTTTTTTTTATAAAAGAAACAAATACAAATATAGAAATAGATAGTTGAAGAAGACGAGTTTGTGTAAAATAACCAAATTACCTTTACAAAACAATTTTAATGGAGTATAATGACAATATTCAACTTTCATTACGCATAATGAGCTATACGAGAGTACATGAAGTATCTTTAGCTTTTACCCGTCAACTTAACCTAGCTCGTTACTCCCTCCGTCCCAAAAAAAAAAGTCCACCTTACTAGTTATATTTATCCCAAAGTAAGTGCCAGTTTTATATATCGATAATAATTATGAATGTTTTTCCTACTTTACTATTCTAAATTCTAATCAAAACTTGCATTAATTACGCATTTTTAATTTATATTTTAACTATAAAGGTAAAAATGACTTTTTATTAATCAAACTAGCATTAATTACACATATGATAATTTGCTAATTGTTTATTTGTAGACATTCTTTTAGGACGGATGGAGTACTTCGATAGTTGTTACATACTTCGTGTGCAAAGTTTGTTGCTACGACAAAGAAGAAGCCAATGTATGGAAGAAGATATATATAAATTAAAGTTAGTTGATTTTAACCAAGAAAAAAAACATATATTTCATGTTGATTAAATTTGTCTTGGAGTTGTAGGTTTTGGCGTAGCAACAAATAGTTCATGTGATTTAATTTGTCTTGCCTATTTGGCCAGCTGTTCTTTCTCGATACAACACTCCGTATTATGATAGCGCTTAATATGGTCGACATTGGTCGTTACTATTGTTGTGGATTTTAGTTAATATCATTTTCAGAGTCTTTATATGACTATGTGCATTGTTCTCATAAGATACATAAAATGTTCAAGCTTTATTCGAATACCTAACATGAACTTCGGGTAAGAATACGTTAGATACAGGGGTGTTCACAGATCGAGCAATATCCATAGTAACCGAAAACCGAACCGAACAAAAAAAAAAGAACAAAATTCGTAACCGAATCGAATTAGTCAAAACCGAACCGAACTAAACTAAATATTCGATCATCGGTTTAGATATCGTTTTGGCAACGAAAATTGAACTGAAAACCGAATTCATATAAATATATTTTTTTTAATATATATTTTTTTCTATTTATATGAAAAAAATCATTAAAACTCTTTCTTTGTATAAATATAATATTATTTAAGTTTGAAAAAAAATTATGCTTAAAATATATATAATTAAATAATTATGTAATTCGGGTTATTTGGCTCGATTTTTGGTTATTGGGTTCGGTTTTGAGTTATTCGGTTCGGTTGAATCAAATTGAATTCGGTTCTATTGAATCAAATTTGAATTCGGTTCGGTTCGGTTTTCGATTTGACTCAGAAATTTTTTTAACCAAAATAATGGAACCGAATAAACCAAATAGCCAAATAGCCCGATAACCGAATCGATGAACACCCCTAGTCAAATACTTGACATGTGTTGCATCTTAGGGTGGATCTTGTTATATGTCAGTTCTACACCAGAGTTCAGCAGGCCATATGTAATATTTGAAAGAGTTCAGCAGGCCATATGTAATATTTGAAAATGAATTTCAAATTTATTATTATTATTTGAAAATGAAACCAAAACCTTCCATCTTCTACAGTACACAAACCTTAATCTAATCAAGGTAATGCAATGGTGGCCAAGACAAACCAATGGTCAATGCATGATTTGGATGTTTATGAAGCTTAGGGTATGATACGGTTTTCCCCATCAATATTTCAATATTTTATTTTCAATGTCATTTGATTATTTACAAGTTATTATTAACTTTAGGAAGGAAAACCCTAATTTTGATAATTTTAATAAAACCACACACACACACACACACACACACACACACACACACACATATATATATATATATATATATATATATATATATATATATATATATATATATATATATATATATATATATATATATATATATATATATATATATATATATATATATATATTATTTTTTTTGTTATTGATTTCGCAGCAAATAAAGAGGAAAACACAAATGCTTTGTTTTTGTTGAAGATTAATTATGTTGGGATGTTTACTGAATCACCTGGTAGGAGTTATGAAAATGGTGACTTTGCTTTTTTTGACTGCATTGATATTGATGAGTTCTCAATACATGAGCTTAATGATATGGTTAAGAAATTAGGATTTAGTGGTAAAACCATGATGTACTACAGTTTCCTTAGGCCTGATATGAACTTAGAAAATGGATTGTATGCTTTAGGAAATGATGATGATGTTAGAAAAATGGCTGAGTACATTAGGCTTGGATATAAGATGATTGAGGCCTTCATAGAACATGAGAAGACTACTGTATACACTTATATAGAGGCTCCTTATAACATACCATCTAATAGGTGTTTCATTGTGGAACTGCCAGATCGTAAGAAACCTAAAAATGCACAATCTAGTAACAAGAAACCTAGCAAATCAGTTTCTGGCTCTTGTGCAAAGAAATTAATGTTAGAATGGAAAGATAAAAATGCAAATGTGACTGGTGAAGGTAGTTCTAGGAATGAAGAATGTGAAAGCAGTCAGCCTAAGACTACAACCCAAACTGAGTTTTCCTAGGATTTCTACTCTGTGTCTAATCCTTTCAAGGGAGAAGATAACTTTGATCATTTTTTTTTGGTTTAGATGATGAACCTGTAAATGTAACAAAGAATGCTACAACTGAATGTCTTGGTAAAGGTAAAAGGGTGGCAATAGAGGATGATGAAGAAGTAGATGTAACAGAGAATGAAAACAGGGATGGTGAAGTCAGTGACAATGATGCGTTAGTAGATAAGGAAAATGAGTATGTTGATGTACAAGTTGAGATGGAAGATTGATGAGTGGTCAAACACTCATCATTTTTGGTCTAATCTGAATTGCAAAACATACAAAAATACTCAGTAATGCATCAAAATACTGAAAATATTTCAAAATTGTGTTTTATATGTTTTAGATGCAAAATGAGCAAAAACAGATGAAAAACGTACAAAGTTTGCAAAATTGGCAGTTTCAGTCCCTCAACTTTCATAAAATTACAAAACTAGTCCCTGGATATTCAAAATATGGAAAATTATCACCAAAGGTCATTTTGAAATCATAAAATGTCATATTTAGTCCTTTGGTGAAAAATTGGAAAGTTTTGGAAAATTACAAAATTAGTCCCTGGAATTACAGATTTTGGCAGATTCAGTCCCTGGTGGGATAATTTTGAAAGAAAAATCACTTTTGGTCCTTGGGAAAGTCACAAAAGCCATTTTTAATCCTTGGGTGAAAGTTTTGAGGAAATTACATGTTTGGTCCCTCAAGTTTGGCAACTTGTCAAAATTGGTCCCCGGGAATTTAAAAATGGGAAATTACAAAAATGGTTCTTGGATTATGGAAAATGGCATTTTGGAAGATTGGCAAATTCAGCCCCTCACTTTGCATTAATTACAAAATTGGTCCATATGGTTTCTTTGATAACTTAAACAAACGGACCCTTTTTTATTTGTGATTACCCAACAACTAAAACCCACCCAACCTTATACCTCCCTTTTGGCCTGATCCAATACCACAACCCCAGGCCCATGTACCCTTTAGCCCACCTCCTAAACTAATACACCCCTGGTCCGTTGACCCAGGTCAAACCCCACAACCCCGCTCACCCCTCACCCCTAACCTCAGTTTTTCCACAATTAACGCCCTTAATTTTCAGCACCATGTCTCCCCCCCTCCTCTCCTATCCCACAAAACACTCACCAACTTACACCTTCCCCCCCCCCCCCCTCCTCAATAAATGCACACCAACTGCCTTTTTACAATTTGGCGCCAAAATGCAACCAACGGCCATGATTGATTTCTAAGGATCCTAGGGCTCACAAGCATGGTGGGAAAGTCCAAGAAACCTGCCAGGGGCTTATATAAGTCAAGAAAGGTGAAGAATGAGGATGTATTAGAGTAGTAGTAATATAATGGTAGTTTAGTATGTCGTTATAATGTACTTTTAGCTTTTTAGATATCAATTTTAGTTTTAAAATGTAATTTCAGTTTCTTATTTGTAATTTACAACTTCCCTAATCAAGAAATTAAATTCCTATTGTCTAATTCAGTTTTTTATTGAAAATTGCTCAAATCTTCATTTTCATTTTAAGCTTGTTAAAAGGTGCCACTTACTGTTCCATAAGCTCAACTGAGCTTATAAACAAGTTCTGAATAGGTCACTAGCAATATAATCTGTTCTTATCTAAAGTTTCCAAAATAAATAAAAAATACTAGAAAAATAGTTGGAAAATTGAAAATCAGAAGACAAGAAGAAGAGAGGCAAGAAGCATGGAGATTTGTTGATGGTTATGGTTTTAGGACTCCATGGGGAGTGTAGATGGTAGTTTATGAGGCCCTGGTACTTGTTCTCAGTGTGGAAGTATTTGTAAGTCTATTGCTTAAATTTCAATTCATCTAGTGTGTACTTGTGTTTCTGAGTTTGTATTGTTTCTAGTGGTGCTTGAGCATTCAAATAACTTCTGTTAATGATATTATAGCATAGTTGATCATTAGTTGGGAGTTTTGTGTTTGAAATCTTTGTTTCATAGTTAAATTAGACCATTAAAGGGGTGTTTGGCATAAGCTTTTCATCAAAACTCAGAGGGTTCTTGGTTATAGTTAACTGCTTCAATAACTTAATGTGGACTAATAAAGGATAGTTAGGTCATAGAAGCAGTTTTTACACATCCAAAAGTCAAAATCCCATAAATCTCACCACCACAGTTAACTGTGGTGGTCTGTGATCCCCATAAGCCATCACCTTATGACATAACTTGTAGTTTTAACTTATTTTAGTTTTAATCTAGCTTAAATTCATGTTATCAGTTAATTAGAAGCCACCAAATTTCATTAAAGTCAACGTTTCAAGTTTTTACAAAAGTCAAAGAAAGTTTGTTCAGATTTTCACAAAATTTCAAAGAATTTATTTGATTTGTGTATTTGCTTTCATGGACTGAGATTTGTTCCTAGTGATAACCCCCCACCTCAAGTTTGGAATCCCACAGTTTCTATATTTTTACCATTTTTACCCTGGGCCCCACATTGCCCCAAAGAGGGGTGCAGGGCAAGGTCTGCTCTGTCTCAGCAGTTACATCCACCACCACCACCACTTGGTGGTGGTTTTCCAGCCAAATCAGTGGCCCCACAACCACCAAGTTAGGTTCTTTCCACCCCCCTCCTACCAGGGTTGAACTGTTGATCCTTACTTTGACCTTGGAAGCCCTGGGACCCACCTGATTCAAGCCATTCTTCTTGTCCCATTTTTGTGTGCAGAATTGGAATTGGAAGTGCTTATTGTAACTTTTTGGCTTATACAGGGTGCTTATTTGGTTGAATTGGCTTACTTTCCATCCATCTTAACTGCCTCCACCATAATTTACTTCTGTGGGCCCCCTGTAGCTTATTTTAAGCTTCTCCTTGGCTAGTTTGACCAAAAGTCAAACTGCCAAAGCTTTTAAGCCATATTCAGCTTATTTTTAAGCTTCTTCAAATTTGTTTTTGTGAAAGTTTTTTGTTTTTAGTGTTAAAGTAGTTTTGTAAAAAGAAAATCAAGAAAAAAAACAATTTATTTATAAGTGATTGTTTCTATTTAATTTTATTTAATTTTAATTTTCATTTTTTTATTTTTATTAAGTACTTGTCATTTTTATATTTTTCTTAAATTTCTATTATATTAAAGTATTTATATTAATTTTCTCAGATTTTTATTGTATCATTTAGTATTAATTAGAATTAATCTTAGTTTATTAATTATTAAATAATAATTAGTTTAAAATAGCATATCTAGTTTTTATTAAGTAAAACTTAGTTTTTATATTTTTTATAGCTTTTATATGTTATAAAGTAATTTTAGAAATTTTCTTAGAATTTTTACTGTTCATCTAGTATTTTTCCTAATTTAAAATAGTTAATTAGATAATTAGTCTTTAATTAGTAATTATTTAATAGAAAAACCATAAAAAGACAAAAATACATATTTTTATTTTTAAAACTTATTTTTAGTTATTTTATAATTTTAGAAATATTATTTTCACCTTTTTTAGTATTTAATCAATATTGTATTATAATTAAGTAGTTTAAATATTAATAAGTAATTAACAAATAGTGTTTAATTAAAAATACTCCCTCCGTCCCACATTAAGTGTCCATTTACATCATGCACAAAGTTTTAGAAAATTCGATTAACTACACTCTCCACCAATCAAATATAATTTATACCCACTAAAGTCTCATCTCATTGGTTAGAATAGAATCTGGACACTTAATTTGGGACATTTCAAGATTACATTGTGGACACTTAATATGGGACGGAGGTAGTAATTAATTAAATAGTGTAAAAATTAATTTTAATTTTCTAAAAAGTTTCTTTTATTATTAAGATTGTAAAAATGTGATTTTCACTTTTGTAAGTATTTTATTTTGTTAAAACTCGCGTTTTATTTTGTACGTTTACGTTTTATTTAAACGTTACGTACGCGTTTTTAAGTTTTAAACATTTCTGGGTTTTCAAACTTTCCCGTCTTGTTTAAATAGCTTATTTAAGCTATTTCTTTGTAGATTCCCTAATTCAAATAACTCAAAACCCATTTCCCATCCAAATTCACCCGATCAAATAACCGTTTGTTTACAATTCACACCTCGTCGTGACATAACGACCCGGGGAAGCCACTATATTCCGCGGAGCATTGATCTAGGCTGTTTGACTTAGTTGACCATTCCTTGGTCAATTTAAGTTAGGTGGTTCGGGCTCAATCAACTTTTGGCGCCGCTGCCGGGGAGGTTGTGCGCGTTTTCTAAAAACGGTTTGCTGATTAGTGTTTTTGGAATTCATTCCATTGTACATTTATCCATCTTTGTTCATATTTTTCCATAAAAGCCCAAAAATATTTTTCCTTACCCTCTATCCGTTTGATTCTACCTTCTTATACCCCTCTCATGTATAATTCTCTATGACATCTCTCGATGACGATTTCTTTGAACAATGGGCCTTTCAGAGAAAAATTGAAAAACTTATGGCCTTATCAAAAATATCGAGATGTCGTAGTGATTATGATGGACCTTCGATTCCTATTCCCTCTCCGGTGAGGGAAATGAATCAAGAAACCGAGGTGACAAAGGACCCTGTACTTCCCTCTAACGATGGAAGTGCTAAATACGTCCAATCTACGGTTGTCCAAGAACCTAAGCTCACAATTGCTCCTAAACCTTCAAGAATTGATCCTAACCTTTCACGGTTTACGGTCAAAAGTTTGTCAAGCATACGTGCTGAGCTTAGGGCAGAGACTGAAAAGAACGACTTACCTAACCTTCACGTCTATCAAGAACCAAAACCCGAGACCATAACGGAAGTGGTGGAAATTGCTAGCTCTAAGAGCACACCACTTGTCCCACCTCCAGATTTTGTTCCTTGTGTCGGTTGTGGTGAGCCACTTTTCGGTTTTCCATGTCGTTGGTGTACATGTGTACAATGTGGTAATGATATCCAAAACGGGAGTTGTTTGTTTTGTGGGTCGAGTAATTCATTTACTTATGATCCTAATCAAAACTCATTCAACGACTCTTCAAATTTTTTCGATTACCTATCACATTCATACGAGCAAGAATCATATTACCCAAATTTCAATGATGCTTCGTATCAAAATACACCAAGCCTAACTCAACAGTTTTACTGTTGTGAGTACTGTGGAGGTCCTCATTTTAGCTCTGATTGTCAAACAAGGAATCCAATTCCTTGTAACAATTATGACTATTCGTTTTCAGACCCACCTCCACAGCACCAAATGATTCACACAACTCCTTCTGCTACTGACATTATAGTAGAGGTTCTTGAGATATTGAAAGAACTTAAGGAGTTGGGTACCACAACACTTCATAATGCACCCAGTGTTTCTTGTGTGAATTGTGGGGGTCCCCATGATGATTACCAATGTCAACCTTCTGGTTTTGACAAATCCCCACCCCCGCAATTTTCATTTACTCTAAATTCACATGAGAAATGCATGGCTAAAATATTGACGGAAGAGCAGGTTGCTAAAATTGATTCCATAGATGATTTTGAAAAAGCTGTAAGGGAATCGTATGCAAAAGAAAAAGCAGCCAAATCTAGCTCTTTGTTCCGTTTTATTCCTGATGACGATAATGATGAGGATTCTATCCAAATGAAAGAATATTACAAAGCTTCATCCAGTTCATCAGTTGAGATTCCTTCCGTGGAAGCACAGGGAGATAAGAGTATGCAAGAATTACTAGCAGAAGAACACATGAAAAATATAGAATCTATGTGTGCTAGTCTTTCTTATCTCCCTCAGTCTGCTGTTATCACACCCGAAGTTCACACTCACTCTCTGATCATGGGGGATGAGCATCTTAGCACTGTTCCTAATAAGGAATCGGACGAATTAATAAAGTCTAGTGTTGAGATCCTTGTCCCAATCCCGAGAGAGTCACAGGGGACTTTTGACCATATGTGTGATATTCCTCCTCCTCTATTCTTCCCATCTAATCATGATGAGATGTTCTCCGATTCTACTGATGACAATTCGTTATCTTGGCATCGTTTATATGGAAGAATTACCTTCTGAGCTAGTCAGCTTAGAAGAAGAGAATGATGAGATTGACACTGAAATCAAGGATGAAGCACTTCGTGCAATATTATTGAATGTCGATCTCCTCATTTCTAAAATCGAGGCTTTCAAAATGAAACCTATTTCATCTCCTATCCCCATAAAGGATAGTGACATTGTCTCCGATGATCCTATTCCGGAGTTTGAAGCCTTTACCATTGATCATATGGGAGAGAAGATTAGTGACAGTACCACTTCTCATTCTCAAATTTCTCTCCCCGATTATGATTCATTCACCTTTGAGGAGTTCTCCGGTGAACTCGCTCATATCATATCTCCACCGGAGTATGATAATTTTCACTTTGATCTAAACAAAGTTGATCTTTGTTTTCCGGAGGGAAATATTCTCAACCCTGAGAATTTGATTGATATCAAAACCCCAACCCTCCCACCCATAATACGTCTAGATCGTACGAGCTTTACTGATGAGATTCATGATACACCAATCATGAATTCTCTTTCCGATGATGATGAATCAATCTTGATTGTCATCAAGATCTTTCTTCCTTTCTTCACCTACATGGTGACTTCTCCTGTTCTTCACTCCTTCGGGAGTGAGGACACTATCTTTGATCCCGGCATTTTCATGTATCATTATCTTGAGCCGGATACTTATCTCATCGGTGTGGAACTTTCACGTGCTTCATATGTTTGTCCAAACATTTTGAATGAAAGTCCGATTGAGATTGCTTCTTCCACATCATGCTTCCCCAATGACAAATGAATTAGGGGTCGAGTCAAGCTAGCGACTCGGTAAACAAAAACAGTAGCAGGCATATAGGGTTTTCACCCTAAGTGTGGGGGAGTCCCCCATGCTATGATTACAGAAGTGAAAATACAAAATGGTGTTTTCCACGCTTAGCTTGTAATGTTGCCCTTTTACGTTCAAAATGTCGGCCTAATATCCGGGATTTTGAATATTGAGGACAATATTCATGCTTAGTGTGGGGGGGTATTCGCTATTCTAGCGAATTTTATCACATTTTACTATATAATACCCCCATTTTTGCCAAAATTTCAAAAAATTTCAAAAAATTTTCACTGGTGCTTCAAAATTTTTGTGGTAATCAGTCCGCCTTGTCTAAGCGACAAAAGGGATTGGCTAGTCCAGGAGCAAACGGCTCTTGGTAAAGACATATCAAATCCGTTTATGGCTTGCAATTTGCCCAAAATTGTATGGTTCATCAACTCCCCGAAAACAAATGAGTTGGCTAGCCCGCAAGATTATGGCTTGTGGTAAAGGCCGTGGAAAATCCATAATTGGTAATCAGCTCACCAAGATGTTGACTATTCCATCAAGAGCTGGCTAGTCCAGAAGCAAACGGCTTTTGGTAAAGACTACTCAAATCCGTTGACAGCTGGTGGTTTGCTCAAAATCACACGGTTATCAGGTGTGCCACAGTTCTTACACCTGGCTACTCCAGAAGTGATGGCTTTTGGTAAAGAGTTTTTCAAATCCATCAAGTTTTCAAAACAGTATTGCTAGGGACTAGCAATAGTTTAGTGTGGGGGATTGATGAGTGCTCAAACACTCATCATTTTTGGTCTAATCTGAACTGCAAAACATACAAAAACACTCAGTAATGCATCAAAATACTGAAAATATTTCAAAATTGTGTTTTATATGTTTTAGACGCAAAATGAGCAAAAACAGATGAAAAACATACAAAGTTTGCAAAATTGGCAGTTTCAGTCCCTCAACTTTCATAAAATTACAAAACTAGTCCCTGGATATTCAAAATATGGAAAATTATCACCAAAGGTCATTTTGAAATCATAAAATGTCATATTTAGTCCTTTGGTGAAAAATTGGAAAGTTTTGGAAAATTACAAAATTAGTCCCTGGAATTACAGATTTTGGCAGATTCAGTCCCTGGTGGGATAATTTTGAAAGAAAAATCACTTTTGGTCCTTGGGAAAGTCACAAAAGCCATTTTTAATCCTTGGGTGAAAGTTTTGAGGAAATTACATGTTTGGTCCCTCAAGTTTGGCAACTTGTCAAAATTGGTCCCCGGGAATTTAAAAATGGGAAATTACATAAATGGTTCTTGGATTATGGAAAATGGCATTTATGGTCCTTATGAGCATTTTGGAAGATTGGCAAATTCAGCCCCTGACTTTGCATTAATTACAAAATTGGTCCATATGGTTTCTTTGATAACTTAAACAAACGGACCCTTTTTTATTTGTGATTACCCAACAACTAAAACCCACCCAACCTTATACCTCCCTTTTGGCCTGATCCAATACCACAACCCCAGGCCCATGTACCCTTTAGCCCACCTCCTAAACTAATACACCCCTGGTCCGTTGACCCAGGTCAAACCCCACAACCCCGCTCACCCCTCACCCCTAACCTCAGTTTTTCCACCATTAACGCCCCTAATTTTCAACACCATGTCTCCCCCCTCCTCTCCTATCCCACAAAACACTCACCAACTTACACCTTCCCCCCCCCCCTCCTCAATAAATGCACACCAACTGCCTTTTTACAATTTGGCGCCAAAATGCAACCAACAGCCATGATTAATTTCTAGGGATCCTAGGGCTCACAAGCATGGTGGGAAAGTCCAATAAACCTGCCAGGGGCTTATATAAGTCAAGAAAGGTGAAGAATGAGGATGTATTAGAGTAGTAGTAATATAATGGTAGTTTAGTATGTCGTTATAATGTACTTTTAGCTTTTTAGATATCAATTTTAATTTTAAAATGTAATTTCAGTTTCTTATTTGTAATTTACAACTTCCCTAATCAAGAAATTAAATTCCTATTGTCTAATTCAGTTTTTTATTGAAAATTGCTCAAATCTTCATTTTCATTTTAAGCTTGTTAAAAGGTGCCACTTACTGTTCCATAAGCTCAACTGAGCTTATAAACAAGTTCTGAATAGGTCACTAGCAATATAATCTGTTCTTATCTAAAGTTTCCAAAATAAATAAAAAATACTAGAAAAATAGTTGGAAAATTGAAAATCAGAAGACAAGAAGAAGAGAGGCAAGAAGCATGGAGATTTGTTGATGGTTATGGTTTTAGGACTCCATGGGGAGTGTAGATGGTAGTTTATGAGGCCCTGGTACTTGTTCTCAGTGTGGAAGTATTTGTAAGTCTATTGCTTAAATTTCAATTCATCTAGTGTGTACTTGTGTTTCTGAGTTTGTATTGTTTCTAGTGGTGCTTGAGCATTCAAATAACTTCAGTTAATGATATTATAGCATAGTTGATCATTAGTTGGGAGTTTTGTGTTTGAAATCTTTGTTTCATAGTTAAATTAGACCATTAAAGGGGTGTTTGGCATAAGCTTTTCATCAAAACTCAGAGGGTTCTTGGTTATAGTTAACTGCTTCAATAACTTAATGTGGACTAATAAAGGATAGTTAGGTCATAGAAGCAGTTTTTACACATCCAAAAGTCAAAATCCCATAAATCTCACCACCACAGTTAACTGTGGTGGTCTGTGATCCCCATAAGCCATCACCTTATGACATAACTTGTAGTTTTAACTTATTTTAGTTTTAATCTAGCTTAAATTCATGTTATCAGTTAATTAGAAGCCACCAAATTTCATTAAAGTCAACATTTCAAGTTTTTACAAAAGTTAAAGAAAGTTTGTTTAGATTTTCACAAAATTTCAAAGAATTTATTTGATTTGTGTATTTGCTTTCATGGACTGAGATTTGTTCCTAGTGATAACCCCCCACCTCAAGTTTGGAATCCCACAGTTTTTATATTTTTACCATTTTTACCCTGGGCCCCTCATTACCCCAAAGAGGGGTGCAGGGCAAGGTCTGCTCTGTCTCAGCAGTTACATCCACCACCACCACCACTTGGTGGTGGTTTTCCAGCCAAATCAGTGGCCCCACAACCACCAAGTTAGGTTCTTTCCACCCCCTCCTACCAGGGTTGAACTGTTGATCCTTACTTTGACCTTGGAAGCCCTGGGACCCACCTGATTCAAGCCATTCTTCTTGTCCCATTTCTGTGTGCAGAATTGGAATTGGAAGTGCTTATTGTAACTTTTTGGCTTATACAGGGTGCTTATTTGGTTGAATTGGCTTACTTTCCATCCATCTTAACTGCCTCCACCATAATTTACTTCTGTGGGCCCCCTGTAGCTTATTTTAAGCTTCTCCTTGGCTAGTTTGACCAAAAGTCAAACTGCCAAAGCTTTTAAGCCATATTCAGCTTATTTTTAAGCTTCTTCAAATTTGTTTTTGTGAAAGTTGTTTGTTTTTAGTGTTAAAGTAGTTTTGTAAAAAGAAAATCAAGAAAAAAAACAATTTATTTATAAGTGATAGTTTCTATTTAATTTTATTTAATTTTAATTTTCATTTTTATATTTTTATTAAGTACTTGTCATTTTTATATTTTTCTTAAATTTCTATTATATTAAAGTATTTATATTAATTTTCTCAGATTTTTATTGTATTATTTAGTATTAATTAGAATTAATCTTAGTTTATTAATTATTAAATAATAATTAGTTTAAAATAGCATATCTAGTTTTTATTAAGTAAAACTTTGTTTTTATATTTTTTATAGCTTTTATATGTTATAAAGTAATTTTAGAAATTTTCTTAGAATTTTTACTGTTCATCTAGTATTTTTCCTAATTTAAAATAGTTAATTAGATAATTAGTCATTAATTAGTAATTATTTAATAGAAAAACCACAAAACGACAAAAATACATATTTTTATTTTTAAAACTTATTTTTAGTTATTTTATAATTTTATAAATATTATTTTCACCTTTTTTAGTATTTAATCAATATTGTATTATAATTAAGTAGTTTAAATATTAATAAGTAATTAACAAATAGTGTTTAATTAATAATAGTTAATTAAATAGTGTAAAAATTAATTTTAATTTTCTAAAAAGTTTCTTTTATTATTAAGATTGTAAAAATGTGATTTTCACTTTTGTAAGTATTTTATTTTGTTAAAACTCGCGTTTTATTTTGTACGTTTACGTTTTATTTAAACGTTACGTACGCGTTTTTAAGTTTTAAACGTTTCTGGGTTTTCAAACTTTCCCGTCTTGTTTAAATAGCTTATTTAAGCTATTTCTTTGTAGATTCCCTAATTCAAATAACTCAAAACCCATTTCCCATCCAAATTCACCCGATCAAATAACCGTTTGTTTACAATTCACACCTCGTCGGGACATAACGACCCAGGGAAGCCACTATATTCCGCGGAGCATTGATCTAGGCTGTTTGACTTAGTTGACCATTCCTTGGTCAATTTAAGTTAGGTGGTTCGGGCTCAATCAACTTTTGGCGCCGCTGCCGGGGAGGTTGTGCGCGTTTTCTAAAAACGGTTTGCTGATTAGTGTTTTTGGAATTCATTCCATTGTACATTTATCCATCTTTGTTCATATTTTTCCATAAAAGCCCAAAAATATTTTTCCTTACCCTCTATCCGTTTGATTCTACCTTCTTATACCCCTCTCATGTATAATTCTCTATGACATCTCTCGATGACGATTTCTTTGAACAATGGGCCTTTCAGAGCAAAATTGAAAAACTTATGGCCTTATCAAAAATATCGAGATGTCGTAGTGATTATGATAGACCTTCGATTCCTATTCCCTCTCCGGTGAGGGAAATGAATCAAGAAACCGAGGTGACAAAGGACCCTGTACTTCCCTCTAACGATGGAAGTGCTAAATACGTCCAATCTACGGTTGTCCAAGAACCTAAGCTAACAATTGCTCCTAAACCTTCAAGAATTGATCCTAACCTTTCACGGTTTACGGTCAAAAGTTTGTCAAGCATAAGTGCTGAGCTTAGGGCAGAGACTGAAAAGAAGGACTTACCTAACCTTCACGTCTATCAAGAACCAAAACCCGAGACCATAACGGAAGTGGTGGAAATTGCTAGCTCTAAGAGCACACCACTTGTCCCACCTCCAGATTTTGTTCCTTGTGTCGGTTGTGGTGAGCCACTTTTCGGTTTTCCATGTCGTTGGTGTACATGTGTACAATGTGGTAATGATATCCAAAACGGGAGTTGTTTGTTTTGTGGGTCGAGTAATTCATTTACTTATGATCCTAATCAAAACTCATTCAACGACTCTTCAAATTTTTTCGATTACCCATCACATTCATACGAGCAAGAATCATATTACCCAAATTTCAATGATGCTTCGTATCAAAATACACCAAGCCTAACTCAACAGTTTTACTGTTGTGAGTACTGTGGAAGTCCTCATTTTAGCTCTGATTGTCAAACAAGGAATCCAATTCCTTGTAACAATTACGACTATTCGTTTTCAGACCCACCTCCACAGCACCAAATGATTCACACAACTCCTTCTGCTACTGACATTATAGTAGAGGTTCTTGAGATATTGAAAGAACTTAAGGAGTTGGGTACCACAACACTTCATAATGCACCCAGTGTTTCTTGTGTGAATTGTGGGGGTCCCCATGATGATTACCAATGTCAACCTTCTGGTTTTGACAAATCCCCACCCCCGCAATTTTCATTTACTCTAAATTCACATGAGAAATGCATGGCTAAAATATTGACGGAAGAGCAGGTTGCTAAAATTGATTCCATAGATGATTTTGAAAAAGCTGTAAGGGAATCGTATGCAAAAGAAAAAGCAGCCAAATCTAGCTCTTTGTTCCGTTTTATTCCTGATGACGATAATGATGAGGATTCTATCCAAATGAAAGAATATTACAAAGCTTCATCCAGTTCATCAGTTGAGATTCCTTCCGTGGAAGCACAGGGAGATAAGAGTATGCAAGAATTACTAGCAGAAGAACACATGAAAAATATAGAATCTATGTGTGCTAGTCTTTCTTATCTCCCTCAGTCTGCTGTTATCACACCCGAAGTTCACACTCACTCTCTGATCATGGGGGATGAGCATCTTAGCACTGTTCCTAATAAGGAATCGGACGAATTAATAAAGTCTAGTGTTGAGATCCTTGTCCCAATCCCGAGAGAGTCACAGGGGACTTTTGACCATATGTGTGATATTCCTCCTCCTCTATTCTTCCCATCTAATCATGATGAGATGTTCTCCGATTCTACTGATGACAATTCGTTATCTTGGCATCGTTTATATGGAAGAATTACCTTCTGAGCTAGTCAGCTTAGAAGAAGAGAATGATGAGATTGACACTGAAATCAAGGATGAAGCACTTCGTGCAATATTATTGAATGTCGATCTCCTCATTTCTAAAATCGAGGCTTTCAAAATGAAACCTATTTCATCTCCTATCCCCATAAAGGATAGTGACATTGTCTCCGATGATCCTATTCCGGAGTTTGAAGCCTTTACCATTGATCATATGGGAGAGAAGATTAGTGACAGTACCACTTCTCATTCTCAAATTTCTCTCCCCGATTATGATTCATTCACCTTTGAGGAGTTCTCCGGTGAACTCGCTCATATCATATCTCCACCGGAGTATGATAATTTTCACTTTGATCTAAACAAAGTTGATCTTTGTTTTCCGGAGGGAAATATTCTCAACCCTGAGAATTTGATTGATATCAAAACCCCAACCCTCCCACCCATAATACGTCTAGATCATACGAGCTTTACTGTTGAGATTCATGATACACCAATCATGAATTCTCTTTCCGATGATGATGAATCAATCTTGATTGTCATCAAGATCTTTCTTCCTTTCTTCACCTACATGGTGACTTCTCCTGTTCTTCACTCCTTCGGGAGTGAGGACACTATCTTTGATCCCGGCATTTTCATGTATCATTATCTTGAGCCGGATACTTATCTCATCGGTGTGGAACTTTCACGTGCTTCATATGTTTGTCCAAACATTTTGAATGAAAGTCCGATTGAGATTGCTTCTTCCACATCATGCTTCCCCAATGACAAATGAATTAGGGGTCGAGTCAAGCTAGCGACTCGGTAAACAAAAACAGTAGCAGGCATATAGGGTTTTCACCCTAAGTGTGGGGGAGTCCCCCATGCTATGATTACAGAAGTGAAAATACAAAATGGTGTTTTCCACGCTTAGCTTGTAATGTTGCCCTTTTACGTTCAAAATGTCGGCCTAATATCCGGGATTTTGAATATTGAGGACAATATTCATGCTTAGTGTGGGGGGGTATTCGCTATTCTAGCGAATTTTATCACATTTTACTATATAATACCCCCATTTTTGCCAAAATTTCAAAAAATTTCAAAAAATTTTCACTGGTGCTTCAAAATTTTTGTGGTAATCAGTCCGCCTTGTCTAAGCGAAAAAAGGGATTGGCTAGTCCAGGAGCAAACGGCTCTTGGTAAAGACATATCAAATCCGTTTATGGCTTGCAATTTGCCCAAAATTGTATGGTTCATCAACTCCCCGAAAACAAATGAGTTGGCTAGCCCGCAAGATTATGGCTTGTGGTAAAGGCCGTGGAAAATCCATAATTGGTAATCAGCTCACCAAGATGTTGACTATTCCATCAAGAGCTGGCTAGTCCAGAAGCAAACGGCTTTTGGTAAAGACTACTCAAATCCGTTGACAGCTGGTGGTTTGCTCAAAATCACACGGTTATCAGGTGTGCCACAGTTCTTACACCTGGCTACTCCAGAAGTGATGGCTTTTGGTAAAGAGTTTTTCAAATCCATCAAGTTTTCAAAACAGTATTGCTAGGGACTAGCAATAGTTTAGTGTGGGGGATTGATGAGTGCTCAAACACTCATCATTTTTGGTCTAATCTGAACTGCAAAACATACAAAAACACTCAGTAATGCATCAAAATACTGAAAATATTTCAAAATTGTGTTTTATATGTTTTAGATGCAAAATGAGCAAAAACAGATGAAAAACGTACAAAGTTTGCAAAATTGGCAGTTTCAGTCCCTCAACTTTCATAAAATTACAAAACTAGTCCCTGGATATTCAAAATATGGAAAATTATCACCAAAGGTCATTTTGAAATCATAAAATGTCATATTTAGTCCTTTGGTGAAAAATTGGAAAGTTTTGGAAAATTACAAAATTAGTCCCTGGAATTACAGATTTTGGCAGATTCAGTCCCTGGTGGGATAATTTTGAAAGAAAAATCACTTTTGGTCCTTGGGAAAGTCACAAAAGCCATTTTTAATCCTTGGGTGAAAGTTTTGAGGAAATTACATGTTTGGTCCCTCAAGTTTGGCAACTTGTCAAAATTGGTCCCCGGGAATTTAAAAATGGGAAATTACATAAATGGTTCTTGGATTATGGAAAATGGCATTTTGGGTCCTTATGAGCATTTTGGAAGATTGGCAAATTCAGCCCCTCACTTTGCATTAATTACAAAATTGGCCCATATGGTTTCTTTGATAACTTAAACAAACGGACCCTTTTTTATTTGTGATTACCCAACAACTAAAACCCACCCAACCTTATACCTCCCTTTTGGCCTGATCCAATACCACAACCCCAGGCCCATGTACCCTTTAGCCCACCTCCTAAACTAATACACCCCTGGTCCGTTGACCCAGGTCAAACCCCACAACCCCGCTCACCCCTCACCCCTAACCTCAGTTTTTCCACCATTAACGCCCCTAATTTTCAGCACCATGTCTCCCCCCCCCTCCTCTCCTATCCCAGAAAACACTCACCAACTTACACCTTCCCCCCCCCCTCCTCAATAAATGCACACCAACTGCCTTTTTACAATTTGGCGCCAAAATGCAACCAACGGCCATGATTGATTTCTAAGGATCCTAGGGCTCACAAGCGTGGTGGGAAAGTCCAAGAAATCTGCCAGGGGCTTATATAAGTCAAGAAAGGTGAAGAATGAGGATGTATTAGAGTAGTAGTAATATAATGGTAGTTTAGTATGTCGTTATAATGTACTTTTAGCTTTTTAGATATTAATTTTAGTTTTAAAATGTAATTTCAGTTTCTTATTTGTAATTTACAACTTCCCTAATCAAGAAATTAAATTCCTATTGTCTAATTCAGTTTTTTATTGAAAATTGCTCAAATCTTCATTTTCATTTTAAGCTTGTTAAAAGGTGCCACTTACTGTTCCATAAGCTCAACTGAGCTTATAAACAAGTTCTGAATAGGTCACTAGCAATATAATCTGTTCTTATCTAAAGTTTCGAAAATAAATAAAAAATACTAGAAAAATAGTTGGAAAATTGAAAATCAGAAGACAAGAAGAAGAGAGGCAAGAAGCATGGAGATTTGTTGATGGTTATGGTTTTAGGACTCCATGGGGAGTGTAGATGGTAGTTTATGAGGCCCTGGTACTTGTTCTCAGTGTGGAAGTATTTGTAAGTCTATTGCTTAAATTTCAATTCATCTAGTGTGTACTTGTGTTTCTGAGTTTATATTGTTTCTAGTCGTGCTTGAGCATTCAAATAACTTCTGTTAATGATATTATAGCATAGTTGATCATTAGTTGGGAGTTTTGTGTTTGAAATCTTTGTTTCATAGTTAAATTAGACCATTAAAGGGGTGTTTGGCATAAGCTTTTCATCAAAACTCAGAGGGTTCTTGGTTATAGTTAACTGCTTCAATAACATAATGTGCACTATTAAAGGATAGTTAGGTTATAGAAGCAGTTTTTACACATCCAAAAGTCAAAATCCCATAAATCTCACCACCACAGTTAACTGTGGTGGTCTATGATCCCCATAAGCCATCACCTTATGACATAACTTGTAGTTTTAACATATTTTAGTTTTAATCTAGCTTAAATTCATGTTATCAGTTAATTAGAAGCCACCAAATTTCATTAAAGTCAACATTTCAAGTTTTTACAAAAGTCAAAGAAAGTTTGTTCAGATTTTCACAAAATTTCAAAGAATTTATTTGATTTGTGTATTTGCTTTCATGGACTGAGATTTGTTCCTAGTAATAACCCCCCACCTCAAGTTTGGAATCCCACAGTTTCTATATTTTTACCATTTTTACCCTGGGCCCCACATTGCCCCAAAGAGGGGTGCAGGGCAAGGTCTGCTTTGTCTCAGCAGTTACATCCACCACCACCACCACTTGGTGGTGGTTTTCCAGCCAAATCAGTGGCCCCACAACCACCAAGTTAGGTTCTTTCCACCCCCTCCTACCAGGGTTGAACTGTTGATCCTTACTTTGACCTTGGAAGCCCTGGGACCCACCTGATTCAAGCCATTCTTCTTGTCCCATTTCTGTGTGCAGAATTGGAATTGGAAGTGCTTATTGTAACTTTTTGGCTTATACAGGGTGCTTATTTGGTTGAATTGGCTTACTTTCCATCCATCTTAACTGCCTCCACCATAATTTACTTCTGTGGGCCCCCTGTAGCTTATTTTAAGCTTCTCCTTGGCTAGTTTGACCAAAAGTCAAACTGCCAAAGCTTTTAAGCCATATTCAGCTTATTTTTAAGCTTCTTCAAATTTGTTTTTGTGAAAGTTGTTTGTTTTTAGTGTTAAAGTAGTTTTGTAAAAAGAAAATCAAGAAAAAAAACAATTTATTTATAAGTGATAGTTTCTATTTAATTTTATTTCATTTTAATTTTCATTTTTATATTTTTATTAAGTACTTGTCATTTTTATATTTTTCTTAAATTTCTATTATATTAAAGTATTTATATTTATATTAATTTTCTCAGATTTTTATTGTATCATTTAGTATTAATTAGAATTAATCTTAATTTATTAATTTTTAAATAATAATTAGTTTAAAATAGCATATCTAGTTTTTATTAAGTAAAACTTAGTTTTTATATTTTTTATAGCTTTTATATGTTATAAAGTAATTTTAGAAATTTTCTTAGAATTTTTACTGTTCATCTAGTATTTTTCCTAATTTAAAATAGTTAATTAGATAATTAGTCATTAATTAGTAATTATTTAATAGAAAAACCACAAAAAGACAAAAATACATATTTTTATTTTTACAACTTATTTTTAGTTATTTTATAATTTTAGAAATATTATTTTCACCTTTTTTAGTATTTAATCAATATTGTATTATAATTAAGTAGTTTAAATATTAATAAGTAATTAACAAATAGTGTTTAATTAATAATAATTAATTAAATAGCGTAAAAATTAATTTTAATTTTCTAAAAAGTTTCTTTTATTATTAAGATTGTAAAAATGCGATTTTCACTTTTGTAAGTATTTTATTTTTTTAAAACTCGCGTTTTATTTTGTACGTTTACGTTTTATTTAAACGTTACGTACGCGTTTTTAAGTTTTAAACGTTTCTGGGTTTTCAAACTTTCCCGTCTTGTTTAAATAGCTTATTTAAGCTATTTCTTTGTAGATTCCCTAATTCAAATAACTCAAAACCCATTTCCCATCCAAATTCACCCGATCAAATAACCGTTTGTTTACAACTCACACCTCGTCGGGACATAACGACCCGGGGAAGCCACTATATTCCGCGGAGCATTGATCTAGGCTGTTTGACTTAGTTGACCATTCCTTGGTCAATTTAAGTTAGGTGGTTCGGGCTCAATCAACTTTTGGCGCCGCTGCCGGGGAGGTTGTGCGCGTTTTCTAAAAACGGTTTGCTGATTAGTGTTTTTGGAATTCATTCCATTGTACATTTATCCATCTTTGTTCATATTTTTCCATAAAAGCCCAAAAATATTTTTCCTTACCCTCTATCCGTTTGATTCTACCTTCTTATACCCCTCTCATGTATAATTCTCTATGACATCTCTCGATGACGATTTCTTTGAACAATGGGCCTTTCAGAGCAAAATTGAAAAACTTATGGCCTTATCAAAAATATCGAGATGTCGTAGTGATTATGATGGACCTTCGATTCCTATTCCCTCTCCGGTGAGGGAAATGAATCAAGAAACCGAGGTGACAAAGGACCCTGTACTTCCCTCTAACGATGGAAGTGCTAAATACGTCCAATCTACGGTTGTCCAAGAACCTAAGCTAACAATTGCTCCTAAACCTTCAAGAATTGATCCTAACCTTTCACGGTTTACGGTCAAAAGTTTGTCAAGCATAAGTGCTGAGCTTAGGGCAGAGACTGAAAAGAACGACTTACCTAACCTTCACGTCTATCAAGAACCAAAACCCGAGACCATAACGGAAGTGGTGGAAATTGCTAGCTCTAAGAGCACACCACTTGTCCCACCTCCAGATTTTGTTCCTTGTGTCGGTTGTGGTGAGCCACTTTTCGGTTTTCCATGTCGTTGGTGTACATGTGTACAATGTGGTAATGATATCCAAAACGGGAGTTGTTTGTTTTGTGGGTCGAGTAATTCATTTACTTATGATCCTAATCAAAACTCATTCAACGACTCTTCAAATTTTTTCGATTACCCATCACATTCATACGAGCAAGAATCATATTACCCAAATTTCAATGATGCTTCGTATCAAAATACACCAAGCCTAACTCAACAGTTTTACTGTTGTGAGTACTGTGGAGGTCCTCATTTTAGCTCTGATTGTCAAACAAGGAATCCAATTCCTTGTAACAATTACGACTATTCGTTTTCAGACCCACCTCCACAGCACCAAATGATTCACACAACTCCTTTTGCTACTGACATTACAGTAGAGGTTCTTGAGATATTGAAAGAACTTAAGGAGTTGGGTACCACAACACTTCATAATGCACCCAGTGTTTCTTGTGTGAATTGTGGGGGTCCCCATGATGATTACCAATGTCAACCTTCTGGTTTTGACAAATCCCCACCCCCGCAATTTTCATTTACTCTAAATTCACATGAGAAATGCATGGCTAAAATATTGACGGAAGAGCAGGTTGCTAAAATTGATTCCATAGATGATTTTGAAAAAGCTGTAAGGGAATCGTATGCAAAAGAAAAAGCAGCCAAATCTAGCTCTTTGTTCCGTTTTATTCCTGATGACGATAATGATGAGGATTCTATCCAAATGAAAGAATATTACAAAGCTTCATCCAGTTCATCAGTTGAGATTCCTTCCGTGGAAGTACAGGGAGATAAGAGTATGCAAGAATTACTAGCAGAAGAACACATGAAAAATATAGAATCTATGTGTGCTAGTCTTTCTTATCTCCCTCAGTCTGCTGTTATCACACCCGAAGTTCACACTCACTCTCTGATCATGGGGGATGAGCATCTTAGCACTGTTCCTAATAAGGAATCGGACAAATTAATAAAGTCTAGTGTTGAGATCCTTGTCCAATCCCGAGAGAGTCACAGGGGACTTTTGACCATATGTGTGATATTCCTCCTCCTATATTCTTCCCATCTAATCATGATGAGATGTTCTCCGATTCTACTGATGACAATTCGTTATCTTGTGAAGACATCGTTTATATGGAAGAATTACCTTCTGAGCTAGTCAGCTTAGAAGAAGAGAATGATGAGATTGACACTGAAATCAAGGATGAAGCACTTCGTGCAATATTATTGAATGTCGATCTCCTCATTTCTAAAATCGAGGCTTTCAAAATGAAACCTATTTCATCTCCTATCCCCATAAAGGATAGTGACATTGTCTCCGATGATCCTATTCCGGAGTTTGAAGCCTTTACCATTGATCATATGGGAGAGAAGATTAGTGACAGTACCACTTCTCATTCTCAAATTTCTCTCCCCGATTATGATTCATTCACCTTTGAGGAGTTCTCCGGTGAACTCGCTCATATCATATCTCCACCGGAGTATGATAATTTTCACTTTGATCTAAACAAAGTTGATCTTTGTTTTCCGGAGGGAAATATTCTCAACCCTGAGAATTTGATTGATATCAAAACCCCAACCCTCCCACCCATAATACGTCTAGATCGTACGAGCTTTACTGATGAGATTCATGATACACCAATCATGAATTCTCTTTCCGATGATGATGAATCAATCTTGATTGTCATCAAGATCTTTCTTCCTTTCTTCACCTACATGGTGACTTCTCCTGTTCTTCACTCCTTCGGGAGTGAGGACACTATCTTTGATCCCGGCATTTTCATGTATCATTATCTTGAGCCGGATACTTATCTCATCGGTGTGGAACTTTCACGTGCTTCATATGTTTGTCCAAACATTTTGAATGAAAGTCCGATTGAGATTGCTTCTTCCACATCATGCTTCCCCAATGACAAATGAATTAGGGGTCGAGTCAAGCTAGCGACTCGGTAAACAAAAACAGTAGCAGGCATATAGGGTTTTCACCCTAAGTGTGGGGGAGTCCCCCATGCTATGATTACAGAAGTGAAAATACAAAATGGTGTTTTCCACGCTTAGCTTGTAATGTTGCCCTTTTACGTTCAAAATGTCGGCCTAATATCCGGGATTTTGAATATTGAGGACAATATTCATGCTTAGTGTGGGGGGGTATTCGCTATTCTAGCGAATTTTATCACATTTTACTATATAATACCCCCATTTTTGCCAAAATTTCAAAAAATTTCAAAAAATTTTCACTGGTGCTTCAAAAATTTTGTGGTAATCAGTCCGCCTTGTCTAAGCGACAAAAGGGATTGGCTAGTCCAGGAGCAAACGGCTCTTGGTAAAGACATATCAAATCCGTTTATGGCTTGCAATTTGCCCAAAATTGTATGGTTCATCAACTCCCCGAAAACAAATGAGTTGGCTAGCCCGCAAGATTATGGCTTGTGGTAAAGGCCGTGGAAAATCCATAATTGGTAATCAGCTCACCAAGATGTTGACTATTCCATCAAGAGCTGGCTAGTCCAGAAGCAAACGGCTTTTGGTAAAGACTACTCAAATCCGTTGACAGCTGGTGGTTTGCTCAAAATCACACGGTTATCAGGTGTGCCACAGTTCTTACACCTGGCTACTCCAGAAGTGATGGCTTTTGGTAAAGAGTTTTTCAAATCCATCAAGTTTTCAAAACAGTATTGCTAGAGACTAGCAATAGTTTAGTGTGGGGGATTGATGAGTGCTCAAACACTCATCATTTTTGGTCTAATCTGAACTGCAAAACATACAAAAACACTCAGTAATGCATCAAAATACTGAAAATATTTCAAAATTGTGTTTTATATGTTTTAGATGCAAAATGAGCAAAAACAGATGAAAAACGTATAAAGTTTGCAAAATTGGCAGTTTCAGTCCCTCAACTTTCATAAAATTACAAAACTAGTCCCTGGATATTCAAAATATGGAAAATTATCACCAAAGGTCATTTTGAAATCATAAAATGTCATATTTAGTCCTTTGGTGAAAAATTGGAAAGTTTTGGAAAATTACAAAATTAGTCCCTGGAATTACAGATTTTGGCAGATTCAGTCCCTGGTGGGATAATTTTGAAAGAAAAATCACTTTTGGTCCTTGGGAAAGTCACAAAAGCCATTTTTAATCCTTGGGTGAAAGTTTTGAGGAAATTACATGTTTGGTCCCTCAAGTTTGGCAACTTGTCAAAATTGGTCCCCGGGAATTTAAAAATGGGAAATTACATAAATGGTTCTTGGATTATGGAAAATGGCATTTTGGGTCCTTATGAGCATTTTGGAAGATTGGCAAATTCAGCCCCTCACTTTGCATTAATTACAAAATTGGTCCATATGGTTTCTTTGATAACTTAAACAAACGGACCCTTTTTTATTTGTGATTACCCAACAACTAAAACCCACCCGACCTTATACCTCCCTTTTGGCCTGATCCAATACCACAACCCCAGGCCCATGTACCCTTTAGCCCACCTCCTAAACTAATACACCCCTGGTCCGTTGACCCAGGTCAAACCCCACAACCCCGCTCACCCCTCACCCCTAACCTCAGTTTTTCCACCATTAACGCCCCTAATTTTCAGCACCATGTCTCCCCCCCCTCCTCTCCTATCCCACAAAACACTCACCAACTTACACCTTCCCCCCCCCCCCTCCTCAATAAATGCACACCAACTGCCTTTTTACAATTTGGCGCCAAAATGCAACCAACGGCCATGATTGATTTCTAAGGATCCTAGGGCTCACAAGCATGGTGGGAAAGTCCAAGAAACCTGCCAGGGGCTTATATAAGTCAAGAAAGGTGAAGAATGAGGATGTATTAGAGTAGTAGTAATATAATGGTAGTTTAGTATGTCGTTATAATGTACTTTTAGCTTTTTAGATATCAATTTTAGTTTTAAAATGTAATTTCAGTTTCTTATTTGTAATTTACAACTTCCCTAATCAAGAAATTAAATTCCTATTGTCTAATTCAGTTTTTTATTGAAAATTGCTCAAATCTTCATTTTCATTTTAAGCTTGTTAAAAGGTGCCACTTACTGTTCCATAAGCTCAACTGAGCTTATAAACAAGTTCTGAATAGGTCACTAGCAATATAATCTGTTCTTATCTAAAGTTTCCAAAATAAATAAAAAATACTAGAAAAATAGTTGGAAAACTGAAAATCAGAAGACAAGAAGAAGAGAGGCAAGAAGCATGGAGATTTGTTGATGGTTATGGTTTTAGGACTCCATGGGGAGTGTAGATGGTAGTTTATGAGGCCCTGGTACTTGTTCTCAGTGTGGAAGTATTTGTAAGTCTATTGCTTAAATTTCAATTCATCTAGTGTGTACTTGTGTTTTTGAGTTTGTATTGTTTCTAGTGGTGCTTGAGCATTCAAATAACTTCTGTTAATGATATTATAGCATAGTTGATCATTAGTTGGGAGTTTTGTGTTTGAAATCTTTGTTTCATAGTTAAATTAGACCATTAAAGGGGTGTTTGGCATAAGCTTTTCATCAAAACTCAGAGGGTTCTTGGTTATAGTTAACTGCTTCAATAACTTAATGTGGACTAATAAAGGATAGTTAGGTCATAGAAGCAGTTTTTACACATCCAAAAGTCAAAATCCCATAAATCTCACCACCACAGTTAACTGTGGTGGTCTGTGATCCCCATAAGCCATCACCTTATGACATAACTTGTAGTTTTAACTTATTTTAGTTTTAATCTAGCTTAAATTCATGTTATCAGTTAATTAGAAGCCACCAAATTTCATTAAAGTCAACATTTCAAGTTTTTACAAAAGTCAAAGAAAGTTTGTTCAGATTTTCACAAAATTTCAAAGAATTTATTTGATTTGTGTATTTGCTTTCATGGACTGAGATTTGTTCCTAGTGATAACCCCCCACCTCAAGTTTGGAATCCCACAGTTTCTATATTTTTACCATTTTTACCCTGGGCCCCACATTGCCCCAAAGAGGGGTGCAGGGCAAGGTCTGCTCTGTCTCAGCAATTACATCCACCACCACCACCACTTGGTGGTGGTTTTCCAGCCAAATCAGTGGCCCCACAACCACCAAGTTAGGTTCTTTCCACCCCCTCCTACCAGGGTTGAACTGTTGATCCTTACTTTGACCTTGGAAGCCCTGGGACCCACCTGATTCAAGCCATTCTTCTTGTCCCATTTCTGTGTGCAGAATTGGAATTGGAAGTGCTTATTGTAACTTTTTGGCTTATACAGGGTGCTTATTTGGTTGAATTGGCTTACTTTCCATCCATCTTAACTGCCTCCACCATAATTTACTTCTGTGGGCCCCCTGTAGCTTATTTTAAGCTTCTCCTTGGCTAGTTTGACCAAAAGTCAAACTGCCAAAGCTTTTAAGCCATATTCAGCTTATTTTTAAGCTTCTTCAAATTTGTTTTTGTGAAAGTTGTTTGTTTTTAGTGTTAAAGTAGTTTTGTAAAAAGAAAATCAAGAAAAAAAACAATTTATTTATAAGTGATAGTTTCTATTTAATTTTAATTTTCATTTTTATATTTTTATTAAGTACTTGTCATTTTTATATTTTTCTTAAATTTCTATTATATTAAAGTATTTATATTAATTTTCTCAGATTTTTATTGTATCATTTAGTATTAATTAGAATTAATCTTAGTTTATTAATTATTAAATAATAATTAGTTTAAAATAGCATATCTAGTTTTTATTAAGTAAAACTTAGTTTTTATATTTTTTATAGCTTTTATATGTTATAAAGTAATTTTAGAAATTTTCTTAGAATTTTTACTGTTCATCTAGTATTTTTCCTAATTTAAAATAGTTAATTAGATAATTAGTCATTAATTAGTAATTTTTTAATAGAAAAACCACAAAAAGACAAAAATACATATTTTTATTTTTAAAACTTATTTTTAGTTATTTTATAAATATTATTTTCACCTTTTTTAGTATTTAATCAATATTGTATTATAATTAAGTAGTTTAAATATTAATAAGTAATTAACAAATAGTGTTTAATTAATAATAATTAATTAAATAGTGTAAAAATTAATTTTAATTTTCTAAAAAGTTTCTTTTATTATTAAGATTGTAAAAATGTGATTTTCACTTTTGTAAGTATTTTATTTTGTTAAAACTCGCGTTTTATTTTGTACGTTTACGTTTTATTTAAACGTTACGTACGCGTTTTTAAGTTTTAAACGTTTCTGGGTTTTCAAACTTTCCCGTCTTGTTTAAATAGCTTATTTAAGCTATTTCTTTGTAGATTCCCTAATTCAAATAACTCAAAACCCATTTCCCATCCAAATTCACCCGATCAAATAACCGTTTGTTTACAATTCACACCTCGTCGGGACATAACGACCCGGGGAAGCCACTATATTCCGCGGAGCATTGATCTAGGCTGTTTGACTTAGTTGACCATTCCTTGGTCAATTTAAGTTAGGTGGTTCGGGCTCAATCAAAGATTTTGACAGAACAAATGCTAAGACAATGGGAAATGAGGATAGACTGGAATTTAATGCAGATGAGGAATTTGATACTAAGATTGGAATTGATGGTAAACAATGATGAGTTTGAAAGTGCTTCTGATGAAGATCCATTAGACAGGATTAGGACAAGAAAACTTTAAAAGCTTAGGAAACAGAATCAGTTTGTAGATGGTAGAGTTCAAAAGCTTAATTTTCATGTTGTGCAAGAATTTACTAGTTCTACTGAGGTAAAAGATTTGATTCATAAACACTCCATTGAAACTAGGAGATAGCTCATCTAAAGAAGAATGACAAAGTTAGAGTAAGGGATGAATGCAAAGGGATAATTCCTGTGTTTCCAAATACTTAAGAAGAAGTTGGGCCAAGTGATGTTGGGCCTAGTCAAGCACATCAGTCAAATCCAGCAGGTGAGTCAAGTCAAAAGGTGAAATGGACAAGAAGGAAAATTGGATCAAGTAGGGGTTATGAGAGTCCATTAAAGCAGGCAAAGTCAAAAAAGGTGGGTGGGAAACCTAAATTGAGAAACCTAGCAGACAATCAATGCCCTTGGGTTTTACATGTATCCAAATTACAAGATGATACATGGAAGGTGAAAACATTTGATGATACACGTAAATTTATACAATCTAGGAAGATAAAGTATTGCACTACTGACTTTCTTTTAGAAGATATTATGGATAAAATTGAGACAAACCCAAAAGTACCAGTGAGGGCTATTTAAGAACATTTACAAAATAAATTTGGGTTGGAGGTGTCTAGGATGAAGGCATTTAGGGCAAAAGCTAAAGCAGTTGAACAAATTAAAGGTGATTTCACTCTTTAATATAAACAGTTGAGGGATTATGTTATGGAGTTCCAACATACCAATCATAACACAGCTGTTAGAATTGGATTTTAAAGTGAAACGGACCATATGTGTCCAACAAGGGTTTTTAAGAGGATCTATGTATGTTTGGGAGCTGCTAAGGAAGGGTTCAAAGCTTGTATAAGGCAATTTCTAGGCTTTGATGGTACATTTATCTAGTCAACTGTTTATAGCAATTGGTGTAGACCCAAACAATGTCATCCATCCTTTGGCAAAACATGACCTACACTTGTAGAAAATGGGAAGTGAGAGGGTTGCCATGTAAGCATGCAGTTGCAAGTAATTGGAACATGGCAACCAATAACATGGAGGTAGGATTGCCTGAAAGCCAGGTACATCCATATTATAGGCTACAAACATGGAGACAAGTGTACAGTCACATCGTCAATCCCATTAGACACAAGAGCTTGTGGCTAAAATGTCCCATTCCAACAAGTATCCTTCCTACAAAACATCATCCACAAATTGGTAGGCCACATAAAGCAAGAAAGAAGTCTTTAGGTGGCAACATACCATTAGTGAACACTGGAAAGCTTTTTAGGAAGAACAAGACAGTCACTTGTGAGTTGTGCAAATCAAGGGGACATAACAAGAGAAACTGCAAAGGACCAACAAATAATGTAGGAAAGAAAAGGCCAAGATCTGAGAGTGATGCTTGTGTGAAGTCAAGGACTAAGAGTGCTGGTGTCCAAACAAGGTCTGAGACCGTTGTTGCTGGTAATACAATGAAGAAAGCCAAGAAGACTGTCAATAAGGGAAAAAATAATGTAATGTGGTTGTGTGTGGTTCTTTTGATGTGATTTGTATGCACTAAACAATTATATGTCTATGGTTGTCTGCTAAGTGTTGCAGTATGTAACAAAACAAATGTATCTGTGTACTTTTCATTTTAATTTTCTGTGCTCGAAATTAGGATTTCCAGTGTCTACACATTTGGAATGATGGATAATACTAAGAATTGCTTTGCAGATATGTTTAAGTTATTCATTGTTTTGCTGATCTGTAATACTCATCTATTTTGCTGACATGTTTTCTGTTTTGCTGATCTATTTTGATGATCTGTTTTGATGGTCTATTTTGCTAATCTGTTAAAGTTATCCATGGTATTAATGCAATTTTAATGTACTGTGTTTTGCTGATCTTATGTTCAGGTTTTGTATACAAGTGAATGCAGTCTAATACCTTTTAACCATTTTGGTTTTCAAATCTTATTGTCTTCAAAAGTTAACCACTGAATGCAGTCACATACATGTGTATACATGCCTATGTAGTCACATACCTTTTACCATTTTAAACCAACCCGTGTAACCATTACATTTTACCCATTTTAAACCAAACCATTGACCCATTTTACCCATTTTAAACAAACCATTGACCCA